>JAGFMF010012145.1:443270-786995 GCA_019455555.1 Galemys pyrenaicus | reverse complement strand
GATGGATGGATGGATGGATGGATGGATGGATGGATGGATGGATGGATGGATGGATGGATGGATGGATGGATGGGTGGATGGGTGGATGGATGGATGGGTGGATGGGTGGATGGGTGGATGGATGGATGGATGGATGGATGGGTGGATGGATGGATGGGTGGATGGATGGGTGGATGGATGGATGGATGGGGTGCTGGCTCCATTGGCAGAAGAAGGAAGATGAGTGAAGGTGCCCAAGGGGTCCTGGAGCTTCAAGGTTGAAATATGGTCACCAAAGGAAAAAGGGTGTGGTAGACAAGAGGAAGTTCCATAGTAGAGGTGCTCCCCAGTGTCCTAAAATGGGCAGGGGGGTAACAAATGGGGAGAGAGCGAGGAGCAGGAAGAAGGGGTCAAATATAAGAGACAGAGAGGGGAAAAAAGGAGACTGAACTTCAGAACAGAACAGGCTCGACATGAGACAAGGAGTCCCATCCCACACCCACCGCCGCAGGGCCCAGGGGTCCTGTCATTTTTGCAGGAAGCAGCAGGATGTTCAAGATGACACTGAGGTGCCTGTTACCTTGAAGATGAGCCATGAGGTTGCAGGAGACGGAACCTGGGAAATACTTTGACTCCTTTCTTGGCCAAGTGTTGGAGAATCTCCCTGTGCCCAGCCCTGCCCCTGCTGCCCACCCCCATCCCCATGCCCCTGACAGTCATGCAGGTGAACAGAGACATTCAGGCGCCAGGACACCCTGGCGGTACTCCACAACGGCGCTGTGAACGTGAACATGAGCTCCCTGAAGGCGGGGACCCATTTCATTCTTGGCCGTCTGTCCCAGGGGCCATCTCAGGAGCTTCAGGGAGGGGTTTCTGGGCTGCCTGGGCCGTCTGAGGACGGCCCCTTCTGGGAGCTAAACCCAAGGGTCTCATTCAGACCCCAGGACCTGTGGGTCACCCCCATCTCAGAGCCTGTCATCACCCCCACCCCAAATTTGGTTGTGCATTTGATCATTAGATTCTCCTAGAATCTTTTTCAAGTACCTGCCCCAACAATTAAATCAGCATCTTAAAGTGAGGCCCTGGACCTTGGCAGCAGTTTAAAAATCTCCACGGGTGAGTCTAAGCCCCCCAGAGTTGAGAACCTATGACCTAAATTCTAGAAAAATGATTTTCACGCTGCAGTCTCTGGACCGGCAACATCAGTGATGGCTGGAAACTCATTAGGAACATGAATTGCTGAGCCCCACAGCAGCTGTATCTGCAGAGGTGGGCCCAGCAGTGCTCTGAGAAGCCCTCCGGGTGGCTATAAGGCAGCTCAAAGCAGAGGAATGTTCTAGAAGTATTTCTCCACAGTTGCTCCAGGGAGAACATTCCTCCCTGGGGCCCACCAGGCCTGAACGAGCTCCCGGAAGAACCAGGCTGCTGTAGGGCCAGGCCTGGAAATGTTCAGGGGAATCAGCCACTTGGGGAATCGATGCTCGGGGAAATCAGATTCCTGGGATGAGAATAACGATCTTCGTGGTGATTAACTACATAGTCACAGTTCCTAGGAACGGGCATCCCAGTGACCCTTAAACACCAGCCTGCCTGGGGCGTCCACTCTGCGTGTCGATAACCCGATGTGAACATTAGAGACCAGCAGGATGGAGCATCCATTCTCGAGACAGGACCCCAATTCCCCGTCAAAACACGGGCGGCGGGGCATCCCTTACCCAGGATATTCCTCTCGACTTCCTGTGGCATCCTTTCCTGTCTTTCCCTCCCCATTTGCTAAGTAGTCAGGGTCATTCCACAGGTGTTTCCTCCAGCCCCTGAAACTCGGGGGAAAGCGCAATGGGGGTCCTGCAGGCTCCCAGAGTTGCCTCCTGTTTGCCCCCACGGTGCTGGCTCCTAATGGGGCAGAGGAAGTGGGGGTTGACCTTGCCAACTAGTCCCTTCCAGGTTGGACCATCCTTTTCATGATGGTCTGGACAGAACGTTGGCTTCTCAGCCTCTGTTCATCCCAGCTCTGGGTGGGACAGGGAAGGAGAAGGGAAAGGGGAAGAAGGGGATGGAGAAAGTGAGGAAGGGGAAGGTGGGGAAGGGGAAGGGGAAGGTGGGGAAGGGGAAGGAGAAGGTGGGAAAGGGGAAGGAGAAGGTGGGAAAGGGGAAGGGGAAGGGGAAGGAGAAAGGGAAGGGGAAGGGGGAGAGGAAGGGAAAAGGGAAAGGGAAGGAGAAGGGAGGGGGAGGGGAAGGGGGAGGGGAAGGGGAAGGGAGAGGGGGAGGGGAAGAGGAAAGGGAAGGCTCTGAACCCTGCCCTGCACAGGTTCCTCAAGGCCAGGGCACAGGAGATGGCCCAGGTGAGTCAGGGGCTACAGCCGGGGTGTGCGTTGCAGCTGCCAGCGGGGAGGACCAGAGGCGGTGACAGGAAGCAGGGCCACCAGACGGCGCCCCTTGGACACTGGCCCTGGAAACTTCTGGTCCTTGCCCCACCCCAAATGCAGTGCGATTGTGGGAACACGCCCTGCTTCTCGGGGCTTCAGTGACCACATCTTTGAAACGGTAGAATGAGGCCAGATTATTCCGAGCTCCTTTCCAACGAATCCGTTCCATCGAAACTAGCTACCTGGCCCCACTCAGCAAAGTAATAAAACGGTCTTGAAGATGGAACAGCTGAGGCCCGAAGAGGTGACAGCACCTGTCCAGGTCACACGATGCATCAGGGACTGAGGGGAGAGCCAGAGCCCAGGGCCCCAGCCCTAAGGGGAGACAGCACCATCCTGCTCTCTCGGCAGCTGTGTGACCCTGGGCAAGTCACTCCTCTCTGGTCCCGTTTCCTGATGACCTCCGAGGCTCCACACGAAGAGCAGGTAAAACGACTTGGGTCAGGCCTGGCTGTCACACTTCGCAGACAGTCTCGGTCGTTCCAGCAGAGCTTCCCGAAGCAATTCTGGGACGGCAGCAACCAGTCCACCGAGGACGTGGCTCACCCCAGGACAACGGCCTCCAGGGGCCGAGCCAGGGGTCCACAAGGTGCACCCGACCCAGACTCTGTGTGCACGCCCCTAGCAGAGTCTCTGGGGCTGGCGCCCGTGCTATGGGACTGAGCCATTTCTCTTCCTCCAGCATCAAGGCCAGACCTGGTTCCCTTCGTGACCACCCCACCCGCACTCCCCAGCCCCAGGTGCATGAGCCAGCCAGAGCCAGCGGGGACACAGGAACTCAGAGGCCGCTCCTGTCCAGCGGCCAAGAGGGACATGGACAGCCCCCAGAGGCTCCTGGGAGGCTCCTCGGGCCCCTCGCTGTGGACTGGCCCTTCTCCGTCCCAGGCCCAAACAGGCCCCTGCTTAAACCCCCCCTCCACCCCCAAACGCAGCTATAAAGACAGACAGATACCCCTTCCAGGGGACACGGTTACTCCATGCACCCAGAGGCTCTGGGGCCTGTCAGCTCTGAGATTTCAGGCCAGTAACTCGGAACATAGCTGAAGAGAACCCCTGGGGCTTGGGGAAATTCTAGGTCACTTTCCCACGCTAGGGACAGCAGCCAGGACAAGGATGGGGAGCAGCAGGGGGCATGAAAATCCGAGCACTGCCTGCAGCCTGATGAAGAAACCCTTCCCCCCACCTGCCGCCCCTCCCTGGGCCAGAGGTGCTCAGGGGCCCAGGGTTGGCTGGAGTGAGAGAAGGTGATTAATTCTCCAGTCCAGTCCTATTCAGAGGTTCTCGTTCTTAATTGCAATCAAGCAGGCAGGAGGCTATGTGAGGGAGAGGAGGGGGTACCCACTCCCAGGATGGGAGCCTGGGGCTGCGGCGACCCAAATTCAACAGAGAGCTTGGGGATGCTGCCTGACTTTGTGGGTGCTGGGAGGGTTGCTGCGGGTTTCATCCCAGTCAGCTCTGATCCACATTATGCACACAGACCCGGCATCAGATAAACGGGGTTCCCATCCCAGCTCTGCCTCTCCAGCTACCAAACCAGTCCAGCATCTTCAAGTGAAAGGGGGCACAATAACTCCACCCGACGTGCTTATCGAGAGGTTAAATGAGATCATACGCATGGACCACGGAGCCCCGCGCCTGTCCCGTGCCCAGGTCAATGAATGGGAGTCTACAGTATTTCTGAGTCAAGAACACAATGAAAGCTGCTGTGTTTAAATAACCACCTCCACAAAACGCCCATCTGATGGCTCTGAAGGGAAGCTGTGCCTTTAAGAAGAATCGATCCAGCCTTTGGCCCAGCCAGGGAAGAATATCAATCCTTGGGCACATTAGGAGCAGAATTGATGGGGTGCTCAGAAGGTGTGATGAACGGAGGCTGTGAGGACCAGGCCCTGACCCCGGCCAGCTCTTCCCTGCAGGGGACTCAGGGGAGGCACATACCGGACCCTCAGGGGTCAAAGGCAGACTCAAACCAGTCCTCCTGGGCCTTTGCCCAGAGGAGCAGCTGGAATCAGTGCCCCTCCCCAGACACACACCCACAGCGTGTCCATGCCCGCTGGACAGCTGCAGGCTGGGGGATGGTGGCTCACAAATTCAATCCAGCTCCACTAACCTGATAAAGGACCTACTATGTGCCAAGCCCTGGAGTTACTGCAGTGAATGGACATAGGCCCTGCCCTCAAGGGGCTTTCAGTCTGGTCCAGGAAGCAGACTTGGAATAAGAGGCACAGCTCAGATGATGGGTACTTGGGAGCCCAGAGGAGAGGCACGCACTGTGGCTACATAGGAGGAAACCCCTATGCTGAGCCCGAGACAGACCTGAGCAGGGAGAGAGGGGGAAGAGTGATGCATTCTGGGGAACAGCATGAGAAAGGACCAGAGGTAGAAAAGAGCGAGGTGAGTGCAGGGACAGCAGCCATCCTGCAGGGCCGGGGTGCGAGGAGGGCAGGGACAACCCTGTTAGCCTATGAGCAGCAGGGAGACTCGAAGAGCCCGCCTACACTGTCTCTGCAGTGCGGCACAGGAGGGCAGGTGCGATGGGAGGAGGTCCGTCCTGGCTCCAGGGCAGCCCTGGTGAACCCCAGGTCCTTAAAAGCTGCCTGAGCTCAGCCAGCACCCCACAGAGCACAGCGCCATCCTTGACCCCCAGGGCTTCCCCCATAGCTGACCTTCTGTCCACGGGTCTGAAGTGGGAGTTGAGGGGGTTCAGGAGTGTGAAAAAGACACTCAGCCCACCCCGACCCCTACCATCCAGACACTCAGTTCCTGCCACTGTAACTCCCCTCGGCCTTGACTGGACAAAGGAGGAAGGAGCAAAAAGACTTCACTGTGGCGCGTGGCGGCGAGAGCCAAGACCAGCTCACCCCCTCTCTGTTGAGCACTAGAAGTTTCCTCTCCACTGAGTTGTCTGTGTGACCTTGGACTAGCCAAGTCCTCCCTCTGGGTCTTAATTTCTCTGCTCAAAAATGCCACGGTGGAACCGCCTGCCTTTCGGTGCTGGCATTCTGGGGGATCCATATTCGGGGTCAACTCCCAGCTCCTGGCCTACTGGGTCACGTGGCCCTAGGCCAGCTCCCCAAACACCCCGGGCCCCAGTCTTCTGCAGAGTGGAGGTAAACTCCATCCGGCTGCCAGCGGTGGCCAGCACTCAGACAGCTTACGCCAAGCGCCTAGCATGGCTTGGGCACGCAGAGCCCCCTAATTCCTGCTCTAGGTTCTGCTTCCTGGCAAGGAGCCGGTCTCCTCAAGCCAGGCTGATGCTGACCGGGTGGGGCAGCCTGGGCTGCAGCCAACTGATGGGGCTGCAGAAATGCACAGAGGGCCGATGGTTTGTTCAGGAATTCCGTTTGGAATGAACCTCCTTTTATCCCAGCCAGAGAAGTCTCCACACTGGGCCACTCCTCTGTCCGAAGTGAGCGTCTGCAGGGGCACGGGCCCCATTCATCACACAGGCAGGCGGTGTTTGATGGAATACTGCTCCTCCAGGGACTGTGCTCCCAGACACTCCAATGCTTGCCAGGGTCTTTGAAACTTAACTGCGTGTTGTTTAAAGGGACAGGAGCTGCACGCTGCATCCCAATATGCCGCTCTCGAACACGTCAACATTATAGAGGGCACGCTCCCATGCTCGGGACCCTTCCCACAAATAAACAGCAGCCGCCGCCAGCCTAGCGATCCGTTGTGCCCATGTTCTCTTTCCGATCGTCCCTCGGTGCCAGGTGGGAGTGAGGGGCAGCGAGAGGGTGAGGGAGGCAGACATGTCTGCGCCCAGTTCCTGGGCCCAGCGCCAGGGGAGAAGTCTGCGAGCCCCAGTGAGGTCGCCTGTCATCCTGCCCCCCTTGCCTGTGCAGATAAGATCTTGGGGTTTCAGGGCCGGACTCAGGTGAGCGCTGCGGAGGGTTACTGAGAGCCAAAGACATGGCTCGGCTCGACAGCATCCTCCCATCTCACCACCGTAGCTATCTAGGGAAACTGAGGCCCAGCGGCTTTACTAAGGTCTTTGCCCAAAGTCCCTTGCCAGTAGGGGACTCCACTGAGCCTCAAGCTCTGACTTGGCCAACCCAATTCCAGCCTCAACCACCCGCTAGACTGCCTGTCAGAGGGCTTTGGGGGTCAGGACAGCAAGGAAATGGGGTTTCCCAAGCTGCACACACTTTCCAGTGGCCCCATTTCATTTCAGTCTGGCCCTCCCTTTTCTCCAGAGAGAGGAGCCAGGGCTGGTGCTCATCTAGAGTCAACCATCTGTCCTGACCCAGACTTCTGGAAATAGGCAGCCCAGAGGCAGTTGGCTTGAGATGTCCCCCGAGGGCCTCCCTGGTGGCGCAAAGGGGTTGAGCGCCCTGCTGTGGAGCTTCCACAGTCACTGCAGTGCAGGTTCCATGCCCAGCCAGGGAGGGGACCCACATGGCACAGCAGACCTCTCCTGCTTGGCCCGCTGCTCCCCTCAGCAGTGTGTTTCAGTCAGTCTGCCTGTTCTGCTCCCCGCTCTGTCTCTGGTGAATCCTCTCACCCACCCCACCCTCCCGCACTCTGTCCCACTAGCCTATACCCCAGCTCTTATATGCATAAATAAATAAATCTTTAAAAAATTATATGCATAAATAAATAAATCTTAAAAAAAAAAAAAGAAGTCCCCCTGAGCTCTGCAACCAGACAGGCCTGCCCCAAATCCCTGCTCACCACGTCCTCACTGTGCAGCTTCGGGCAAGTGACTTGACGTCTCTGAGCCTGGGTTTGAAAACATACTCCGCCCCCTGGTTGGGAACCCAGCCCTCTCCAGCAGAGCCTCTGCACAGCGGTGAGAAGGGAGGAGGGCCTGTGCAGCTGTCACCCCTGGTCCCAGCCCTCTGACCCTCTCCCAGCCCTCACTTTCTGCAAGGACGCAGGCAAGAAACCACTTGTCCTTGCAATGGTCCTGCCACAGGAGAGCTCTTAACAAATGTTCAAATGTGTAATGTTTTATGTTTCTGTGGTTTCTCGGTTACTGATTGCTTTATCAATAGTGCTACTTCTTTGAGTCCCATGATTTATCCGGTTGGGCCCCCACCTCCCTGTGTGGCCCTGGGCGAGTCATTTATTCCCCAGATCACAGAACACGGGAGCTGGGAGGGAGGGATTTGGAGATCATTAATCCAGGCCTCCATTCTCTCAATACGAATCACAGCAACTGCCCAAGCACCTTAGAGCGTGTAGCCGCCCCAGGAGGCCTGCCAACTGTGCCCCCTGCTAGTGCGGCCGAACAGCCCCTGCCCACACTGACCACTGGCCCCTGGATGCCAGCAAGCAGGGGTGAGCTGACACCCTCTAGAAGCTGTTCTTTGGGCTTTGCCTCCTGGGCTAACCCCCTCTGCAAGGCTTCCTCAACACCCCCAAACTGTACGGGAGCCCAAGCCCTACCCTGCAGAGAACCGGAGCTGCCGACCACATGAGTGAGCCCCTCTGGTCGCCCAGGCCCACCAGGCCTGTGGTCACCTTAGCTGCGTGAGTGACCCAGATGGCGGTGACGAGGCCACTCGCCTCAGCTTGCCTGGACGCCACTGGTGTCAGCACCGGAAAGCCCCACCCCCCGAGCATGCCCCCACCCTGTCACCTACCCCAAACAGACAGAGCGGAAGCACCGACCCCATCGGCTCACAGAATCACGAGAAGCAGCAAAGTATTTCAAACCCCAGTTTGGGGTGTTCTGTTCTACAGCCAGAGGTGAACGAAACACGGCCCTACTGTGTGCCAGGCACTGGGCTGACCTCTGACCAGGTTAGAACATCACAAAAGTGCTGCCTTCCAGGTGTTTTGTTAGCCAAGAAGCAAACAACACGGGGCTCAGACAGATGACGTGACGCTCCAGGCCAGGCTTTAGGAATGTAGGGGAGCTCCCAGCCCCGCATCGAAGCTACAACTGTCCCCACAGTTGCACACCCCTTAGCAAACAGGCACACACAACCCGGACGATGTGGCCTCCCCACGGCGACACAGGACGTAAGTGCATGGAGCTGCCCTATAAGTTTGAGAATCCAAGCACCTGTCGTCAGCTGCCGAGCACCAAGACTGCTGTATAACAACCATCCCAAACCCCGGCTTGAAACCATAGGCATTCGTTCAGCTCCGCGTGCTTGGGCGCTGCTGCGGCCTGGCGCAGGCGGGGCTCCGTGTCTGGGGCTTGGCCGACTGTTGGCTGAGCAGCCGGTGCCCGTCTCCACACGTCCTGTTCTCCCACGGGCGAGCCTGGAATGTTCTCCCAGCAAAGGCAAAAGCACAAGCACAAACTGGAACTGCACAAGACCGACACTCGGAACTGGGTCCCGACACTCCCGGTATTCCTGCTCCCGGTATTCCTGCTCCCGGTATCCCTGCTCCCGGTATTCCTGCTCCCGGTATTCCTGCTCCCGGTATTCCTGCTCCCGGTATTCCTGCTTGGCCAAAGCCAGTCTCGCTGCAGAGCAGTAGGCAGAAGGAAGACCAAGAGGTCGGGGCTGTTACCGTAATTCATTTACCAGAATAGTCTCCAGTCCGAGCCAGGCAGTGCCCTCGCTATCTTAGATGTGTGACCACTCACTTCTTAAAGCACGCCTATCACTTATTAGATACTAATATTAGCCCCATGCCCAGTTAGAGAAACTGAGTCACAGAACGATTAAGCAACAAGCAGGCCGGCGGCAGAGGCAGAAGCCAGGCCAGGTCCGTGTCACCCCCCAGCTCGCTCTGTAACCAGAGCCACCCGGGCGCCCGCCCCCACAGCCAGCGCGGCTCTGACGTTCCAGAGGACACGGCCTGGGCTCTCTGAAGCCTCCCGGGGGAGTAGGAGCCGGTTTCTTCGCGGCCAGACGTTTGTGCTGACGTGGCGTGAAGTCTGCGCTCGGAGAGGCAGGCCCTTGTGGCTGAGGCCGCTCGGCTGACGAAGGCCGGCTTCCTCTACAGTCGGTGCTGGGGGAGCACGAGGCCGCCGGAGGTGGGGGCGGCTGCGAGCGGAGCAGGCCCCTGGGTGGTGAGGACCCCACAAGCCTCCCCGTAGTGGGGTGGGGTTCCTGCAGGCAGCTTGGGGTTTAAGGACAGAGGCTGCCTGAAAGCCCCGATGAGCCGCGCCAGTGGCTGATGGTACAAGTGTGGGAAGTGAGGTGCAGACCACAGCAAAGGCTGAAGGACAGTGGCAGCCAAGGGCTCCTCCCGCCCTGCGCCCAGCTTGACCCATGCACCCCCCTCCCCACTCCGGGGGGCCAGGGACACTGGGCCCCCAGAGCTGTTCCTGCATCTTTTCTTCAAAGAGATTCTGTTGACCCCCGAGCTGATCAGCAAACACCATTTATTACACTCATGGCCTGGTGCTCCCTTCCCTGAAACAGAGGGCGTGTTATCTCGGCCTGGGGAGCAGGCGGGGTGCCTTCAGCGAGGATCCCCCTCTCCTGATAAGACCCCGGCATTTCCACGGCTATGAGCAAACAGCGCCGGGCACACGCACGTTTGCACTGAGTTTGACTGAGTGCAGCTGCGGGGGCCGCAGAGGACACAGGACATACACGGAGGCCACGTGGCCCAGGCCTAGCCTCGGCCCTTGCCGTGGAGATGACCTCTCTGGACCTCCGTCTCCCCGTCCGCCCCACGAGGGTATGGATGAGATCCACGATCCTCAGAGCGTGTTCCTTGGGGTGCCAGGTGCCCTGCAGTGGCTTCAGGGCATTTTGAAGGGGAAGAATAGACAGCAGCCCCCGGCCCGGAACCCCAGCCGCCAGCAGACCACACTCGCGCTTCTCCGCTCGACGTGCCGGAGCCCACACAACAGTCATCTCCACAAACATTTCACGACTTCCAAGGAATCTGATCCAAACCTGGGCTAGACCAGCCACGAAGGCCCTTCTGCAAGTCTAAGTGGGGAGATGGGGAGATGGAGCCGGGACGGAGGACATGGGTGAGGGCAGTGTCAGGACTAAGACAATGCACCCCGCCTGCACAACAGCCTGTCCCCCCATTCCTCCACCTCCTTCCGACGCAGAGCCCCCTCCCCTGAGAAATCCACTCCCTGCCTCCCACTGGGTAGGCTGGTCCCAAAAGGCAAGGACAATGGGGGCAGGGGAGGCTGAGCTGCAGAGACAGGGGTTCAGGTCAGCTGATGGGGGAGCAGCAGGAAAGGGGTGCACAGCAACAGGACCTGACACCGCCCAGTCGTGTGACCCCAGCCTCCCGCTCTGTGTCTCTGTCTCTTGCCTTGCTCCATGGGGTGGGTGTAGGGCCACCCCATAGAATTCTGAGCATCAAAGACGATGCAAGAGAAGTTGTCACAGGGCCTGGGACCGAGCAGGTGCACATTAAGACGCCAAGAAGACATGCTATCTTACACAATGGAATACTACTCAGCTATCAAAAGAGATAAACTAATGACATCCGCAGAAATGTGATGGGAGCTTGAAGGGATGATGCTCCATGAAATAAGCCAAAATGAAAAAGAAAAATACCGGATAGTTTCACTTATAGAAGGAACATAGGAGACCAAGGGAAAAAAATAAATGAAAATAATAACAACAACCACAACAAAACAAGTGAAAAATAAACAGACAACTGTAAATCAGAGACATTCTGCAGGGGAGGGGGAGAGGCTGGGTCACGACGGGGGTTGGGAAGAGCACAAGGGACGGTGGTGACAGTGTCCGGGTGAATTAGTGGAGGTAATTCTATGGGGACGACACCTGAGAAGAAGCAAACATTGTAAGAAAAATAAATTAATAAAAAATAAATAAAATGAACCACAAGCAAGCCCAGTGCGTTGTGGATGGGCACGTGAACGGGCGGCCGTTCTGGAACGGTCCGGAACTACATCCGAAACGAAATATGCAAACACCCCGACCCGCAGTCCACTCTTGAGCATCCGTTAAAAGAACAGAAACCATCAGCTCGAAAGTGCTGCGCTCCCCAGTGTTATGGCCGCACCGTTGGAGGGGCCAGGATTTAGAAGCAGGCTGTCTCCGCTGGCGGAGGGCAGGGCAGAGGTGATGCGGTGCTGGGCTGCTCCAAGGAAGGATGAAGTTTGCCATCTCTAGCGAACGTGTATTATGTGCAGCAAAGTAAGCCGGAGGACGAAGGACAGGTATTGGATGGTCTCACATGTGGGCCTCACATAAGGAAACCAAGCTGAACTCACACAGCAAAATAATGGCGCCAGTGGACATGGATATCCAAGTTTTTGAGGGTGAAAGAGGAGAAAGGGAGAAAGGATCGAAGGTCCAGGTGCTGCAAGACGAGAGGAAAAAGAACAGTGGGAGCCCCAGGTGGTCTTTGACTCGAAACCACTGGCACAGCAGGATACCCCCTGGCACCCCTGGGCTGGGGAGGGAAGAGGGAGTGACCGGAAGCACATGACCCCCTGGACACCAGCCGGTAGCAGTCAGGGCTGCCCTCAGTGCACCTCTGTCCCTCCTCAGCGACCTACCCCCAGCCTCTGTCCTTGCTGCAGAGAGAGAGAGAGACCCCTAGCTCAGCGGGCACCCTCCCCTCCCCCAACACCCCAGGGCCTGAGTGTCTCACTGGGCGGGGAGGGTGCAGGGCTGCAGGCCAGCTGAGTCTCCCTGGCTGTAGGAACAGCTAGGGGCGAGGCCAGAGGCCCCTCCTTCTCTGAAAGGGACCAAGAGACCACAGGAAGCAGAGGCACCAATTTACAAGCACCTCGGGGTGGGGCCCCATCTGCAGACACACAGCCCCTCTAAAAGCAGCTTAACTATCTTCCTCCCTCTCCTCAGCTTCCCGTCTCCTACCACAGACTGACCGCCAGCACCACCTCCGGCTGCTGGGCCTCCACCAGCTGAGCCGCCCGCCCAGGGCGGCACCTTCACCTCCCGAACCACCTCCTGGAACTGGAGGTGATGAAAGCACGCCCGCACAACCTCTTTCCGAGGCTGGCTCTGCACACTTCCTCAGTGCCTCTTTCCTGAAAGCTGGGGGCCCGCCAGGCAGCAGGCTGTGAGGCCCCCTCTGCACGGAGAAGCTCCAGGAATGCCCTCCAGCCACGGCCCGTGCAGCCTCCCCAGGACCAGGAACACCGGCTTCCCTGATCCTTGCTGTGTCCTCCGGCACCTCAGGCAGGACCCAGCACCTTCTCAGAGCCCGTGAATCACTGCTCAGTGCCACACCAACCGCCAGGGAAGACCGGGAGCCAGGACAGGCGCCCCTTCTCCAGGAAGTCTCCCCGGCCCCCACCCGGCTGGGTGCAGGGATCCGTCTGGGACGCCCACAAGTAAAGCAGGTGCACAGTGCGGGCTCCGGGGTTCAAGCCTCAGCTTCGCCCGGCTCACTGATAGCCTGATAGAGCTAACTTGTCTGGAGATGGGAACTGCGCCAGCATTTACCTGGCTGAGCTGGGAGGAGTAGAGGAGGCAGGCAGGCACGCAGTGCCTCTGGGCAAGTGACATAACCTCCCTGTGCCTTGTGTACCCCTGTGAAGTGAGGAGAAGAACAATGGAGCCGCCCTGGAGAAGGGCTGTGATGTGTCCTGAGGGTGCTGCATGCAGCTCAGCCAGCCGGCTGGCTCAGAGCACGGGCAGACAGGACGCTTTCCTGGGGTCACCAGGGTCCCCGAGTGTGGGCTCCTGTACCTCCACTTGGTAGTTATTTGCATTTGCCTGGCATCTAAGGGAAGTTCACACCAGTTAGCACTCAGATCCTGAGCCTGATAGAGCTAACTGGTCTGGAGCTGGGAAGGCACCAGCGCTTGCTGGCTGAGTCGGGAGGAGCAGAGGCGGCAGGCAGGCACGCAGTGAGCCCACAACAAGGCCGTGGATGACGGTCATTCTCCAGGCGCATAAGCAGACTGGGCAGCTCAGCAGTAGGGCTGAGGGCGGAGCCTGAGGCTGCAGGGGCACTGCCTCCGGGGACCTGGCTGGACAGGAGAGAAGCAGCTGGTCGACCAGAAGTGGAAGAAGCTGGGGCACCGGGCCAGGGCCTGGCAGGGAGGAGGGAGGGGAGGGCATGGGGATCAGGACAAGAAGGGACGTGAAACCAAGCGGCAGTGGGGCCAGCCTCATTCAAGACACGCCACAGGATTCTGAGTAGCATGGAGGATGGCCCCTTCCAAGTCTGGGGCGCCCAAACACGCCTGTTGGAAGTGACCCCACTGTGAGATGATGGAGGCAGAGAGCGGAGAGGTGCCCGACTGGTCTGGGCAAAGCCTGGTTTAGCCACTCAGGGCCTTGCGAGCCCACCCCTGCCTGCGCCTCGATGGCTCCATCTATAAAATGGGATAGAGAGGGATCACCCCAGAAGCCACCCGCAAGGAGGGTTACTGCAAGGGGTGACCGCGAGGAGTCAGTGTTGCAAGGAGTCAGCTTTCCCTGCATGGAAGCTGGTGGGGTCACGGTGAAGGGTCTCTGATTTGAAGATTCAGGGAACCTAAGATTCAAGATTTAAGCCTTTAAGTGTTGATGAGTTTAAAACTCTGTCTTAGCAGAATGCTAGCTCCGTGAGGACAGGGATTTGGTTTGCTGGTCTGTTTGTTCAAGGTTTATTCCCCAGTGCCCGGCACAAAGGGCTCATCATACAGAAGGTGAGCGCGCGTGTGCGTGCGCGCGTGTGTGTGCGTGCGTGCGTTTGTGTGTGCACATACTCCTGCAGGGGGAATGAATGAATGAACCGGGGGACGCACTGACCGACCATTCCCTGTCCAGTTGCTCAAGCCAGAAACGAGGACACCACCCTTGACGTTACCTCTCCCCGCCGAACCCCCGTCCATCACGCTTCCTAACGAGTGCCCCCCCACCCTCTGTCAGCCCCCGTGCTCTGCACCCCTATAACAGCCCGATTCACCAGGAGTGTGTCCACAGCCTCCTGAGGGGCTCCGGGCCCTGTCCTCTGCCCATTTGAAAAACCTCATTTACAGAGAGAAGAGAAGCTCATTCACCCAACGGGGGCTGCGCCACAGGGCTGAGCACGACCAGGCGCAAAGGAAGTCTTATCTCAGTCACTGACGGCACAGGGAAGAGGAGCTCAGCTGCAGGCCTTGCGCACCCTCCGTCCCCTGAGGTCCCGGAGCGCCGAGCAGGCACCAGGCAGGGGACAGACGAAAGGGCCGGCAGTCACTCATGGCCTGGACCGTGGCGAGCAGGACCCCCCACGGCTCGGACGCTCCCCCTCCCCACCTGGCCACTCTGAACCCTCAGCCCTCGGCCCTCCCGCCTCATCAAGCAGCCGCACAGGGCCCTGGGAAATGACTTAATTAGGTGGCCACACCAGCTTGTGTAAATTAATTTGATAAAGATAATGAAGTTCAGCAGAGCAGAGCTGACCGTCTTTCTGGCTCAGCGGCCCTGGGGTCTGAGCCGCAGGGGTCAGGACCTGGGTAAAGGGGGCAGGCGGTGCCCCCAGCGGCTTCCCTGCCCTCCCTGCCCCCCAAGCACTTCATCGCTTGGAGGCCAAAGACCAGGGGGCACTCCCCATCCTCAGGGCCCCTTCCCCCGTTGCTGCTGTGCTTGGGGCTCCGTCACGTGACCTTGAGTCTTGGTTTTCTGGGCGGTGAAACAGGTGCGACGCCTCCCAGCTCCGTGCGAGTGCGCCTGGGCCCTCGGCTCTGCCTGGCGTCCACAGAGCTCCATCTTATCACTAAAATAGCACTAAAATTTAGCGCTAAGATAACAGATGCCTCCCTCACTGCACTGTGTCCATTTGGAAAATGGTTCTTTTGGGGAAACCGCCCGCTCCTGCCCTCTCTCATCCCAGGCCTCTGCCCGCTGGGGCTCGAAGGTTGGCAGGATTTGAGATCACATGACCGGCGACTGGTCAGTATAGGATTTGAAGCCAGTGTTCCTGACCCCAAGGCCAAGCCCTTCCCGACACATGTGTGCCGAGGGAGGGCGCGGTGCAGACAGGGGAGCCTGCTGGCAGCGGGCTGAACGCATCCGAATTCCATTTCCCCTGAATGGCGTCGTGCCCGTGTTCCCGCGAGCCCCGGGCTCGCCAGTCCAGCCGGTTGCACAGAAGCCTAAGTGACCTTGGCTCGCACTGGGCCTCCACGGTGGGTGGGAAGACGATCGGCTGGGCGGGTGAGCGACGCAGGGCTCAGTGCAGCTCCGACACCCCAACCGAGTCCCCCAACTCTGAGCCTCAGCGTCCTCGTCTGTAAAGAAGAAGGTTTCCGACCCCGAACACCTTTCCAGTCCGATCCATTCCCCAGACCTGCTCCGAGTCGCCTGCTCACGGGCCCCCACCCTCCCCGGGGCTGAGCACGTGGAAACCGCCTGCACCGACGCGAGAGCAGCAGACTAGGCCTCGACGTCAGGGGCTCCCGGTTCCATACCAGCAGCACCAGGGGCTGAAGGATCCTGAACACGAAGCTCCCCCGGGATGCAGAACCCCCGAGCGGAGGTACATTAGAGCCCATCAGCAAGAACAATGACAGTACAGAGCAGTTTTTCCCTTGCTGTAAGTGAGACAGAGACACTGGGTCTCTAATTAGCAAAATACTAGATAATTGGTGTAATCTGGTGCCAGTGCCTTTCTGACAGTCTCTGCTGTGCTGTCCCATTTCGAGCTTGAGCTGCGGGTCACATCAGTTTAGAACCATAATGTGCAAAATAAAGAATCAAGTCAGCCATTGATGGCTCCTATTACATCGACTTAGGGCTGGGAAATGAACGGGATTCCCTGGCCTCCCAGCCAGGTCTCTGCTTGGCTCCACTGCCCCGCGCAGAGCGGAGAGAGGGGCTCTGAGGGGTTCTGCTTTGCACCTCTGCCCACTCCCACCTTGCGAGTGGCCGGGAGCCACCTGGCCCGAGGGCAGTTGTGAGAGTTCAGTAAGAGAACAGAACAAAGCGCCCAGCAAGGCCGCCCTCGGTCACACCAGCTGTGTCCCCATGACACGCGGGAACTGGACCTTTCTTTCAGATGGAGAACAGTGCGGCCCGGGCCATTTCTGTGATTGAAAAGGCAACGAAATGAAGTCAGTACGAAGCATGTCCCACCAGCTCAAGTGACAGAAATCAACTCAAACCACTTCCGGGAAAAAGAACACGCGCTGGTTCGTGGAACTAGGAACCCCAGCAGAGGACGGGCCCGGGCACCAGCACCCAGAGGTGCCACAAGACAGTTCTCTCTTCTGGGCTGAGCCTCCGGCCCGCCCACTGCAGCCGGAACTGCCACCACAAGCTGGTGCAGGGGTGGAGTGAGGAACAAGACCACAGCCAGCTTTGGGGTTCACGCCATTTGTAGGGTTAGAGAAATCAGGTCTTTCCACCCTCCCACTACTGTGATGAGGGACACCTGCGGTGCTGCGAGCATTCCAGGGTGGGCATGTGCCCGGTGGGCGCACCTGAGTTGGACACGGGCTTAAATGGGCGGCGTCATGAGGATGCCAGGACCGACAGGACTGATAAGACCAACCAACAGTACTGACCAACGCGACCAGAAGCAGCACAGCAGCCGAGAGGGTGAGATGCGCCGGGGACTGGGAGACCTGCCAGCCCCCCGGCCCCCCGGCACCCCTGCCTGCCATGTACCTGGCCACCTCTACTAATAAAAGCATGAAAAGCCACCGAGGGCTCCAAGACTCTCCTTCCTTGACCCGTCTGCCCAGAACCATCCCGAACCTTGCTCCTGTGCCGCCTTCCTGCCACTACACCGTTCCACCCAGCAACTGCAGCAGAAACGAGAAGACTCCCCGCCTAGTGTCGATCTATAAAGCCCAGGGAGGTGCGTGACTGGTTCTTCCTGGGTCGCAGGCCCATCTGTAGACCAGTCACAGTGTCCTGGGGGTGCAACAATCGTCTGGGTGCCCTGGCCGGGTCTGAGCCCCTCCTTACTCCTGTAACAGGAGGAGCGCGGTATCGTGGTGATGGGCACCCCACCACTGAGCAGGTGGGTGGGCACCCCAGCAGAGGAGGGACAAGCTGTCCCAGCCTCAGCACCGTACACGACATCCCTCGTGACGGGCCCCCTCGACGCTGCGGTGCACAGGGCTCCGTCAGGTAGTTGTGTTCACTGCGGCATCACCGCGTCTCCGCTCACCTGGGGACCGGGCTCACCTGGGGCAGGGGCTGAACGCCGTGTCTCGTCCTCGTCGCTGGTCCTCAGGGCGGCTGCATGCCTCGCCTGGCAGCTCAGGCCTCGAAAGCCGCAGCCACCAGGCCAGAGCTGGCGTCCTGTCGTCTCCATATTCCACGGTCAAGGCAGTTAAAGGTCACCTTTGGTCCAAGCCGGGGGCGGGTGCTCTGAGGCTGGGTCCCTTCCCCTCCCTACTCAGGGCAGGAAGGCCCTGGAGCCACGTTGGCTTCGGCAGGCCGCTCCAGCCATCTGCTCCTCAGTCTCCTAAGTCTAAACGGCGGTCTGAACCCATCATGCACGTCTCTGGGGAGGAGCGGCCCAGGGCACGCGGCGGGGCTGGTGCAGAGCCCAGCACAGAGCAAGGGGAGAATAAGCAGGGCCCACCAGAAGGATCACGAGTTCCCCACTGTCCTCGTCTGTGGCAAGGTCTGTGCTGGACTGTCCAAAACACCCTGCCTGTGGTTCACCTCTGCTCCCTTAGCTGCTCTGCATCCAGGTGCCTAAATCTCTCCTCCCCCCACAGCCCTGCACAGCCCTGGGTGAGCTGGCCCAGGTCCTTCCCGGTCTAACCGTCGTGGAGGTCGCTGCCCCTCTGAGCTCCTTCCTCCCTCCCGCGGGGCTCAGGCCAGCGCAGAGGGGTGGGCTTGACATACTTATTTTATTTAACACACACTGGGTTTGGGCCTCTTGAACCGCACTTCCAGAAAAACATGCAAATAGATGCAAATAAGCCCCTAATTTATGCAAAGTAGCATGCAAATACACGTCCCTGGATTTGCCAGAGAAAAAGGCCTGGTCACCTAATTTAGCAGAAATAACAGGAAAAGAATGTGCCTGGTCCTTAGAGTTAGGTTCTCCTGGAAAATACTCAAGAGACCTTTGGAAGAGAACCCTCGCCACTCTGGACCACAGCCCCCCAATCCCTGGAATCAAGAGCCCCCAGTCCTGGGCTTACCAGCAGAGCAGGGCTTCACAGTGGGACCCGATTCCCCTGCAGCCTAGCAGAGCACATCTCCCTTCCCTTCAGACGGAGCCCTGGGAGAGGGTGCTCCAGCCTCTGCACCCCCCACCCCCACTCACAGTCACATGCCCCCTGCTGGTCAGGCCCCATAGCAGTAACTTCTCCATGAAAGAGCTGACCCTGAGGCGCCCCGGCAGAGGTCTGGCATAAGGAACAGTTACCACCACCTGGCAGCAGGAGAAACTGAGGCTGGCAAATACGAGACCCCACATCTGAGACCCCCAAAGCCACCATTCTCTTCCCTTACCTGTTGCCCCTCCAGGAGCCTTCTCTCTTCACACCTGTGTTTCCTACGAGGCTGGAGGTTCAGCTCCCTGAAGGCGGGGGCTGCGTGTGTCCATTCTGCCCCAGTCTGAGTCCTGCCCACAGCCTGGCACACAGCAGCCGGCAGCAGGGACCTGCAAGTGGATAAAGCTCCCCTCGAACTCACAACCCTCGGATTCTCCCCTCATGCCCAAACACGAGTCTGGCTCTGCAAACATACACGGTCTACTCCCTGGGCCCGTTAAGCAGCCCGCCCTGCGTGTCTGCCGGCAGCACCGCGTCCCCGGCACGTGGCCTACTTCCGAAGCACCTGGTGCGTGGCACCAGCGTGCTTCCCAAGTCAGCAGAACTGACAGGAGTTTCTGCAAAAAACTGCCAGGTTCCCCAAGTTCTGTCTGAACAGAGCTAAGCTCCTCAAGAAGGTGCTTGGGAGCTCAGGACACGAGTGGGAGTTTCATCGCGAGAGAGGAGCATCTGGGATGCAGACACCTGGCAGGGCTCCTGCGTGAGGGGGAGTCATCGAATTAACGAGAGCCCGCCGGGGCCAGAGCTGCTCTGCGTATGGGCCACGAACGACTCATTTCACCCTCAAAAGACCCAGGTGGTCAGTGCCCTTGCTCCCCCCACGTTCCAGAAGGGGAACCTGAAGCACGGGTTTGGGAACATTCTCTGACTTGTGTTGGGACTGAGCCCCTGTTCTCGAGCAGGAGCTGGGAGGGCCCCTCTGTGGCTGGGGATGGGGCAGCAGCCGGGGACAGGGTACCGGCAGGAAGATGAAGGCCGGGGTCTCCGTGCTGCGTGACGCTGAGCAAGAGACTTCACCTCCCTGAGACTTGTCTCCGTGGCTGTGAAGTGGGGCTCCCCTCTGGGAGGTGGGGCTCCCCTCTGGGAGGACCCTCTGTGGCCAGGCACAGCACACCTGACGCAACGTGCACGTGCACTCATGTGGGGCCACTCACAGCGTCCCTTGCTCCCGACTCCAGCCCCAGCCCCCTCCCCAGCAGCAGGCCCTGGGGCAGGGACACCTGTAAGAACCTGGCCCCTGCAGAGCCCTCTCCTGGTCCATAATGACCTTGCGTCTCACCAGGAAAGGTTTGTGGTTTCTGTTGATATGAGAAGATGACAAGGAATAGCTCAGGTAATTATATTAATTTCCCTCAATTTACACATTCTTGCTATTTGCCATTTCCCCAGGAAAGTGTAAATGAGGAGTTTAGAGCAGGCAGCTCTGTAATTGGGCCTGCATTGTTAAGAAGTTTCTGTGGTGTGCCCTATCGCCAGGGCTGCGGCTGCCAGGGTCCCCTCTCAGGCTGGAGCTCAGGGAGGCCAAGGGGCTCATTTCCTGCATCTCCCCAGGGGCGCCCCCACCTGGCAGGAGAACCCACAGAGGACAGAGCCCTGTCTCCCCCACTGGACCGGGGCGCCAGCGCACAAGCTCTTTCCCATCCACAGGCGACCCTGCGAGCTGGGCCTCCCCACCTGGTCTGGCTTCCCGTAGGAGACCCACGTCCTGTGGTCACGCCAGCAGCTTCCCCACCGAGCTAGGTGAAGGGCGCAAACGGGGGGAAGCTGTGAGTCCACCGGGGGGCCGCGAGCACAGGAACCTCTCACAGTAAACACGCGCTAGAATCAAGATTCAAACCCACATTTGCATCAATCCAAAGCCCTGTCTGCTGTGCCACACCTCGCTGCCTCCAGGAAGCCTTCCTAGGTTGAATCTCCCTGGCATCACTATCCTGCTCGCTGGACTGTACATTCTGTAAGGAGAGGGATGATTTTACAGCCAGTATAACCTTAACCCAGTATCAGGCCAGCAAATGTGTTCAGCTATGTAGTGGGATAATTTGTTTGAGTATAAACTTGTAGTTTATTTTCAACCCCTATAAATCTTAATGAACTGAAGTCTCCCCAGCCCCCACCCCCTCTGAATCAATTCCAGGTAGGGGTGAGTGTATGTGCACACGTGCGTGTGTGAGTGAGAGAGAGAACAAGCATCCATGTGCCCTCCTAGCCACGCTCCTGCCTGGGCACTTGGCACTGCTGTTCCCTCTTTCCAGAATGTTCTGCCACCTGTTATCTCCTCCAGGTCTTTACACAAATGTCACCTTCTCAGGAAGACTCCCGGCCACCCTGTTTAACCCCAAGCCCCTCCCCAGACTGTCTACCTCCCTTCCCTGTGCTGTGTCCGGAGAACAAGCACCCATCACATATTTCTACGCTCTACCTGTTCCCTCCTCCCCACAGTGGTAGAATGGGGCAGGATGTAAGTGACAGCCCATCCTGGCACACAGTAGGCTCTCTATAAACACTGAGTCCATGCTATATGGTTCCCCTGGCAGGGGCAGTTAGCCCTGACCAGGACACAGAGAGGTTAAGTCACTTGCCTGACATATCACATATCCCTACAAAATAGGGAAAGCAGTCAGAGCTCTGGGCTGTTTGTCCCCAAAGTGTTGCTTTTGGGGGCGAGTGGTCAGGTGGCTAAGTGTCTGGCTCTGGCAGCAGACCGACCTCAGCATCCCTTGGGAAGTTACTTTCCCTCCCTGAGCTGAGACCCCCACCTGCAGGAGGCCCCTGGCGTGGCCGTGGGGGAAGGGGCCAATGCAGGGGGTGCTCGTGGTATTATTACTCTGATCAATATCTAAAGTGAGAGCCTCCTCTTGCATGCCAGGCACATCCTGACATGCCTCG
This sequence comes from Galemys pyrenaicus, assembly GCA_019455555.1. NCBI lineage: Eukaryota > Metazoa > Chordata > Mammalia > Eulipotyphla > Talpidae > Galemys > Galemys pyrenaicus. Next base: position 765,608 of record JAGFMF010012145.1, on the reverse strand, counting down.
AGAGCTGCTTCCGACGCCCCCAATTCCCCCTCGCTCTGTTGTCAGAGACTGGGGAGATGAGCTGTTGACTGATATGATAATTTCACTACAGTAGCAAAGTCAGTCATTTCTCAGTGACGGATTTCACGGGTCCCATCAGATCTCCCAAGGCCCCTTCAGCTGAGCAAGCTGCATGTCTGAGATCTAAAGGGCCCGAAGAACTCTCAGAGGCCGACTCAGCACCAAAGGGGACTTCTTAATAAGAACAGTCTGCCTCAAATAGCTTGCAACAGGGGAGCTAGGATGATGCAAGGAGCGGGCGCCAAGCTGCCTTCGGAGATGTTCCAGATTCTTCCCACGAATTGCTACCACTTGCCCTCAGCCCTTCTGCGAGGGGTCAGAGTCCCTATTTCAGAGACAGAGACTGAGGCCTGTGGGCATAGGGACCCCGGCTGGGAGCGCGCGAGGGCCCCGGGCGAGCTGAGCGGGACACGGGCCTGGTGGACCCTCCCCTGCAGGCTGGCTGTCCCAAGAGGACACGACTCACTGATGGCTGCTCCAGAACAGTCTCCACCGGCATCTAGGGGAGAAAAGGCACCCCCGGGAGCCTCTCCCAGACAGGGCGGGTGATGAGTCTTATTCCATCTGTGCTCCCGAGAGAGGCGCCAGGACAGAGGGGAGTCTCCCTCTGAAACAAAATGGAAACGGAGGCCAAGAGAAGATGAATTCACCTGGAACCGAGTGGAACTAGTCAGAGCTGCGAATCATGGGTCCCTGATCCAGATTCAGGGTCCCCTTCCATCTGGGGACCCCCCACTTGCCCTCTAGGAGTTAGTCTCTGCACACCCTGCCTATGCACAGTCCTCTGCGAAGCCTGGCCCCCCCTGCAGCACCAGCACTGACGCCTGCCCCCCAACAGTGTGCTGGACACACGATGATCACGGCTTGCTCACCTCCCTGGCACCCCAACAGTGCCTGCTGCACAGCCGGGCCCCCGGGAGACCGCGTCCCCGGATGCACAGACGCTTTCGGAGCCGCACGGCCTGGGCTGGCCTCCTAGCGTCCTCCCCTCCCCCCATCTGGTGCCTGCCTTAAGTGCACAAGGGCAAACAGGTGGGCGGACAGACAGGTGGGCGTGTGGACGGGAAGATGGAGGAAGCACAAACCCCCCGGGTGGGAGTTTGGGTTTGGTTTCCTCCAGGCAGGCAGCCGGAGAAGTCTCAGGGTGGAAGGAGTCGGAATCAGAATCGGGGAGCCAGGGCCCAGGCGCCCCTGCCCATCCCACCCCAGCAGGAGCTGGGCTCCCACCTTCCTCCCCCAGACCCAGGACCTCAGCCCCTCCCACCTCACTGTTGCCCGTAGCAACGGCCTAAAACCCCATTTGTTTCCTGGAGCCCCTCGAGCAGCAGCAGAGAACTTCTGGCAGCGCCAGTTGCCCAAGAGGGTCTCAGGCCCCCGTGGTGCACAGGCCACGTGGAAGCAGCGGTCGGACTGAGGCCTGAATTCTCATTTCCCTGGGCCATACTCCGTTAAGAAGGAAACAGCCAGTGGCCGGTGCCCACCACTCCGAACAGCACGGTTCTCAGGCCCATTCTTGCGTCAGGGTCTTCCCGGTGCCAGGCTCGGGGCTCCCAGCCACCCCGAGAAGCCGCCCACCCCCACGACGGCTGCACCCTGCTGCATAAAACACACCGCGACCCAGGTTCTGACGTTGCTCTTGCTTTTCATTCCAGCATCTCCCAGAGCTCCAATATGTACAGACTATTTATACACATATAATGTACATCATGTATACGTATTTATATATATTCACACGCCAGCCCATGCGCTCTCCATGCGCCCTTCTGGCGGCAGGCCCAGGCCTGCTGCCCAGGGGGCGGCCCTGGGCCTGAGGCCTTTGTGAGGTTTGTGTTCTTTTTTTTTTTGCTTTTGAAAAGAAGGCCATTCCCTCCCTCTCCCAAACCCGAACCCCTCCCCAGAGCAGTCTGAGGCGTTTTTTAAGAAAGAGGTTCTTCTCAGCCTTGCCCGGGTAGTTCCTGGAGCATTCGGGCCCATCTTGCGTGGCCCCAGGCAGGTCCCTGGAAGGCTGTGCCCCCAGCACACGCCGGGGCACCCCCGACGGCCAGCAGGGTCCCCAGCCGGCTGAGAGTCCGCACGGCCAAGCCGCGTGCCCTTGGCGAGGGCTATAGCGTCAAGGGCACCTGCCAGATGAGGAGGGCACTGTCCGTCTCCCCACAGGGCGCCGGCCTCCCGCTGGCCCCCGGGGCGCTGCCGAAGTGGCGGTAGCCCTGACCGCCGGAGATGATGGCCACGGAGCAGATCTCCTTGCGGTGGGCGTCCCGGGCGCAGGGCCGGCCACGCACCCACACGTCGGGGTCGTCGGCCATCTCGTAGATGGAGCCGTCCTCCTCGCTGTGCTCCAGGGCCGAGCCCTCGGCGGGCACAGGCTCCCGCATGGACAGCAGCGGGCCGGGCAGGTGCGCGGTGGAGCGCAGGCGGTACTGCAGCAGGATGCCCTTCTTGCGGGTCAGCTCCCGGCCCACGTGGCTGGCAGGCGCGGGCACGGGCTCGTGGGCCTGCCCGTCCGGCTTGTCCTCCTCCGCCCTCGGGCCCTCGGCCTCCTCCTGGTCGCTCCGCAGGATGTCGGGGGCCAGGATGCTGGAGGCCACCGCCAGGAAGGCCACAGGCCCGCAGTGACCGTTGAGGGAGACCATGCCTTTCCCTGCGGGCGGGGCGAGAAGGGCCCAGAGCTTGAGGAGAGGCGCCCAGGCAGCAGCTCGGAGAACACTCAGGGATTTCTGGGTTTTGGGGCAACTGCAGTCTCCATGGGGAACTTGCCAGAAGCCCCTGGTCTGGGGAGGACCCTCCCACACTTCAGGTGTGGAGCGGAACGGGATGGACCTTATAAACCACTTGGGGGAGGGGAGTTCAGACCCTCGAGAGCACCTACCCTCATGGCCCCACCTCAGTCTTGGGGTCCTCCCCACCCCACTCCTCCAGCAGCAGCTCTCGTGTTTGTCTTCACCCTCAGGGCAGAGGCAGAGGGGGCCCGGGGCTCTGGGGTGCTCCCCGGTCCACCTTCTTCCCTGGGTCCGTGTGCAGTCAGGACAGACCCTCAACACGTATCTCCACGCAGACCCCCAGCCCCAGAAGTCCCTAGTCAATTCCACCTCCAGAGCCTGGACGTTTTGAAGTTGCAGGGGTGAGAGGGGAAGGGTCCTGGGAGCCTCTGCCCCCGACCAGGTGTCCTGGCCCAGCCTCAAACCACCTGGCCAAAGGGCACCGCTGTGCCCACTTGCCGGGCTAGAAAATTGAGGCTCAAAAAGAAGTGGGGTGCCATGAAGTTGGGGTGCTTTCACTGCACTGTCCCACAGTGCTCCGTGATGGCAGAGGGGGTGGGGAATGGACTGCCACCCCCATCTCAGAAGAGAACACAGACTCGCCTCCCCCAGCCGCCTGCCGCTGCCGCTGGCCCTGCCCTCACCTGTGATCTTGGGGATGCCTTCCAGCCGGGGCACAGGCAGCAGGACGATGACTCCCTGGTCGGTGCCCACCCAGAGCAGACCCTGGCAGATGAGGAGGCTGGTGACGCACAGGTGCTTCTGGCCTGCGGGGAGAGCAGGTGAGCACAGCCACCCTCCCGGCCCCGGGGCACAGCCAGGGCTCCGCCACGGGGTGAGCAAGAGGCTGGACGGGGGAGAGGTAACCGGCCCTGGGCCCCGGCCCCACGTCCCCCAGCCACTGGCGGCTTCCCCTGTATCACGCAGCGGCCTTGGGATTCAGCGAGCTAAGAGAGCACAGAGCTGGCCCTGGCGCCCTCGTCACGCGGCAGCTGGGCATCCGGCACCCAGGGCAGGCCCAGGGCGACCATGTCCGGGACACAGCAGCCATGGGGGATGAGGTTGGGTGAAGAGAGGTTGGAGCAGACGGGATGCTGGGAGTGAGGGGGCAGGAAGCAGGGCGAGTTGGCGGTGGATGGAAGCCCTGGGTTTCCAGCCTGGGCTCGACATTCTGCCCGCGGGGACCCTTTCCTTGCAGAGGGCACAGCGCACCCCACAGACGATGCCAGGAACATCAGCTCATGTTGGTTCTAGCTCGGCTTCCCTCTCACTGCTGTCTCTGCTTCAGCGTGAGGGGCGATGTGGGAAGGTGAGTGGGTCTCTCTGCTCTCCACCAGGAGGCCACAGAATGGGCCGCCGGGCAGAGGCCCAACAGGGCTCCGGGCCCAGTGCTGGGTTCAAGCCCCGGCTCTGCCACTTCCCGCTTCGTGGCCGGGGACCAGTCCCCAGCCTGGGCCACGATTGCCTCGCTTGTGAGAGGGACCGTGACGGCGTCCCCTAGCCTTGGTCTGAGGGTGAAATGAGCCAAAGACTGTGACCACGGGAAGTTCTAGAGTGTTTGCCTCCCAAGAGCAGGCCTCCGTGGCTCCTCCGTGCCGCGGGTAGCCCTGGGATGCCACGCCCGGAAGGGATCGCCCAAGAGTGGGCAGCTGCAGTGAAACCCAAGCTCTGCCCCACCCCTGCTGCGCTGGGTGGCCGGGAGACCACCTGGACAGCGGTATAGCGTCGTGTCTGGCACACAGCTCGGCCCTGCGAGGCCTGGGTCAGACTGGTACGTGGGTGCTCTGGACACCCCACAGCGGACTCCCTTACACTGTGGTTCCTGGACCAGCAGCCTCAATGTCACCTGCGAACTTGCTGGGCTGCAAACTTAGGGGCTCACTTCTGGGGCTCGGCCCCACTTGTCCAGGCTGACCGCTCCATGGCCGGAGGCCGTGCCCCGGCACCTGCACCCCAGGCTGCACGCAGCACGCGGGAAGCACGCACAGCCTGCTCTTGAGGAGCAAACACTCGAGAATGTCCTGTGGTCACAGGAATGGCCTCGCTCTAGCTGGCTATCCGGTTTGGTGGCCACCAGCCCGAGCGCTTGACAGGTGGCGAGTGGGACTGGGGCACTGGGTTTTTCATGCCATTCCATGTGGCTGTGGAGCCACCCAGCGCAGCCCCGGAGAGGGGAGAGGGAGCGAGAGCACGAACGAGGAGCATAAATACCAGGCAGAGTGGGCGTGCTCCAGGATCGTCGCGCCTCGCTCTGCTTCCCGGAAGGGCGGGCAGGCGGGCGTGACTGTCGCCACTCAGGCAGCGCGGAGGAGGCAGCCGCACCGAGACACGAGCTCGTTCGTGCAAAGCCCTGCCCTGAGAATGAGCTGGAGGGGCCGGTGGGGCAGGCTGGGGGGCCAGCAGCAGATGACCCGGGGGAGGGGTCGGAAGAGAGGGTGGCCACTCCTGTTCTGAGCATGGTGAGAAGCTGCTGGAAGGTCTACAGGACAGTGATGCAATCCAATTTTAGAGGCGGCTTTAGCTGCAGGGTGACAGAGGGTGGGGTGCAGGGAGGGAGCGAGGAGGCCAGCAAGGCAGAGAGGGTGCTGGCTGAGACGGCAGGTGGCAGGGAGGTGCTGAGAAGCCGCCAGGCTTGTGACGGCTCTGAAGCCGAACAGACCCTCTGGCAGACAGAGCGGGAGGAGGCAGCTCTGAGGCCCACCGCCTGGAGCCTGAGCTGGAGGAGGAGGAGGAGGAGGAAGGGCAGGTGAGGGGAAGCCCGGGTTCCCTACCAGATGCCCTGGCGAGCTGCACCTGCTTGGCATCAGCAGGAAGTGACATCTAAGAGCCGACAGTGTGCTGCTAACTCAAAAACCACCTTCCTAGTGTCGACGCCACGTGGAAACGCAGAACTCACTGGCAAAAGCCGGCCTGTCCCTTGGCACCTGGGCATCTCACCAGCAGTAGTGTCTGGGGCCCACGGAACTGGGTCTCCCCCACGCCCGCATCGACTCAGTGTGGTCCCCGAGCTCGAGCTCGCAGAGTAGCAGCCTCCGGTCCAGCGCCTGGCCCCGAGGACGCGCCCCTGCCGGGCTTGGCTGCGGCCCCTCTGCCGCCACGGCCTGGACCAAGGGCTGCACCCCGTGACCTCTGCGCTTCTGCTCTTTGCCTCCCAAACGAAGCTCCATGAGGGCAGCAGCGCACCTGGGCACCCCAAGGGGATCCCCAGCTCCTGGCCACGCACCCTGGTTCATGCAGACGCTCAGGAAGTAGCCGAGTGACGAACAAAGGAAGCAAGAAAGGGGCACGGTGCTGACTCACACACTGGCTCTTCGAGTCTGGACAAGCCTCTTTCATCGAGGAGTGAGTGTTACAAACCTCCGGCGCTCGACACTTTAGGGTGATTAGCAATCGGGTGTGGGTACGCGTGCACGACGGTCTGCCTGGCGTGTGCGTCGTGCATTCCCACGGCTGACACAGCTCCCAGCCCACAGTGTGCACAACCAATAAACGGAGGCTATTAGGGTAATGTTTGTGATTATTAAAAGGACCCAGATTCTGATGCCTTCAGACCAGCTCCATCAGCAACACCAAAAATAATACAGCCAAGAAAGGGAACGAGGCATTTTTCATCGGGCTCGCCTCACCTGGCCGGCCAGGGCCCCTGGGGCCTGGAGCCCATCACAGACCATTTCCTGGTGCCCCCGCATCCCCTCGGCCCCCGCTCGATGGCCAGACCCGGCCAGCGAAAGGCAGGCGAGCGGGAAACCCAGAGATGCCGGCTTGAGGAATGGCTTCATCTGCAGACTCGCCGGCCCCTCCCCCGCCCCTCCACCTCCAGGAAAAGAGCAAGGCACTTCACAACAGTCCGAAAGAAAAAAAAAATTCTAATGGTGGATAAATATTTTATCACAGAGACTTAATGCAGCAGCGTTCAGCTCGCCCAGGCCATCTATCTGGAGATATACAACTTTAAAAAGCTCAGGCGCTCGGAGAACATTTTATTAATGACCTGTCTGGTTAAGAGGAGGAGGGAGTTTAGGTTCAAAAACGCATTAATACCAGTCGGGTACTCGAGTGGAAGAAAGGGGTCACAGGAAGGAAGGGCGATAAATTTTTAACACGCCCTTAAAAAAAATCCACACTTAGAGGAAGAACAAATTTATTGCTAATTATGCAATTATTTCATTTGGTGGTGTGGGGGAAGAGAAAAATACTTAAAAGCCTTTTAGAAATATCTCTGATAAAGAACCTACGGGCTCTGCCCTGTTGTTCCTCAGCCAGGCACCGCGCGGGCGGCTGGAGCCACCTGCCACCTGGTGTGGGCGCGGCCCAGCCCGCAGGGCCCAGGCTCCGTGGTGTGGGGTCAGCAGGTGGGGAGGAGGCCCTGGATGAGACTCCGGGGGCCTCTGGGAGGCCCTGTGCCCAGGCCGCCCTGGTCAAGTTCCAGTCCCGGGGCCGGGGGGTGGGGGGGGGGGAGCAGTGGCCTCTGTCGGCCCTGAGGACACAGAGGTTTGGTGGAAAAGACACTGTCGCAGGGAGGAGAAGCAGGGAGCCCGCAGGAGACGCGGGGCAGATGGACTGCGGAGTGAGGCAGGGGTGGCCGAGAGGGGGTGATGGGGACAGTGGCAGGGGCGGCACATCGGGCACCGGGACCTGCCCCAGTGGGGTGGCGGCACTGTCCTTGCGAGTCGCCGGTCAGGCCAGCCTGGCCTGACGGTCAGGGCCCAGCAGTGCGCTCGGGCTCACAGAGCTGGAAGCAGCAGAGCCTGACTGGGCGTCCAAGCTCTGGCTCCAGCCTCAAGGTGGGGAAACGGAGGCCCGGGGCTGGACGCTGCACCGCTCTGCGAGAGAGCTGTGGTGTCGGCTGGTCTTTGCCCCCCGGGCCTCCGTTTACCTGGCTCTGAAACTCGTCATGACAAGACATTGTCCTTCCTCCTCTAAAGGGCCCCCACCGATGAGACTGAGAAGATTAAAAAAGACTCATAAGACTTTCCTCCTTATTGTTGTTCCACTAATGTGAAATAATTGAGCTATCACCACAAACGTGGAAGTATTTCTGGGATATGGAGAAATTTTTATTATCGTTAAAATGGATTCCCCTTGTATCATGGCTAAATGCTACGGAATAAAATGACACTGAAGCTGAAAAAAAGGAGAAGGGGAGGGGGAGAGGGAGAGGGGTGGGCGTGGGCGGCAGGCGGAGGGCGGAGAGGCAGGCAGACAGGCAGGAGGACGGTGCCTGTGCCCTGGGCCAGTCCTGCTGGCGAGGCGTCCGCCCGCGCCTGGCCCACCTGCCAGAGCAGCAGGAGCCTCTCCCTCCCCGCGCAGGAGGGACCTGCCGTGACCAGCTGGACGCCCTCCCCGCACAGAGCGGGCTCTGAGTGAGTGTGACCCGCGAGACGCCCAGCCCTGCCTGGGCCGGGCATGACCAGGGACGAGGCCGCCCCCACGGGTGGGCAAGCCCCTCCGCAAGTGCAGAGGGCCGAGAGACACCGGAGGAGCGGCGGGGCCCAGCTCGGCTCCGCTCACAGCAGGACAGCTTCCCAGACCAAGCGCAGGCTGAGTGGCCAGAGGAAGCAGTGCAGGGTGGTGGCCGGCTGCCCAGCTGGAGCGGGGACTGTCTCTGGGGTGAGACTGGCCTGGCGCCTGCCTTGGCCCAGCTGCAGGAGCTGGGAGCCCAGCCTCCGGCTCCGCCACACCCACCTGCCCAGGCCTGAGACGACCAGCTCGCCGACCCAGCCCAGCTCCGCGGTCCCCCACGGCCAGGCACGGGCCAGTCTGCCTGTCTGCGGAAGCCTGGGCCCAGCTGGGGTGGGAGGGGCCCCGAGCAGGGGTCTGCCCTGGCACCCCAGCAGGGTCCGGGGAGCTCTTGCCAGGGGCTAGTAAGAGAGGGAGGTGCCTGAGCCAATTCCATGGAGGCCTGGGGCGGATGCAGGGTACGGGCAGGGTTGAGGGGACCCCCTGTCTCCGTCATCACCGCCTCCCACAAACAGCTATGCAGGGCGCCCAAGCCCTTCACCCTCCCCGTGTCCAAAGTGGACAGCCTAAGGCTTCCTGATAAGGCTCTAGGGAAGGAGAGTCCAACCGGCCCCTCTGTCCCCTCACCTCATCCTGAAGGAGATCTGAGGCAGAATCGGGGTTTCGGCCCCTCTGAGGCAGGGCAGATGGAGACAGACCTGGGGTCTCCCCAGTGTGGCTTTCAAGCAGCCGCCTGGCCTGCAAGGGCCCCCCAAGCTGGCGCTCGGGCACCCGGGCCCGGCCTGCCCTGCCGTGCTGGGAGGGAGCTCTCCGTGGCAGCCAGCAGAGCTCTGGGGCGACAGGTCCCCCTCTTGGAGCCTGCTTCAAGGCTGACGACCAGCGCTGGGGGCTAAGGAGGCGGCTGCGGCATGTCTCCGCGTCACCAGCGCCTGCGCCTCCCTCCCACCCCCCAGCCTCACCTGGCAGCAGGAAGGTGGTCCTGGTGGCGATGTTGATCTCCTGCAGGTGCTCCAGCGTCTCGGTGTGGAACAGGCGGATGGAGGAGCCGGAGGAGAAGGCCATCCAGACGCCACTGCCCGCCTTCACCATGTGCGTCACGCTCACGGCCTCGTCCTGGTGCGCCTCGAAGCTTTGCTGCGGCACAGGGGAGGGGCGTGTGGGTGCTGGGACTGGAAGGGGGCCCGGGCCCAGCGGTGTGTCCATCAGTGTTCAACGACCAGGGAGATCCCGGTTTCACCTGTCTGCCGACCCCCCACGCAGCGCGAGCCCCCGCCTGGGATGTGCCTGAACGAGGGGCACAGGGGTGTCGGGCGCGGGCCAGGCCCCGGCACCCCTTCTCTGCAGCACGGGCCCAGAGCGAACGGAGCAAGTGGCGGTGCCCGTGCTTATGCACCAGCAGAGGCTTGCGGGGCGGGGGCTGAGTGGGGGCGGCAGGCCACGTCCAAGGGCTGAGAGCGGAGAAAGAGCCAAGCGGGAGAGTCAGCGGGAAGGGGAGGGTGCCAGGCGGGTTAAAAACAGCAGGTCAAAGTGTTTTCTCCCAGAGAGCGGAGGCCTTCCAAGGCAGCCCTCCCACGAGCGTGGCTTGTTTTTTACAGGTACGTGTCTGATTCCGACCTGGAAGGAAAACAGCTTTTCACAGAGCGGGGACGACGACCAGAGTTGCCATCAGCCGCTACAGGAGAAACTCCAGCTTCCAGGCCCCGGCTGGGCCCTCACCCCCCACCTTTCCGGCAGGTCCCGCAGGCTCCGGCCCCCACCCCGGGCCTCCCTCTTCCCTCGCCACGGCTGCTGCAGCCCCTGCCTCCTGGGGACAGCCTCCAGAGCCTGGAGACCCCGGACGCCCTCCCGGTGAAGCCGGCGGACGGCACCTTCTGCCAGCTGAGTCCACCGCCCTGCCAGAGACGCCACCCGGGTGCTCTGCCCTGCCCCCACACCGGACTGTGAGCCCACGGACAGCTCCAAGCCTTGGGCCTGTCCACGGGGCCCTGCTTGGCACAGGGCCCGGCACGCAGTAAAGCAGGTCAGACAACAGACGGACGGACGCTCGAGTCTGAACGTGCTACTCAGCCAGCGCCCGGACTGGGAGCCAGCTGGCCCGACGCTGGGCGGCTGGGCGGGCCGGGCTGTCTCCTGCGGCCGTGTGCAGAGACGGCGTGCTGCGCCCGGCAGACCAGAGTTACGGCAGAGGGCACGAGAGGGAACAAGGTCCCTTCTGAAATGGGGGCCGGGGGGACAGAGACCTGCACACTCAGGATTATTCCAAGAGCAGCAGCTGCTGACGTTGCTCCTTCCAGATTTCTGCTTTCTCCATTTTTTTTCACTATAAAAAAGCAGGTCTCGGGGGGAAGCCCGAGAACACAGGAGATGCTGGACGGAAACTTCTACTCGGAGTCAGATGTGCTCTTGGCTCATTTCACAATAACTTTGCAGGCCTGGGCCTCAGTTTCCCCATTTCGGGGGGAGGTTGTACTGAGGATTACAGGGGCCTGGGTGAGGAGAGCTCGGCACCGGCCTGATGCCCCAGTTCGGTGTCGTTCGTCCGGCAGGTGCTCCTGAGCTCCGGCCGAGGGGTGGCGTGGCCGGCTGCATAGCCGAGACGAGCGCAGAGCCTGCACCCACGGCACGCACGATTATGACCAAGAGCGCCAGGAGACTTCAGACAGTGACAGCCTCCGCACAGGACACCCAGGGCCAGGCAGGCTGGTGTCCCGCGAGGTCTTGCGGGGTTGCAAAGAATGTGAAGGCCTCAGGCCTGGGGTGACGGGGGGAGGGGGGCACATGGGCCTGGGGATGCAGGCAGGAGGGAGGCTGGTGACTGCAGAAACAGGAAGGCGGCCGGTGGCAGCGCGGCGGTGAGGCAGGGCACGTCACCCGGCTTCTCCAGGCCCGGGGAAGCGTTGGCTGGTGCGTCCGTGCTGGGGCAGTGTGTGGCCGAGCCCGTCCACAGCCCAGCAGCTGGCGGTGGGGATTCACTGCAGCCCCAGCCCCAGCTGCACCCCGACTCAGTCTGCAAGAGGTTTCCCACCTGATAGAGAAGTGGGGGTTCGCTAGGGAGTCAAGCAACGAACTCAAGGTCTGTTTCCAATCAGAACGCAGGCCCAGCAGGGCAAGCTGGGAGCCGGCCACCGAAATTCCCTCTTCTGAGGCCTCCCCAGACCGCTGGGCTCTGAGCACAGAGTGGCCGGCAGGCCAGGAGACAGCGAAGCCAGGGTCCCCGTTGGGGGGGGGGGGGGCGGAGCCAGGGCNGCCGGGGTCCCCGTTGGGGGGGGGGGGGGCGGAGCAAGGGCTGCTGTCAGGATCTCCCTGGTGTCTCAGCCCTTACTGGGGACCCCGGAGCTGAGGCAGAAGCTCCCTCTTAGACAGCAGGGGCCGGGACACATCATCTCCATCAAAAAGGGGGCTCCCCAGGAGCAAGGAGGAGGAAGAAGCAAACCAGATGGGGTGCTCTCAGAGGGCCGGGGGGGGGCTATCTCCTCCCCCAGATCGGGGCCCAGAAACTCAGGAGAAGGGGAGAGGGTCCTCGCCCCTGTCCCTCCTTCCTCAGCCCCCTTCCCCACCCCACTCAAGGACCAGGAGGTGGAGGCTCAGCCAGTGAGCCTGTGGAATCTAGGGGAAGTGCAGCCCCTCGTGACCTGCAGGAAACCCGGCCCCATCCCCGCGGTGCAGAGGTAGAAGCACTGTTTCCAACTCTCTGGCTCTTCACCCCCAAATCAGCCGCTCACAGACCCGGCCTCTGACGCTGGCTAACAAGTCTCATTTTGTAAGAGGGGCACCCCTCAAGGCCCCCGTGGGGCCAGGGAGCAGCCCGGCCGTCCACGCTTCCTGGGGCCAGACACAGGCAGCGCGCTGGGCCCAGTGGGACCCGGGGAGTGAGTGCAGGAGCCCGGCGTCACAGCAGACACAGGACTTCACGGCCCCACGGCGCCCGTCACCAGGCGGATGGCGAGCGGCTGGGGCAGCAGGGCAGAAGCAGGGACCCAACGCGCCCGGCTGCAGGCCTCTCCGCAAACCGCGAGGAGGGCACACGCAGGCACCGACTCCGGACGCCGGACTCGGCAGCTCCCCGGAAGGACAGGAGCATTTCCTGCGTCCCAGAAAACCAAGCTGCGCCGAAGCCCCAGGCCTGGACGGGGAGAGCTGAGCCTGACTCCGCAGGGCCAGCCCGGCACGGCCCCGGGGCCTCATTAAAAGAGAAGCAGCCTCATTAAAAGAACACGAGTCTGCTCCCAGCCCGAGGGCTCTGCACAAAGCCTGCACCACCTGCGCACCCAGGGGGGAGCGGGCAGAGCGGCCAGACCCACAGCTCCGGCCCCGCGCGTCCCAGCACCCTCCCCACCGAGCAGCCGCCTTGGGGAGCGTGGTCTGGCGTGCTGGCCGGGCCTCCGGGCACCAAGGGCAGGCGCCGGGTCTATCCACAGCTGAGGCTGCGGGAGCTGAGGCCAGCACCCTCGGGTGGGAGGGAGCGTTTGCTAAACATGGGGGCTCAGAAGAAATTGCTAATTTCACCGCCTAACCCGGGTGAAACGCTGCCCACGGGCACCGCAACCCCAGACCGGGGCGTCCCGTGCCCCACCTCCGGACCCCTCTCCAACCCCTGGCTGGCCGCCTAGTCCTCTAACAGGCCCCTTGTCCCTGAGGAGGGCCCCGCCCACCTGGCACAGCCGGCCCTCCTCCCGCTCCCAGGCCAGCGCTTCCTGCCCTCAGGCCGGTCCCTGCTCCAGGGCGGCTGTCTGCTGCAGAGCCCCGCTGGGCACGGCCCTGCCTCGGGACACTCTGGACAGCGGCCGGCAAGCGGTGGCCAGGCCAGGGCTCCGCAGGGAGCCTGCCCGGTGAGCCAGGCCTCTCTGGAGCTGCTCGCACCCTCACAGAAAGGAGCCCACTCGAGGAGCGTGGGTGGGGGCACCTGACCGCCCCGGTCCTCGTCTAGACGGACGTTAGAGGCAGGGGCAGGGGGGCAGCTGCAGCGGACCCTGGACAGCGGCCCTGAGGCTGCGTCCCGCCTCCCCGGTGCCCTGACCGGGACAGGCCTGCCTTCCCGCTCCTGCGTGGGGACCAGGCCAAGCCTGGAGTCTCAGCAGAAGAAACAATCGGGCAATTTTGGACTGTGAGGCCACCCACAAGACCCTGGCTTCTCAGGGCAGCCACACCAGGGGGCCGGAGAAAGCCGGGGAACCTTCTAGATGAGGAGAGACCATGGAGGCCGGACAGGCGAACGTTACAAGAGATCCCAGCTAGATCCTGGGGCGGCGGGGGTGTGCGGGGGATGCTTTGGGGACAGATGGCCCCATGTGGACAGCGGACCGGCCCCAGTGGACCTTTCAGCGGTGTGTGTGTGAGAGAGAGAGAGAGAGAAAGAGAGAGAGAGGGAGAGAGGGAGAGAGGGGGAGAGGGGGAGAGGGAGAGAAGGAGCAGAGGGAGGGAGAATTCTACAAAATGCTGATTGCTCATTAGGTAAAGAACACACGCATTATTGTATCCTCTCAACTTTCCTATAGTTTGAAATTTCTTAATTAAAAAGTCAGGACAGGAGACAGTTACGTAAAAGAAGAAAAAGCGGCGGGGAGTGGGGACTGGGATGGCCCAGGTCCGACGGCCAGGTAAGTGGGCTCCTCTCTCGGCTGCCGCGGGAGGGGCACCTTTGTGCGCAGGCCTTGCTGACCCAGAGGCTCACCTCAGCCTAAGGAGAGACAGGGCAGGAGCCGGCCAGGAGAGGATGAGCCCGGTGACCCGCGGTGCAGCGCGGCCCCAGGTGCCCTCCTGCCCGGGCCCTGCAGCTGTGGGCCAGCAGGGGCTCCCGCCTCCCACCCCTGCTCAGGCACCAGACGGGCTGCCCCTGGGGGCGAGGTCTCGGGCCCAGAGACCCAGCAGCGGGGCCAGCGCCTCGCCACCCGGCGTCCCACAGCAACCGGGGTGAGGACGCCACCATTCCAGCCTCGCCCAGCGGGCAGGACAGGAACCTCCAGGCGGCCGGGCCCCCGTCACTCCACCGGCCAGGGGATGGACGGGCAGGGGAGGGGGCCCTGGGCAGGCAGAGGTCACTTAGCACGACCCCTTCTCCCCGTCCTTTCTTTCTCTTACTCCTGTCAACCCTTCACAGCGGAGGAGACAAACCGAGAGGCTGAGAGTGTTCACAAAGTCACAGTGACAGAAATGGGGAGCTGGGGTGCAGTCGGGTGACCGGTGCAACCCCGGTGGCCCAGAAGGCCCCAGTTGCAGCTGCATGTCCTCGGTCCTGGGCAACCCGGGGTGGCCGGTCACCCTAGTGGGACTCCAAGGCCCAGAGCTGACCGCTGACCACAGACGGACACCTTGCGGGGGCTCCCGCCTTGGCCTCGTCAGTCCACGTCCAGAACCGAACCCGCTTACGGTCAAGGGTCAAGGCTGGAGGAGACGGCCCTGCCTGATGCATTGCTGAGGAGGCTTGGACGGGGCGACAGGACGGCCCCCCACACGCCAGCAGGTCGAGCGACCTGTCTGGGGTTCGGCTGACTCATCTGCGAAGTGGGGTGAGGTCGCGCCTGTCTAGCGGGAGACTTTCCTGGCGTGGGGTGTGAGCTCAGCGTCACCAGGGGCCCGTGGGAGGAAGGGACGGGCGTCTGCAGCTCCAAGCCCAGCCACAGGCCCAGGCTCCCTCGAGGGGCCACTCTGGAATCACCCAGCCGAAGTTGGTGTCTGCGGTGCGACTTCTGGAAAGGTGGGCGAAAGCACGTGCCTCCATCTCTAACGAGCGTGCACAGCACCCGGCCCCCTGAAAGTTACACATTCCTGCACTAAAACCTGCCGGCCGCCGAGCCCGGGCACCAGCACACACACAGGTAGGCACAGGCAGCGGGGAGGCCTGGCCACCCAGCACAGCTGCAGGCTCCAGGACGCGCCGCTGCGGTGGGCCGTGCGCTGCGGCCGCTGGGCGGCTCTGCGGGCACCGGTGCGTCCGGCCGTCCCGGAGGAAGCGGGTAGAAGAAGCGTCTCTGAGCATGGGCTATTGCTATTCTCCTCATTAGGCCTATTTAATTTCCTTTTGTTTTCTCCAATTACTAGAGCCAGCGTAGCGTTTCCTCTCCAGCGCCCGCGGAGGGAGGACTGCGGCCACTTGGGCCCTTTGCCGCGAGCCCCGCCCCGCGGCCGCCCAGCCCACCCCGTGCCAGCAGGTGCCAGGGAGGGGGGCCGGCTGAGTCTGCCCCACAGCGGAGCACGGTGCGGGGGGGGGGGGGGTCTGGCCTCCTTGTTCTTGAGGACACTATCTTGGTGCCCAGAGTTCCTGCTGGTCAGCCAGGTGGAGGGTCAGGCAGGGGCCTCACCAAGGGCACAAGCCCGGGTACGAGGAGCACACCGGAAGCCAGGTCTGCTGAGGCCGCAGGCGGACATCAGACTAGAGACAATGTGCTCTGACAGCGAGAACAGTGACAGAAAGGGGGAGCTGGGGTGCAGTCAGGTGACCGGTGCAATCCTGGTGGCCCAGGAGGCCCCAGCTGCAGCTGGAAGTCCTCGGTCCTGGGCAACCCGGGGTGGCCGGTCACCCTAGTGGGACTCCAAGGCCCAGCCGAAGACCAGCGTGCGGACACAGTGTGCGCCGAGCACAGGCCCTGGCCCGCCTCTGCCCATGCCACCTCACTCGGCCGCGCCTGTTCTGCAGTCCGGCCCGGGCTCCTGCTCCGCCTCCAGCCCAGGCCAGCATCCGCGGGTCCAGGACTGTCCCGGCTGTGTGCCCGGGGTCAGGCCGCTGCTCCTGCGTCTGTCCCCCCAGGCCACAGTGGGGCTCAGACAGGAGAGACACCACAGAAAGGGGCGTGGAGGTGCCATGGGAAGGGAGGCTGGACGGACAGCCAGCGGCCAGGGGCTCGGCGCCGAGGCCGGCCAGCCGGCCAGCTGTCCTCCCCCTGCCTCGCCTGGGGTCCCCGAGTGGCCTCGCCACAGCGTCCCCTCTTGTCTGTGTCGTCCTACGTCTCCTCTCCTCCACGGCGTCACAAAACCTGTTCCCCCAGTAGCAGCTTCGAAGTCCTATTTGCTTGTTTCAAACCATGAAATTCTTCCATCCAGCTGGACCTTCCGCAAGAAAACCAAACACTGGACACAGGAAAGGTCTGAGCACCCCCACTGGGGACAGAGGCAGCCGGCCCCGCCCACCAGGGGCTCCCCGAGTCACCTCTTCACGAGCCCCACACCCAGAACGGAGTCTGCTCCCCTGCCCCAGCCACCCGCATGCTAAGCTCCCCAGCCCCAGCCCAGGGACGGGGCCCTGAGAGACCCCAACCCAGCCCACCCCACCCTCGTAAGCTTCCTGAAAGGCGGTTCCTCTGGACAGCTCACCCCAGCCCCTGCCGCTGCTGGAAAGCCCTCACCTCCCTTTGCAACTCCTTGCCGAGATCTTTAGAAAGTCCCTTTCTCAAATTTCACCTGCCAACTTCTAATTTAAAAAAAAGCAAACAGGGTGACGACAATGATCTCACACACATCAAGACGACACCGCTGAACAGTGACGGCCCCCAGGGTGGCGTGAGCCCGACCGCGCAGTGGGGCCTGGACACCGGAGAGCCCGCGGGGCGCCCTGGCACCGGGGCCTGGATCCTTCCCCCACATGCCGATTTGCATACGATTACCCAAGAAGCCCTGCGCCTGGATTTTGCTTTTGCAAATTCCCACCCGTTTCGTGTCATAAATAAGATAGGAGACAGAAAACTAATACAGCCCAGCGATGCATTATTCATGCCGCGTCACCCTGTTATGATAGATTTACAACAGCTAATACATGCAAACTAAGTTTGGGCACTAAGTGTGAAAGTTAAGGGTGGGGAAGGTGGGGGTGGGTGGGGTGAGGGGGCTGGGGGTTGGGAAGCCCACCGGGCAGTTGCTGACAAGTTTCTTTCCTGGTGGGCTCAGTGACAAGAAGCGCGGGCGCGGGGCCCTGGGGGCTGGGTCCCATGGGCAGCGCCCAGCGGTGGCCGACCTCGGGCCCCCGCACAAGCACAAGTCTCCGTCCACCCTCGGTGACACGCCCAGGGCCCCCATGGGAATGTCCTCTCACAGCACAGGGGCGCGGCCAGCGGAGTGACGGGTGTGGTACTGACCCACTGCCCAGCCCTGGAGCGTTCCCAAAGGTCCCTGCGCAGCTGTGCAGGGGCAGGGCCCGGGGAGTGACCCAAGGCTGGGGGGGCAGGTGTCCACAGGCCTGCTCCAAGGGCGGGTCTCCCCAGTTAGCCCCCGCTGCAGAGCTTTTGGGTGGGAACCAGGCCGGATGGCCAAACACTGCCACAACCCACCCAGCTCCTGGGTTGTGGCAGGCCGGAGGCCTTGCCCGGGACTGTGGCCGGCTGGGGCACCAGGGTGCTCTGGGGGATGGGGGACACCTCAAGGCTGTGGCAGCCACCTCAGAGGCAGGAGCCAAGCCCTCGTGTGACACAGCTGTCCCCCCGAATCTGCCCACCGATCTACCCAAATCACTCTGGCCGCGGTGATGGCAGGGGTCACCCGTCCCGGCTGCTGGGCCGCCCTGCAAGCCCTTCACCCAGATTCCTTCCCACCCTCTCCAGGATGACCCCCCGGCCCTGCCTCCTCAGAGGCAGCTTCTCCCAGGACACCTGCCCACGGCCCAGCAGCCCGAGCTTCCCCAGCCCACACTCGCCTTCCGCCCGAAAGAACAACAGTGAGAGGGGCACAGCTCACGCCCCGTGGAGAGGAGGGCCCATCCACGCCCCGTCCACAGTCCATCCACGCCATGGCAATGCTGGCCGCGGGGCAGCTGCGCCAGGGAGACAGACAGACAGACAGACAGAGGCCCTGCTTTCACCTGCTGACGGCCTGTGGTGCGGGGTGAAAGCAGCGCTCTGAGCACCGCGGGGCCGGGTGACGTGGCCAGGCAGGCCAGGGCTGGGCAGAGGCGACCCTGGTGGGTCCCGTGATAGGCAGAGAGCAGAGGCGACGGCCGGAGGGGGCCAGGGCCGGCAGGCTCAGCGGCCACCAGAGGGGCCACGCTGCAGGGCCGCCCTCCGGCCACTTCCCGTCCAAGATGCAGCCGCTGGTGCCCGCAGCAAGGTGCGGACCCGCGTTGCCCCGAGGCCACTCAGCCCAGCCGGGGAGCCCTCTGCCCCCGCCAGCATGACACACCCGCGCCGGCCGCCTCAGCCTGTCCCCAGCAAGTTTTCCTGAATTAAGATGCAGCAGTCGTCCGGCAGCTGGCTCCCCCCCTCCCCCACCCCGCGATCGGTTAAAATGAACTCCAGACGACTGGATTAGACTTTGAAGGTGGCGATCTAGATAATGAACACGGAGGATGCGGTGTTGACACAGGCCCTGGTGAGCTACATTATTATTTAACGGGCCTCGCCGCTGCCTCCGCTGGGATCAAGGAGATGAACAAGCAGCTGGCCGGCCGGACCCAGACCCGGAGACAGCCCCGAGGCGCTGGCTCGGCAGGCACAGGCCCAGCGCGGTCAGGGCGGCCGGCGGGGGCCACGGGGGGCGAGCCCAGCCCACAGGCACCCCCGGGAGCCGTCCACACCGCCTGCTGCACACCGGCAGGCCGCTCAGCTCGCGGTCACTTCCCTGCCTGAGCGGCCCCACGCCGCCCGCTTCCCTCGCCCACTACGGCACGCACGCGCCCGCCTCGCTCAGCAGCCCTGACCTGCGTGCACCGGCCCAGCCCATCCTTCCTGCAGCGGGGCCTGGCCCCTTCCCCTCCCTGGGCTCCCACCGGGACTGGACCTGCCCCCAGGCCTCTGCACTGACCCTGACTACCCCGAGTCTGCCCCTGCCTAGCGCTGGGTCCCTGAGGGCGCGGCCGACCTCACTTCCGTTGCTCCAGCACCTCCTCAAGGGCCTGGCCAGCAGCACACCGGTCTACCCATGTGCCCCAGCGCGGGGTTGGGCGCCGCGGGCATCCCCTGCCTGGAAGACAAGCTGGCAGGGAGACAGGCCCATAAGACAAACATGGGGCCCCGAGCCGCGGGTGACGCACAGAAGCTGTGGTGGGGGTGGGGAGGGCGCGCAGCCCGAAGGAGATGCGCTGTCCGCCTTCCCCGATGGCCAGCACGGGGTAAGGCCGGGCGCGGGCAGACGGCTGTGTCAGACCCCTGCTCTGCCGCTTCCCAGCTGGGTGACCTCAGGCAGGTCACTTAACCTCTCTGTGCCAGTTTCTCCCCTGGAAATTGGGAAGAAGAATAACACTGTTCTCCTGGGGCGGCTTGTGGATCCGCCTAGTTCCTTCCTGCAGACGTACGGAAGTCCAAGTGGGGCTCCCCCGAAGCCCGTGGGGGTAGGAGCAATCGGGAAAGCTCCCGAGAGTCGCACAGTCCCCAGAGCAGCCCCTGGAACTCACACTGGCCGGGGCCACACCAGCCATAGCTGGGCCAACCACACCCTCCAGGGGCACGGGCGCCTGGCTGGGAGCACCAAACCGTTCCCGAGGCCCAGCCCTCCAGAGGGCTCCCCAGGCCGGGGGAGCTGGCCACACGGCTGCTGATAGGTGGTGCCCGTCCGTGCCTCCTGTCCAGCACGTGCGGAGACAGCGGGCGCGGAGCTTCACGCGCGAGCAGACGCAGCTGCCCAGCCCCGGCCGGCCAGGAGGCGCTACGGGGGCGAGTGAGCCAGCCGGGGGTTGTCATTAGCAGCCGCCAGACAGGCGCTGCAGACCCCAGCACAGCACGGAGGCGGCCGGTTTCCTCCCTGTTCCAAGCTCAGCAGAGCTCAGCTTATTAAATATGCAGGGCGGTCACCTCGTTACTGCAATGAAGGGCCGTGGGTGCTGCCGCCAGCTGCCACACCGCACAAGCTTCTCATCTCCCTGCCCGCAGGGATGCGCGACCCCAGGGCCTGCCTCGGAGCCCCAGGGCCCCCCTTCCTCGATGCTCTCCCCCACCCAACACCTCCTGCCGCCCTCCGTGGTGTGCAGATCAGGGGATGCCTTCCTTGGAGCAGCTGGCCCAGAACTAATCTGAAACCATCGTGGCCTCGCACTGGAGACGGCTGGCCCTGCTTCAGGGACCACGGCCGAGCGGAGCTGGGGCCTGGGCTGGCTGCGCTGCCAGTGGCGGGAGGTGAAATCGGGGAGTGCTGGCCCTGCCCCCTTCGTCCATCTGTCTCACGCTCCTAGGACGGCTGTCAGCAGGAGGGAGCTTCCCCCTAGCCAGGTGCGAGGGCCGGAGCGGCACTGCGGTCACCCGCGCCCGCGCCCACCCCAGCACGGCCTGCGGAGCCCCAGCTGCTGCACCAGTTTCTGTGGGCGAACAGGTACGGTGTGCCCCTACTGTGTGCCAGACACCGCGTGAAACTGCCCTTTGCTGCGAAAGCCCGCCAGTCCTCCCATGAGCCCGAGCAGCACTGTTATCGTCCCCTTACAGATGAAGCGACCGAGACCGGGGAGGTCCAGAAACTTGTCCCTGGAGCACAGCTCAGCAGGGGCAGAACAGCCTGCACAAGCCACAGCTCTAGGTGAGTGGGGGCCCAGAGCACCCCCGGGAGCATGCCTGGGTCAGGGGTAGGGGCAGCTGCTTTCCACGATGCCCTCCCAACTCCCCTCCTCCAGGAAGTCTCCAGGTTGTTGGGAGGGGCCACACGGGGCCAGCTTTCACCAGCTGTTGCCCCAGGCCTGCACCCCACCTTCCCCAGGGGTCATGGGGGAAGGGATCATTCCCTTCGGGGTCCTTTTGCCTCTGGACCCTTCCTTGGAAGATTCCCCCAGTAAGCCTCCCAGTGCCCACCTGCACCCCGGGTCCCCCTGCCACTTCCTCCCACGGCCGGCAGGTCCCCCGGGAGCCCAGGCCCCCCTCTGTCCTCTCTGCTCCTTCGAGTCTCGGGCCCACCCTCCTGCACGGAGAACAGAGACCGTCTCTCCCTCCCCTCTCCGCACGAACAGGGCTGTCTCCCCAACAGACTAGGAGGCCTCCGATGAAAGGGCTGGGTCTCCCCCACTAGTTGGGAGGTCCCCCAAGGTCAGCGCTAGACCCTTTCCCACCACCACGTCAACCGGGGCCCTGGCTCAGCTGCTGTGAGCACCTTCTGGGTGGAGTCGGTGCCAGCGCAAAGTGGGAGGACCCTGGTGTGAGCATAAGGGCCGGCGGACGTGGTTCCGGGTGCCAGGCCCAAGCGCAGGGGAAGGCGCTGCCCCAGCAGCCCCTAAGGGGGCGCCAGAGTATCACTGAGCCCCCACCCTTCTAGCTCCGAGCCCACCCGGGCGGGCACGCAGGACCCGGCCTCCCCTGCCCGAGCGCCCGCTCCAGGACGCCTCCTCCCCGCGGGCCTGAGAGCAGAGCCACCGGCAGCGCGGGCGAGAAGGCGGTGAGCGGACGCGAGGCCGCTCCGGCCTGCTCTGCCCAGGGCCTGCACCAGGGCTGACCCTGCGCCTGGGGCAGCTCCTTCCAGCTGGGCCCTGCACCGGCCAGATGCTGGCAGACACCCCAAAACGCCCCTCAGGGAGCCACAACAGGCACGCACGCAGGATGGCCCGGGGCACGGTGAGGGTCACGTGGGACATGGGCCCCAGGGGCCAGCTGAAGGCAGGGCTCGTCCCGGGCAGAGGCGGGGCCTAGCAGCCTCTGTGTTCAGAGTGCCCAGGAGGCTGCGTCCTCACTGGTTGCCCCCCGAGAAGGCCGTACCATGGGGACCAGACAACTCCAAGGCAGCCACAGACATATGGGGGTCCAGGGCCCAGCCCAACATGGTGGGAGCCTCGCCCCCACGGCGCGTCCAGGTCAAGGCCAGGGCCGGGCTTGGGTCTCGGGGCACCCCCACGTCCCCACGCCCCCACAGAGCCCTCCGGAGCGCAGGTCCGGGGTCGCACCAGTTGGGCAGGAAGTGCCTGTCTGGCCAGCCCCTGCAGCCTCTCCCGGAGGCTCCCCCGAGGGTCCTAAGACACAGCAGGAGCTAAGCGGGGTCCAAGGACTGAGCAGTGGAGCACCCCAGTGCCCCGGGCAGGGCAGTACCTGAGTCTGCAGGCTGGCGGCCTCCAGGACGGTGACCCGGGCCCCGCAGCTGGCCCACACGGCGTCCTCCAGGCTCAGCAGGGTGCGGACGGGCCCGGGCCCCACGGTCAGGCACACGGGCGGGCTCTCCAGGTCCCAGGGGACGCTGCCTGGAGGGAGAGGAAGGAGCCGCTCAGGGGGGAGGGGCGAACACATGGGGCGCAGGGCCCCCCAGCCCTCCCGGACCCCGTCCTCCGTGTAGCCTGGCCCAGCGCCCCAGGCTCCCCCACCCGCTGGCTGCCCCTCCCTCTGCAGGACAATGGCCGCTCCCATCTGCCTCCGTTCACATCCAAGCCCCTCTTCTGTTCATCCACTCCACGCACGTCTAGTAAGCGCCTGCTGCAGGCCACGCCGAGCGCTCTGTGCTCGGAGAACAGAAACTCCACCGGCCCGAGAAACCAAGGGGCTACCACACGAGATGCCAAGTGCGAACGACCAGGCGTGCACAGAGGGCATGAGAACCGCGAGATGAAAACAATCAACTCTGTACAGGGGAAGTCCAGGGAGGCTTCCCGGAGGAGGCAGCGTCCTCACGCGACCCTGCCGGGAAGGAAGCGAACACGGCAGGAAGTTTCCTGGGCCAAATCAAGAGGCTTGGGGTCTGCTCCAACTCACTGCAGACCCCGAGTGTGTCACTCCCTTCCCAAGGCTCGGTTCCCCATCTGTAAAGTGGGGAGTCGCAGTGCAAACGAGATGGCCTTAGCACTTTGACGCCGGCTCCCCCGGGCTGCCCCGGCCTCTCCCAAGGTGCTGTGACCTCCCCCAGCTCTCTGAAGACACCCCAGAGAGGCGGCTGCCCCAGTGGTGGGAGGAGGAAGCCCCCAGAGGTCAGCAGCCTCAGGACAGAACAGAACAGAGGACTGGCCTGGCACCAAAGAGGCCCCACCTGCCCACCCAGGGACGCCCCGCTGGCCCAGAACCTGCCCCGCAGCACAGTGTTCTTGGAGCGGGTCTGATTCTGCAGTCACACCGACCACACAGCAGCCCGCGGCCACCCCGTGAGCCGGGGGAGGGAAAGGAGCTTGAGGAGGAGGCTGCCAGGCCCTGGCCCACCAGGACACCAGGAGAGACAGGCAAAGATGTCCGGAGCAGGCCGGGCCCCACGCCCTCCACTGGGTCCCCAGAATGAGTCCCCGGGAGCCCATCACAGACCCCATGGGGGCCAGCTGCTGAGCAGGGCCCGGTGTCCACTGAGGGAGCCCCGCCTGACCTGGGGAGGCATCCTTGAGAAGGGCCAGATTCCCTACCGCCCCCGCCCTCCAGGCGGTCCCTCTGCCACCTCCCCCTGTGAGCAGGCTCTCCTCCCTCTGCCCTACTTACACCTGGCAGACTCCCAGCCAGCTCAGCCAGAGCCCGGGGAACAGGCCCCCTCCAAGCTGGGGGACGAGAACCCCGGGGAGCAGGCCCCCTCCAACCCCGGGGGCTGAAAGCCCCGGGAGCAGACCCCCTCCAAGCTGGGGGACCGAGAGCCCAGGGAGCAGGCCCCCTCCAACCCCGGGGGCTGAAAGCCCCGGGAGCAGGCCCCCTCCAAGCCGGGGGGCCGAGAGCCCAGGGAGCAGGCCCCCTCCAAGCCGGGGGGCCGAAAGCCCGGGGAGCAGGCCCCCTCCAAGCCAGGGAGCGGCCCTGCAGTGCACGGGTGTGGGCGTGGCCGGCTGACTCGCGCTGCCCAGGAGTGATGCAGCGCTGGCAGGTGAGCCTGCTCTGACTGCAGCCCCCTCGGAGAAAGTGGGCCGAGGCTGCAGGGATGGACTGGCCGTGGGCGCACTCACGGCCGCCAGTGGGGTGCTCATGCTGCCCCAGGTGGGCACCCAGGTGCGTCTACACGGAGTCCTCCCTGAGCCCTGCAAGCCCCCAGGAGGCCGCTACCGTCCCCATCTTACAACTGAGAAATCCGCCCGGAGACGTCAATGTCCAGCCCCAATCACACGGCCGGGAAGGACCCTGCCCCCAGCCCGCCTGTGTCACCGCCACAGAACGGGGGTGGGGGGGGTGGGGGGTGGGGGGGGCAGCGGTGCGGACCCAAAACCGCATGACACTTCCAGGTTTCCAAAGGCTCCGGGGCCAGGATGAGGCCAAGCAGGGTGAGTGACCAAGAGGCGGCCCAGCCTTCGCAAGGGACACGGACCCCACCGGAACGCCAGAACACGAAAATGCAAGGTTTTGGGCGCCCCCCAGTGGCCAGAGCTATGTGGTGCCGGAAGTCAGAAGCTGGGGATCTGCCACTGTGGCTAAGGCTGGGCAGGGACCCGCCCAGGGAGGTCACCAGAAATGCCGTGACCACGCCCTGAAAGCAGCAACGTGACCGTGGCCGGGACGGCCCCGGAACCCTGCACCTTCTGTCCTGCACTTTCCAGGGCCGGGGCTGGGTCTGACACCCCGGGCAGCACCTGGGCACTGACCCCACTTCCACTCACTGGGCATCTCCAGAAACCCTCAGGCCTGACCCCAGGACTGAATGAAACCGAGAAGCCCAGTGAGGCCAGCATCGCTGCACCAGAGGACCCAGCAGGAGGCCCGCTCTACGGCCACGGCGGGGCCTGCACGAGAGAGAGGCCTCCCCAGCCGGGACTCGGTTTGCCCAGGTGCAGCCTGAGGGACGCCGCTGACTTCTCCGGGCCTTCCCAGCCCTCGCGGCACAGCCTAAGGTTTTAAGGAGCTCTGGTCGGGGCAGCCCTCACGCCCGCCCTCCTTGGGGACCCGTCCCGCCACCCTCCCTGCCCTCAGGGGTCCTGAGCACACGCACGCACATGCTCAGACACACATGTGCTCAGATGTGTACTCAAACACATGTGCTCAGCAGGGCACCTCCCGAGGCCAGAGCCCTCCTCCCCAGCCGGAGGGGAGAAGGCCCAGCCGGCCCAGCTGGAGCCAGGAGGCAGGACAGAGGGGAGTGGTGGGACGAGAGGGCCACCCGGCAAGTCACAGCACGCTGACTGCGACAGAGAAGGTGACAGCACTTCTCGAGGCGCCAGGCTCTCTGGGGTGCTGGTGCGGCAGGCGGCCCCGGCCACACGTCCACTCCACAAGGTGGGCTGCCTTCACCCCCATCTCGCCAGTGAGGAAACAGGCTCAGAGAGAAGCAACAGCCGCCCTCTCACAGCCTGGAGCCCTCTCACAGCCTGGACGCCACCCCAGGCAGCTGCAGCCCCGCCCACCCCCTCCTCTGCGGAGACCGGCCCTCAGGCCTGTCCCAGCGTCTGACAAGGGACGACCCCCTCCCGGCTCAGGCTGTGCCCGTGTGGCCACGGGGCGCCTGCCCAGGCACTGGCCGGGCGGCCCGGGGGCAGGGCAGCGCCTGGCTCAGCACGGGCCCCAGGGCCCCTCGTGGGGCACCTCTGGGGTGAGGGGGAGGGTGCCGAGGGGCGGGCGAGAACAGCGATCGGGGAGCCGGCGAGGGACCGAGTGGGCTGAGCAAGTGCAGACAAGCAGAGGCTCCGGGGCAGCGGCCGCCATGGCCACTCCGCACGCGGCCTCGGGGAGCATGGCCGCCCGTCACACCCTGTCCCGGACCCCCGTCCATTCCTGTGTCCAACCCAGCCAAGGAGCACAACGGCCCTCGCCCCCTCCCAGCCTGCAGCCCACCCAGCAAGTGAGGAACCAAGGAAAGGGCCGAGGGTGGCCACAGGGCAGAGCGCAGGGCCCACGGGGCGGGGCGCCCAGTGCCAGAGGGAGCAGGGGCGGGGCCTGGCAGACCCTGGTCAACACTTGCAAGAGCTGATCCAGATTCACATCCACACGCACGCTCGCCTGACGGTGAGAGGGATTTTTCCCTCCCTCTTCCCCCTTTAATTAAAAACTATAAATGCCTTATCAAAAGCTAATTAAAAATACCAACACAGTGCCAAGTGGCAAAAAAAAAAAAAAATAGCTCAGTACAAATATCCGTTTATAACCCTGCAACAGGCTGTGATGACACAGCAGTCGGGGAGCGGGGCCGCTGGGGCCGCTCGCCGCCCGCGGAGACCCTGGGGGGCACCCCTTTGCCCAGCCTGTGTCGTCAACCAAACAGGCCGCAAGGGGAGGGACCCCCGGCCTCCTTAGGCTCAGGTCAGGCCCGTGAGAAAGCGACACTCAGGGCAGCCGGGAGAAGACACGCAGGCGAGAGCGCTGGACCCCGACTCCCGGGCCCCGGAGCCCAGTCGCTGACCCCACCCTGGCGGCCGCACGGCACAGCAGGGACCCCACGTCCCACTTGCCGGCACTCTGTGCCAGACCCTCTGCTTCGCCTTCACGGGGCTGTTGCCTGCACTGGGGACCTATGGTGGGTACCACCGTTACCCCCACTTTACAGATGAGAAGACTGAGGCACACAGAGGAGAAGCCACTTGCCAACGGACACAGCTGTCACCCCACCCAGAGCCCCTGCCCGCGCCCA
Organism: Galemys pyrenaicus; assembly: GCA_019455555.1. NCBI lineage: Eukaryota > Metazoa > Chordata > Mammalia > Eulipotyphla > Talpidae > Galemys > Galemys pyrenaicus. The sequence goes on along the minus strand of JAGFMF010012145.1, from coordinate 739,002 downwards.
CCGCCGACCGGCTGAGCTGGCTGCAGCGGTGGGTCCCTGTTCCTGCACGGACCCCCATGGGGACCAGGGGCCTCCAGATCGCCTGGCACCAGCTTCTCTAGCTCGTGAGCTGCCTCCTTGCTCCGTGTTCCACGACCACTCGGACACAGGATCCAGCCCCCGCGGGGCCCTGCCCAGGCTGCCCACCCCGACGCCCCCACCCCAGCTCTCACCGCTGCTCCGAGGGTAGGCGGCGAGGGTCCCGTCCTGCAGGCCGGCGAACAGGTGCAGGGGGCCGTGCCGCAGGCAGAGCACGGGCTGCAGGCCGGGGCTCCGGCAGGTCGCCAGGCACTGGGTGCCCGTGTCCACGCTGCTGTACACCAGGATGCTGCGGGGAGAGGTCCTCGTGACTCGCTCAGCTCCGCTCGGGCCCTGCCCCAACCACGACACCCCAGGGAGGGGCCCAGCGGCTCCAGGGACCAGGCTGCTGGGGCTCGCGGCTCCACACAATGGCAGCTGATGGACCCCAGGCTGCTGGGCCTCTGTCCTCGCCCGCAAATGGGCAGTAACGCCCCCGCACAGCCCACAGCCCAAAAAAGGGTGGAGCACAACACACGCAGGGGTGAGCCCCGAAAACAGGACGCCCGGTGGCGAGGCCGCTGGTGGAGGAGACAGGCTCAGAGGCAGAGAGCAGCTGGGGGGCCCCAAGGGGGCAGACGGGGCCACTCAGTGGGTCTGGGCTTCTTTTAGGGTAACGAGAATGTTCTAGAAAAAGACAGAGATGCCGCTGCCCGTGGTGACGTAGTCCCTGAACTGCACTTTAAAATGCTCAAAATGAAAAAAACAAACGCGGCCCACTGTGCTGACCATCTCACAACTCACTGAGTGACCATGCCGTGCGCCCGAGACTAGCACGATGCTGTGTCAGCAAGATCTCACCTAGCGAGAAGGTGGGAAAGGGGTACAATGGTGAACATCACATTACGTCTGTTTTCTACCATTAAAAACGGAAAAGGTGTTGACCGGGCCCCTCCGAGCTGGGGCCAGTGAGGCGCGGGGCTGCAGCCCCAGCCTGGACCCATGGTGCCTGTGGCGTCTCCAAGCTGGTGCTGCACCTGTCAGCTTCTGCTCCTCCCTCAGGTTCTCACACGGGAAACAGGGGGACACACAGGAGCTGCTGTGGGCTCGGGAGCAGCACACAGTAGGTGTTCAGGAGCACACAGTAGGTGTTCAGGAAATACCATCGCCCGCCTTCCCCTGACTGGAGGACGGGCAGGGAAGGCACAGAGATGCAGGGAGGACGTGGAGGAGGGGCCAGAGCGCGGGGCTGGGCAGGCCCTGGCCCCCCTGGCTTCCCTGATGAAATGTTCGCCGACACGCCTGCTCCAGGCACGGCCTACAGGTGGCGCCCTTCTCCGCAGGCAGACCTCCTAAGGCACTACTTGGACCCACCCACCCTGCAAAGGGACAAGGCCACAGGTGGTGGATGCTGTCAGTGATCACTAAGTGACCGGAAGGTGGCACAGGCCACACGTCCCGCTGGACTCTCCCAGCAGCATGGGGGAGGGGCAGCTTGATCCCCACTTTACAAATGAGAAACCAAGGCTCAGGGTCACGTGGTAGACTGAGGCCCCAGAGAAGAAACGCCGGTTCCAGTTCGGAGCAGAGCCAGCGCCCGGCAGCGCACTGCCCAGAGGGAGCAGCCGGCGAGCCACCACGCCAGGCGTCCCTGGCCCCGCCTTCCACCCCCACCTGCCCGTGGCCCCACCTCCAGGCTGCTCTCAGCCCCCCCGCCCCAGGTCCTCACCTGCCATCCTGGAGCCCCAGGCAGACGGTGGGGTGCACCGCGGCCGTGGGGTCAGCAGCTGTGCCGCTGTCCTCGCGGCCTCCGTCTCCGCTCTCCCCCTCCTCCGGCTCGGGAATGTACTCCATGCACAGCACAGGTGCCGCCAGCGGGAAGGACTTGACCGTGCGGGGCGATGGCCGGTTCAGGGAGAAGATCTCCACCTGGCCCCCTGCGCCCTCCTGCCCACCCCCGACCTGGGGCAGAAACCCAGAGCGGCTGTTAGGCAGGACCACGAGAGCACAGAGGGCTCAGCCCTGCTCCCCCACCCTACGCCCCTCCAAACCGCTCCTGCCACCCGGGCTGAGGATGGAGAGGAGCATCCCCCTCACATCTTGCTGCCACTGAAGGTCACTCGTCCCCAGCTGCCATGGCAACATTAGACTCAGGACCCAAAGGAAATCAGGTGAGGCGCTAAGGTGGCCTAGATACCCAGTGAGCAAGTTAGACAAGACTCCTTGTCTTTAGTGTGAATGTCAACTAACAAACAGTGAAACACTTTGCCCCTTATTTTACAAAACGTCCTCTGTCCACACTGTTTCACTTCTATGTCTACTCTATGGTACTTAACATACACTGGATGGATGGATGGATGGATGGATGGATGGATGGATGGATAGATGGATGGATGGATGGATGGATGGATGGATGGATGGATGGATGGATGGATGGATGGATGGGGATGGATGGGTGGATGGATGGATGGATGGATGGATGGATGGATGGATGGATGGATGGATGGATGGGGATGGATGGGTGGGTGGATGGATGGATGGATGGATGGATGGATGGATGGATGGATGGATGGATGGATGGGTGGACGGGTGGACGGGTGGGCGGGTGGATGGATGGATGGATGGGTGGACGGGTGGACGGGTGGACGGACGGGTGGATGTAGGTAGATGTGGGTGAATGGGTGGGTTGTGGATGGATGGGTGTGTTAGGTATCTAGGAAACAGTACAGAACAAATCACCCTCAAAAGGGACCCTGGGGATGTACTCTGAAGGGTGAGTTATAGTTTTCCTGTCAAATGCCAGGAGACAGGAATAAACAGAAGTCAGAGGATGGACATGGGGTGGTAAGGGAACCTTGGCGGGGGGTCTCTGGGAAGGCACTATCTGCGCGAGGAACATGCGGGCACCTAGTCAAACTGAGAGTGGCTTTGCCAAGAGTCCAGGGGCAGAAGGGGAGGCCGGGACGTCCACAAGAGGGAACAGTAACCAGCCCCACTTCCCAGCCCCGGGCAGCCCGGCGCCCAGACTCTGCACAGCACGGTCCCTGCAGAGCTATGGCCTGCAGGGTGTCGCGCGTCCGTTGCAGCCCTGGTTTTCTGACGTCCCTGGAGGGGCTGCACCTGCCCACTCCAAACACGAGCCTGGCACAGTGGTTCCCAGAAGACACGGCAAGGAAGGAGCACCCGCGGGGCCAGCGGGCAGGCGCTCTCTCCAGCACCCCGCCCAGGTGCCACCCGCCCGCCTGTCCCGCACCAGGATCCTGGCTGGGTGCAGGGTTGACTCACCCAGAGGTAGCCCTGTGGGAGGGAGGTGCTGACCGCTGAGAAGCCCAGCAGGGGGTAGCTGACAGGACTGTGGACCAGGGCTCCAAGCTGCCAAGACAGAGACAGCGCGGGGTTGAGTGTCCAGGGCCCTGCTGGTTCTGGCATCAGGACCTCCGCCGGAGCTACCTGGGGGGCCTTTAAACCTAATTTCCTGAGCCCTTCTTGGGCCCAAGTGAGAACCCCTTCGGGCAGGGCCGGAGGACGGCCAAGCAGGCCTCAGCAGGTTCTCTGCAGCACGCGGGCCTTGCACTTCTGCTGGGAGAAGCCCGCGCGGCACTGTGTGCACCAGCAGAGCAGCTGAGCAACTCCAGGTCACATTCAGTGAAAACCGCTCTGGCCCACAGAGGACACGCAGTAGCCCCGGGACACAGGAGGGCAAGAAACAGGGCCCCGCCTGCCCGCCTCCCTCCTTGGCCTTCCTGCATTTCCCCAGACAGGCACAGTGGAGGAGGCGGGGGGCTCCCCCACCTCCGCATCAGAACCCCTCTTGGCTGGGCCGGCCAGGACCGGAGGGCTGAGCGGCTGACTGGGGGCGCCGTCTGTGCAGAGCTGTCCCGGGAGCCCCAGGCCGCCTGCTCCACCTGCGCCTGCTGCCCAGACCCAAGCAGGTGGCTCCGTCTCCCGGGCTGGAACCACCAGCCTGTCTCCGGCCAGGACGGCAACACGACGCGGCCGGCCCTTGCTCAGACCCTGCTGGGGTGCTGCAGCAGACAGGGCAGGGGAAGGAGTCCAGGTAGGCAGAGTGAGAAGAGGCCCCAGAGAGGAAGGAGGCGCCAGGGACCCTTTGCCAGGCCGCTGCTGCCCTCTGCTGGTGCCAAGCCCACGGCCAGCCCCAGCCCTATTGGAACATTCTGGCATTGCTGATGGCCACAGGTGAGGGGGCTCAAGGAGGTCGGCCCATCCGGTCCCTCGCTGGACTTGAAGCTGGGCGGAGGGACACGGGGTGGGACTGGTTCAAGGTCATACAGCAAGTCAGCACAGAGCCACAGCTGGAGTCGGGCTTGGATGCCAGCCCAGCCCCTTCTCCTCCGGTCGGATGCTGCCCAGGGCTGGGCCGCCGCACTGGAAGCCTCTGCTCTTTGGGCCCCACTGCCAGCTGGAGGGGACCACGGGTCCGGGCAGGGCTTCCCCTGCCTGACCGCCTGGGCACCCTCGGACCACCCCAGCGCCTCGCTGTGGGGCAGGCCCCGTGCGGCCCAGGGTGCTGGCCCTCTCTGCCAGGCTGCCGTGCTGGTCCTCCCAGCGGGGAGGGGGCCAGCGAGCCCGGCCTCGGGTGTTTCCATGGCAACTCCAGCAGGCCCCAGATATGTCAGTTGAGTCCACAAAGGACGGGCCCACGATGGCAAAAACCCAAACAGCCCCTGGACGGGCAAGGGCCGGACCCAGGAACGCTGTCTGAGCAAGGCAGCCGGCTCCCCCGCGTCAAGATGCCCGGAGCGGTGTGGACAGGAAAGCTGGAGGAGGAGTGAGGACGCGGCTCCCAGCCAGCCAGCCTGGCCCCAGCGCCAGCTCAGCCTCCGGCAGACCAGGCCCCGTCTCCACGGCCGGGACCCTGACATCTCGTCAGGGTGACTGTGGGGACCGGAGAGGGACAGCAGGCTGCTCACTGTGAGGACACAGAGGGCTGGACACGTGGCAGCAGCCGCGGCTGAGCCAGGACAGCTCTGGCACATCCCCATTCCTGGGGAGGACGGGGCAGGACGGCGCTACGAGGGAGGGCTGCGGCAGCCAGGAGACAGGACCCCACACCCAGCAGCTCCGGCCGACGGAGGCTGCTAGGCCGGGGCAGAGGCCCTCTGCAAGGCTGGGCTGCAGCCCCCGAGGCCAGGACACTAGCACTTTACAGCAGGCGGTCCCCCCACCACGCCCCAGCTCGTGTCCCAGGCCTCCAGGCTGGACCTCGGCCCATCAGGGAAGAGCTGGGGTTGCAGGTCCTTCCCTGGCCCTCCAGGAGCTGACTGCACCTCGGAAAGATTTGAGGTCCAAGAAGAGTCTCTGCACAGCTCAGGGGTCAGGGCTTCAGAAGGCGCCCCCCAAATAGACACCCGGGGCTTTTCCTTCCTGGAAAGTGCCACGGACTTCCCCTCCATTTCCTCCACTCTGAGGCCCGCCATGCAACAGGATGACGCCCTGGGCTCGGGCATCTTGGCCTCGCTGCAGCCCGGCAGGGAGACCGGGACCCCTGGCTCCCCCCGAAGACGGCAGCGACGCCGTGAGCTGCCCTAGGGCCCCCAGTCCAGGCCCGGCTCTCCGCTCACTCCCCACTGTCCCACCACACCCCACTCATTCATGAGCAGGAGAGCCCAAGGGGGCCCAGCCAGTGTTCAGTGCTGAGAAATACTCCTCCCTCCGGCCCCCCAGCCCTGTCCCCCAAGGGGAAAAGCCAACACCCCTCATGCAGCTGGCCACGAGGGGTGCCGGGCACGTCCGCACTGGGGAGGCTGCTGGCAGCCCTTGAGCACACGCAGGGGCAGCTCCCGCCAGGCCCGGGCCTGGGGCCGCTGGTCTGGGGGCAGGGGGCTCGGATGCGGGGGGCCGGGAGGCGCGGGGCCGGGAGGGAGGCCAGGCGGTGCCGACAAGCTCGCATCTGTTCCTGCCGTAACTGGGCCAGGTCTGGCACACCAAGCCCCGATTCCTCTGGCTGCGGCTCAGAGCTGAGGGGGCACATCTGTCTGGTCTGGGCAGGAGGTGGGCACGGGCAGAGGGAGAGCGACATCTTGGGCCCAGAGAACGGGGTGTGCAGGCTCAGCGACACCCCACGAGAGCTCCGCAGGCCAGTCCCCAGGAGACTCACTGGCGGTTCCTTGGCTCACGTGGGGGCTCCCCCGGAGATGGAAGGGGGCACCAAGGAGGCTTCCAACTGGGCAGCCCCCAAAGTGCCAAATGAGAAGCCTCCCAGGCCCTCACACCCGAGGCCCAGGCGGCACCCCACTGGGGTGGGGTTCATCCCGGGAGGGCGGGAGGCAGCGCTCTGCCTACGGCTGCCACGCACATGATTTGTGCTGCGTTCTCCTGAGAGGCCCGGGCCTTGGGGGGCGACAGGCCACCCCGTCAGCCTTCTCCGTGGCATGGGCGACGTGGACTTAAATAACCCCCACCCCACAGACTGCACCCCTAAAAATGCCCCAGGCAGGGAAGGTCACAAGACTCAGCAGGCCTCCCTATTGATAAACAAGGACTGCAGCCCCCCAAAGGCGGGGCTCCTGAGCCTCACAGCTATGATCAGGCTCCCGGACTCCCCCAGAAATGCTTGGGGAGAGGCCGACGCCCAGCCAGCCACGCTGCGGGGTGGGATCGAGTGGGCAGGGGAGAGCGCGGGCTCTGCCTCAGGCTCCCCCGTCAACCAGGGACCAGCCGCTCGCGGTTCCCCGAGGGTGCCAGGAGGGTGACGCGCAGGGGGCGCCTAGGTCAGGGCCCGGCCAGCAGACCGTCGCGATGAGCTGAGTTTCCGTCACGCAGCCACTGCTGTGGTCTCGTCACCATCACTGCGTCACTGCCACTCTTCGCCGAGCACCGGACACAAGGCCGGCTGTGCCGGGAACCCCACCCCGGCTTGCTCGATGAACCCCTAAATCAGGCCCTGGGAACCCGGCAGCAGCCCCGCCACTGTGGTCTGGTCCACACCCTTCCTCTCCGTTGCGCCCAGCCCCCCACAACCTTGCACCAACTCAGCCACTTCCCAAAAGCATCCCCACGCCCCAGCCACTGGGGAGAGGGGGGCGGGGCCGAGGGGACAGGCTTCAGGAGAGGCCTCGCCATGGCGGCTCACTTCCAGGGGCCAACCTGGAGTCAGAACGCTGAGACGTCAAGGAAGGCAGTTCACTGCCATTTTTTCGAGTCAGAAAGACCGCTCTCCCCAGTCCACGGCGGACAACGAGTAGGAGCTGAAATGAGCCGGGACTGGCCTTGCGCTTGCACGACCCTGCCCCTGACTCCACGGCCAGCCCAAGCTGCCCCCTGCTTTGGTTTCTAACACGACGCGTTAAAGCACTGCCTCTCCTGCCGCCCGCGCCTGGCCCACTCCCACGCCCAGCCCAGCCCAGCCCTGCCCAGCCCTGCCCAGCCCTGCCCACAGCCCGGGCTCAGCCAGAGGGTCAGCGACCCGGCCCAAACCTAAGTCAGACAGCGCCGGCGCCCTGCCTGGAGCGGCCCTGGCTTTCCATTGCCCTGAGGATGAAACCCCAACCCCGGGTGGCCTGTGAGGCCAGTGTGGCCCAGGGCGCCCACCCCCCGACCCGCGGCCACCTCCTGCTGCTGGCTCAAGCGCTGCAGCCCTGCCGGCCTCTGCGCGGTCTGTCCGAAATCGTCTTTCTTGGACCCCCACCGCAGGGTTGCGTCATCCTTGCCTTGGGGTCTCAGGTTACATGCCGCCTCCTCCAGGAGGCCCTGACCTCTAATTACGTGGCCAGCTCTGGACCCGTTACATCGCTGACTCATCTTCCTGAGAGGACACAACACTCGTTGCTCGTTCCTTGTTCGCCCGACGGGGTATGGCCTGCCTCTCTCTGCTGGGCTGAAACCAGCATACACGAGAGGAGTGTCTTCCATCTCAGGGCCTGGACACTGGCGGCTGTTCCAAAAGGACACGCAGAATGGACGGACGGACAAGCTGACGCCTCAAGCATGTCCCTGGGGCTGCGCCGTGAGCCCACGTGTGGCCACTCAGCTTGTCCCCGGGGCCCGTGCGTCTGGGCCTCGGTCCCAGGCTTGCTCTCCGCCCCAGAGCCCAGTGACTTGGCTTCCCGGGGAGGAGAACGGGCAGCAGCTGCCAGCGCAGGGGCAGGGCAGGAGGGACAGACAGAGACCAGCGGCTGGGGGCAGGCGGAGCAAGGCTCCGACGCCTGGACCCGCCGTCGTTGGCCGTGCTGCTTCTAAGGTCACGTCACCTGTCTGAGCGCTCACCCCCTTGCCTGTGAGGTAGATGGAGAAACACGTGCTCACGCGGTTCTCACAGACCTCAGCACAAGAGCGGGCGGCGACGCCCCGGGGAGCACCGGGGGCGCTTGGCAAACGGGAGCCACGGCAGCCCCCCACTGCCACACCCGCCTGCGCCGTGCCGCCCGGAAGCATCAGGAGGAGCTCAGCCTGGCACAGCCTGCTGGCCTCGTCCCGCCTCCCCGAGGTGCTGGGCCACGGCGCCCCACACGTCACTGCGGGTTACCTCTGACGAGCACCATCTACCCCCGCGGTGTGTGCGGCGAAGCTGCCGTCCGTGGGGCAACAAGACCTGCCCACTCCGCCGGCGAGAAGTCGGGAGGGAGCTGGACGCGGGCCCGCTCCTGCCGTGGGCACGGCCTCCGGAGGGCTGAGCCGCGAGGGCGCCACTCACCTGCAGGCTGAGGCCCCGGGAGGAGAAGGCGGGGATGCAGCAGGCCAGGATCGGACACCAGAAGGGGGCTCTGCTCTTCTTGTCCTCGTCCGGACACAGCCAGCCCGGCTGGTTCTCCTCCCCTGCGGCACAAGGAAGGAGGCGAGGAAGCCGGTCAGGTCAGGGGGGCCGAGACGGCCAGCCGCTGCAGGCCCAGCCCCCCGCCCTCGTGGCGTGAGTCCCAAGCAGGGGTCGGGAGCCGGAGGTTTGAGCCCGGCTTGAGTGCCCAGCTCCTGAGCCATGATCCCGGGCCAGTCGCCCCAACACCCTGCGCCTCGATTTCTTCACCTCTGAAACAGAGACGACAGAAACGGCCGCTTCCTACAGTTGTGAAGAGGATTCAGCAGCATAACCAAAGGGACAGGCCTCAGAAAACACGAAGACGCTGAATTCAGCCCCGGCCCTGCGGCCCTGAGCTGCCGGAGACGGCAGACGGCCGAGAAGGGGAGCGGACGCGAGGGCTGCACGCGCATCCTGGAGCCTCATCCTCTGCATGTGCCGAACGGTACAGGCACCGTGACGCGCCTTCACGCAGGGGGGAGGGTGGGCGTGCGCGAGAGCCAGTCCCGGGGAGCAGCCCCCCTGGAGAGCACTGGCGCGACCCCGTCGCCGGAGAGGGGCAACAGAGGCGCCGAAGGAGGACAGCACCTTCACCACACGAGAGGACTAAGTCCAGGAGCTTCTGGGCGCTGCCCTACTAACAGCGCTTTGCTCCGTTCTTACAACATCACGACCCGTAATACTGCCAGAGGGGCCGGCGGGGCCGTGGGGGCGGGGTGTTTATGGCCCAGACGCAGCGGCGAAGGTCTTACAGGTGTGTGCTCGTCTCCAGACTGGCCCTGGACACCGCTCTCTGCGCACCGATCGCACTTTTAAAGTGCCGTTGCCGCCACCGGTCATGGGCCACGTGGGTGTCCTGGGCAGGACCTCAGCACGGCCCAGGCGCTGAGCAGCGATGGAGATGGCAGGAGCGGGGAGCTGGCCTGCTCTCGGGGTCAGAGCCGCCAGGCCCATACCACGCTGTGGCCGGCCGCCCTCCACCCCGACTCCCTGCCGGCGGCGTCCCTGGGTGCCAGCAAGGAGATGACGCCCCCCCCCAGCCCCCCCACTGCGGTGCCCCCAGCTCACTCTCCTTCCTCCCCAGGCACCCACGGCCCATCAAGCCCCAGCGATGCATTATTATATATATTTTTTAATGATCTGACCTTCTCCTTCCAGATGGTGCCTTCCCTGCCTGCAATTGGGAACGTTAAAAGAAAATGGAGTTGTTCCTCCCCATCTGCCGCTGCCATTGTTCCCGTCACAAAACCAGAGCGGCAGAGACCAAATTAGAAGCTGATGCCGCTGAACACTGAAAGCCCGCTTGGGAGAAGCGCCGTCAGGAGCTGGTACCAGCCAACGGCAAAGCCGCGATTTCCAGCTGACATTAACTGGGGGCTTATTTAGCACCCGACTACGTTCGCCAGCACCCACAAAACACAAGAGCACCCCGAGAGCCTGGGTGCAGGCCACGACTCCTTCAGCTCTCCGCTGGCCGCCGGGGCCGACGCCACCAAGCCCAGCCCAGCGCCCGGCCTGCTGCGAGCTCCGGGCAGAACGACGCCAGGCCCAGCTCGCACGGGGCACACCGCGCCCACGGCCAGCGACGCGCAGCGCGGGGCCAGCTCCCCAGCCCCTCCCGGGCCTCCCAGCGCCTCCTGCACTCGGGCCAGTGCCCTGCCTCCCCCCACAGCTGCCCAGGGGACAGTCCAGACCGCTCGTCTCTGTCTTCCTCAAATCAAGGCTCCTTCCACCCCCACACCACGGGGGCACCGGGGGCCACAGCCCAGACACCAGGGCCGGCGGGACCTCGGCAGGGCCTTCCCCACACACCCCTCTCCTGCAGAGAGAGACGCCGGTGACCAGGGAGGCCAGGAGAATGGCCACGGTCACGCTGGGGGGAGGCTCCTGTGTGGGCCCAAGGCCAGGGCCCTCAGCCCTCCTGGAGGACAGCCCCCCACGAGGGCACTGGCCAGTCCCCAAGCCCACCTCTGGGCGGCCGCAGGAGAGGGGGTGAGGGTGAGAAGTCCACGCAGTCCGCGGGACCAGCTAGGGCTCCTCACCAGGGCCGCGCGAGGTGAGCCCGGCACAAGGGCTGGAAACTAACCGCGTCGGAGGCGGCGGCCACACGGACATGTCCCACGAATGTGACCCCGGCCCCCAGTCTGCCGGCCCGGGTCGTCCGGGGAGGTGGGACGGGGAGCCCCCGGGTGGGGGAGGCCCGGAGGTGGTCCAATGCAAGGGTCAGGGCTGCAGAGCCGTGACAGCTGGGGCACCCAGAAAGAGAGTCCTTGTCCCCACCGGCCTCGCCTGTCCCGCCTGGGGCCCTGGCAGCAGCTCTGTCCCCGGGGCCTCGATAATCAGGAGACCAACTGGGAGAGAAACAGGAGGGACTCCGCCGAGCCACCTCAGACCCCACCGGGCAACTCAGGCTGTCCTGGTTCCTCCGCTCGCACCGGGCCCTGGCTGTCTCCCCACAGCTCACAGAGCCCCGGCAGGGAAGCAGGGAGATGAGGCGCCGTGACGACAGAGCTGGGGCTGCACCCAGGCAGTCTGGCCCCACGTCACTGAGGCCCGAGACGCCGAAAGGCAGCAGGGGAAAGTGCCCGTGAGGAAGGGGGCTGCCTTTCCAGACTGCCCGGCACCGGGGGAGAACTGGGCCCTCGCACTCCCCTGCCACGGGCAGAACGGGCCGCCTGAGCCCCAGGGTTAGGGTCAGGCCCTACCCCATGCCCGGCCCGCTCGCCTTCCATGGGCCGCGACCTCAGCGCACTTTCAGAGTGAGGCAGATACAAATAAAAAAAAAAATTAAAGGAAGAACATCCTTTGTGAATAAATGTTTTTCACATATTCTATTTCCAAAGGGCTCCTATCATCCACTCCCCCCAACCAGGCACTGCAGATAAAAAAACAAACTGGCAAAATAAAAGGAACAAATTATTCAAGCCCCAGGGGAACCCGGCATTCAAATAAGATTTCAAATGACTCTCCTGCCATTAAAACTTTTGCAGCAGTGAAACTGCGTAGAGATGAGGCGGCTGAGAACCGAGGTGCCCACACTCCCAGCCCCCCGAGCCGAGCCCCGCCCGGCAGAGCGTCCGCTGCCCACAGGACCGGGCCTGGCCAGAGACACGGTGCCTGTGGGCAGGGACGGAGCCCTTCATCTTTCTTTGGGCCAGATGCCCACCAAACTCTGCCAGGGCAGCCTTAGCGCAAACTCCTTCCTCCACCCTCCCCGGGCCCCCTGGCCACCCAGAGGCCCTTGCAACATCAGCAATGATCTGAAGAGAAGGCTCTGACTCTGGCTCCTTAGTCACAGCCCCACTCCCACACCTGTTCCTCTGGCTCCCTCTCCAAGCAGCGGCCAGAATGATCCGCTTCAATGGAAACCAGGTTGTGACATCATCTGGATCTCAGAGCTGAAACAGGGGCTTCTGCTCACATCCAGAACTGCACAAACCTCACCCTTGCTTCTGGAAAAACTCCCCCAGCTTCCATGCACCTACTTCTCCACTCCATTTGTCAACTCTGGCTACCCCAGGACCTTTGCACTTGCTGTTGCACAGCCCGGATCCCTGTGCCCAGCTCTCTCCATGGCTCCAGATGTCAACTCTTCAGAGGCTTCCCTGATAGCTGGGACGGTCACCTCACCCAGCTCCACAGTGTGCACAGCACCCTCCCTGCTGGCTACTCCTCCCGTGCCATCTGCCTGCTCCTCCTGTGGGTTCCTGAGAGCAGGGACCCTCCCAGTTTGCCATGGCTCTTTACCCTCTGCCTAGAAGTACTGCAGAGGTTCAGTGAACAGCTTTTTAACCGACGAAAACCAGTGGGAGAGGTCCCTGGCTTTTTTCTGGATATGTCTTAAAATCAATTGGGAAGGTTTGCTCATCTATAAAAACATCAGACCAGAAGCAAAGACCCAAGACGACACTGAAGATGCGTGCCAGCTGCGAGCTGGGTCAGCAAAGGGGAACCGCGGCCCAGGGCGTGCAGGGCTCAGCGCTCCGGCCAGTGAGGACCGTGCCTTTCATCGATTAGGAATAAGCACAGATCAGGTAATTCTGGGCGTGAAGCTGCGGTCGGGTAGACAGGACGCCAACTCGGGAAGCGGCGCGAACAGGGGCTCGGCCCCCTCCCTCCCCGAGTGCGCCCAGCAAGCTCCAGCCCGAACACGGTGCTCACAGCAGCCCAGCCTCGAGCGGTACTGCGTGTGTGAGATGAACAGCGTTCGTGAAACACTCAGACAGTGTTACATGGGACCGCCACCCCCAGTCCACGTACACGCTGGATGCGTGTTGCTCTTGCTGCTACGAGGCACCACGGAGAAGAAGACAGATGAGCCCTTGGCCGAGAGTCCGTTCAGCCCAACCGGCATCATTTTGGTGACTGCGCACTGCGCTGTGCCGTGAAGCCTGCTTCCTCAGCCGTGCCTTCTGCTTCCTCGTACTCAGAGGCAACCGGCCCCACGATCGGCTTCAGAGCACCACGCTGCCCCCACCAGAAAGCCCTCTGCAGCTCCTCGGCACCGTCCCGTCCACGGCAAGCACTGATTTGGTGCCTGCCCACTCCTACCATTTCACAGATGGGGAAACTGAGGCTCAGAGAAGCAATGTGACTCTTCCAAGAGCCTCAGGACTCAGAAGCCTGGTCCCCACTGTTTCTCCACCTGCCCCCTCCAGCTCAGCGCCCCGCCCACCCCACAGGCACACCCACAAACGCACAGCCAGATCCACAGCCCTCGGCCGCGCTCACCCCGAGCCCGCCTGGAGCGTTACTCACGGAGTCCGATCTTGGCTAAGTGCAACCTGTTGACCCAGGAGATCTTGCTCAGGGGGTTGGGGGTGATGAAGACCACCATGAAGCTGATGGGACGGCCAGACCTGCGGTGAGAGGGTGAGGGAGGTGAGCGCCGGAACAAGGACCGGCTCCCCAGCCCATGCCCCAGCTCTGCCCCAACACAAGCTGGGTCAGCTCAGAGCACCCAACGTGGCCAGTGAGGCAGGGCCCAGCCAAGCTCGTCCCCTGGGGCAGGAGCCCCTCCCCCCACCACGACCCCAGGAGAGAGGCCCCTCCCCAGCCCGGCCCCTCGGGCTGGCCCAGCGGCTGTGACACAGGGGCCTGCACACACCAGCAGGAGCCTCAGTGGGCCTGTCCCAGCACCCGGCCCGGCCAGCGCTCAGGAAGCGTTTGCTGAGCGAATGAATGAGTGAAGAAATGAACGAGGGTGCTGAGCACAGGCTTGGGGCTGCGGGAGCAACGCCAAGGCCTGTCCCCACACGCGCCGGCGGAGCGGCCAGGCCACCACGCATCCACGGTCATCAGCTGAGGCTGCGTCAAGCACCAGCCCGCCTGGCCCTCCAGGTGGGGCGGAGGTGGAGGTCGGTGCAAGGAGACAGGCTGGCCCCAGGGGCCGGCCTGGCCCGACGTGAGTGTCACGGACACAGAGGGGACCGCCGTGAGCAGAGCACCCGACAGCACCGGGCCTCCCCGGGCACGAATGGCCCATTCGCTCGCTCGCTCATTCATTCTCCCCTCCACGAGGCCCACTCCATGCAACGTGCTGTGCCAGGCGAGGTGCTCGGCATGTCCACGCCCACGGCCATCGGCGTTACACCGGGCCCCTGGCACCCGAACCCGCCCTCCACCGGCGCCCCCTCCTCTCACTTGTCGGGTTTCCCAGGAAGCAGGAGCCGAAGGCGGCACTTGTTGGCCGAGTGGATCTCCTCCTCCTTCACCCGCATGAGCCTCTGCAGCGCCAGGCACCAGTCTTGAGCCACGGTCATGTTCAGGTTCTAGGGTTGAGGAGGCCAGTGAGGTCGCCACATAGCCGGCCGGCCCCCCAAAGCCTCCCCAGGCCCTAGAGAAGCTGGGCGCGCCAGAGAGAGGCAGCAGGGAGCTTCCGGGAGGCAGCTGCACCCCTTGCTCAGCCACAAGCAGAAGGCTGACTCCCCACAGTCCAAGAAGAGGCCAGGTTTTCCCACCCCTGGTTCAGACCCCCACACAGCAGCCCTAATTCGAGAGGGTACCCCGTGTTCTGCTTTGGGCAACCCCCAGAAAGGGGCCGCAAGACCAGCCGTGCAGAGAACAGTTCCCTGCAGCCTGGCCCCCCAACCCCAAACCTGAACGAGACCTCTCGGGGTGACCCAGAGCGCCAGCTAGAAGCCTGGGGCACACTGGGTGCTGGCCACAGAGAGGAACCCCCGCACAGGCACCCCAGGAGCTGACAAGGCACGGGCGGCCGCGCACCTGGTAGGTCCCATGCAGGGTGCTGATGAGGAGGGTGATCTGCTCCACCACCGCCAGGTCCTTCTGCAGGTCCTGCAGCTCCTGGAAGAGGCGCGGCGGCCCGAAGTACACCTTGTCTGGGCAGAGAAGAGAGACCCAACTCAGCCTCGGGACGGGCGCCCACAGGAGCCCACTGGCTGCAAGAAGAGAGTGGCCCCGGGATGCGGCATGAGAGTGACAGGAGGAGAGCCTCCTGGCTCCGCCCCGTCCGCTGCGGGGGCGCTGGATCCCAGGCAGAGCCTAGCACCTGGGGGCCCGGCCACACTCAGCCAACACAAAGGGTAGGCGCAAGGTGACCGGGAACTGATCGCACTGTGCCTGAGAGAGCGGCCGAGACGTCACAGGGCCGGGCGGGGGGCAGCACAGGCCAAAGGGAGAACGGCGTGTGCAAAGGCACTGAGCTGAGCTGAAGGAAGCCCACGAACAGGAAGCCCACAGCGAGGTTTCAAAGAGCCCCCCGTGCGGCGGGTTCTGCCCCCAGCGTTGGAGAGGTGGCCACAAACATGGCCGGCCGCTGCTCTCGTGGAGCTCGTGAGTCAGGGGAGCTGAGTGGCCCTCCATCAACAGCTGCAGATGGCGAAAGGGACTGGAGCGCGAGACCTCGAGGCAAAGGGACAGGGAGCGATGGGAGTGAGGGCACGAGGACCCCAGTGTAGGCACAAGTGGGGTCCGGTCTCGGGTTTGCACAGGGCCGGCCGGCCGCAGAGGCACATGCTATGCCCGACAGTGGCGTGGAGCCAGCCTGCCGCGTGCTACCAGGGCCCCACGGCCTCCGGGCTCTGCAGCCACTGCCTGGCCCCAGCAGGGAGTAGGGAGCAAGGGGGGCGCGGAGGCCAGGGCATGCTCATGCCGAGGGAAGGCCGAAGAAGGAATGGAGTGAGCTGGCCGGAAACTCGGGGGCCCTGAGGCGCCCCGAGGAGGAACCAGGGGCACAGGGAGCTCAAAAGGACCTGCCCCACGAGGGGCCACGTCCACATTGGGAGCAACTTGGTTCCGGCAAAACAACATCATCCATCACATTAAATTAATGCTGCTGATCTGAATTTTATTGTTTCGTTGCTTCATTTTTATTCCATTTGTGACTTTGTTTTGGTTTTATGGTTGTTCGAGGGATATAAACATAAGGAGCTTATTACACCTAGTCTTATGTTTGCACATATTTGAATAACAATATAATAAAAAAGCATTCGAGGCCAACTGGGGTTCAACCAGAACTCCTGTGTCCCCCTCCGCGGGGGTCTGGCAGCATACTGCCGGGCGGAGAGGATCGTGGCACAGGCCAGACAGCGCTTGAAGGAGGGCCCCGGGCGAGGGCTGCACTGCGGGGGAGAGGGGGTGGCCTTGGGGCCGAAGGTGCCTGCCGGGGACGCGCTCTGGGCTGAGGCCCCTCGGTGGGGGTTTCTGTGAACAGCGACTGGGGAGCACGCAGCAGCCTGGCCTGCCTGGGGAGCACGCAGCAGCCTGGCCTGCCTCGGGGTCCTGGGGAAAGACTCCCAGCACCTGGGGCGGGCGCAGGGACCCGGGGCACTCAATCGCACGGAGGTTCCAGAAGTGCGAGCTCCCCAGGGGCAGTGGCCGTAGAGCCGTGACCCACGGCGGGGCGCGAGGGAGGAGGAGGCAGCACCTCTGCAGCGAGCACCCCGCACCCATCGGCACAGGTCTGCCGCGGCGGGAGGCGCCCGCTCCGGGCCAGGCAGGAGGTGAAAACACAGCGCCTGAGCCCAGGACCGGCACCTGCCCAGGCGAGGCCAGGAAAAGCCAAGATGAGTCACACAAAGACCAGAGGGCAGAGAGCACTCTGGGAAAGCAGAGGCCGGAGAAGGTCCGGGACGGAGGGAGCGAGCGGCCAAGCCGGGGTGAGGGGCGGGTGAGCCAAGAGAGTGGCAGCGGGCACCCAGGGAGACCCTGGACTCCGTCCCGAGCGCGCTGGGGAGCCACTGGCAGATCGGGGCGGTGGAGCTGACCTGCGCTGTGAAGAGTCGGCTCAGGGGTGGGGGCAGGAAGGGGCAGAGGAGGAGGCAGCCGGGAGGCTACTGCAGCAGCACCGGGAGCGGAAGAGGCGGTCACCCCGAGGTGCCGTCGCCTGACAGCCTGAGGGACGGTCACGACGGGGAAGGAGGGTCCGGGGAGACCCAGACAGCCTGAGCCTGACCCCTGGGGCTAGGGGGCAGGGCGAGTGTCCCCTGGGTCCTCACTGCACAGAGCGGGAAACTGAGACGCAGAGGTGACAACAGCCACAGAGGCCCACGGAGGTGGGCGACGGGCAGGAGAGAGCTTCTGACTCAGAGCCACCGTGCGGCGTGTGTGTACACGTGTGTGCCTTGTGGGGCACTACACGTGTGGGTGGGTGTACATGTGTGTGGGCATGTGCATGTGCGTGCCCATGTGTGGACGTGTGAGCATGGGTGTGTCTGTGTGTGAGTGTGTACATGTGTGGGGGGGGTGCGTGCATGTGTGCCTGTGTGGGCATGTGCATGTGTACCCGTGTGCGGATGTGTGAACATGTGTGTGGGTGTATGCATGTGTGTACATGTGTGTGCCTTGTGTGGGTGGGTGTGTACACATGTGTCTGGCTGTGGGTGCGTGTGTGCCCTGTGGAGACGTGTGAGCATGTGTGCGTGGGGTGCGTGTGTACACCTGTGTCTGGGTCCGGGTGCATGTGTGTGTGCGTGTCTGTGCGCGGGTGTGTGGGCATGTGTGTCTGTGTGCGGGGGTGTGTGGCTGCGCGGTGTACGCGCGTGTGGGGCGATGCGGCGAGTACTCACTCTGGGCCGTGGCCGTGGCCGTGGCCTTCTTGGCGCCGGCGTGCTGGATGAGCACGTTGTCCTTGTCGTAGGAGCCGCCCTCCTGGCCCACCTCCACCACCTGCACCTGGGGCAGCGCCGTGTTCCACTTCACCACGTACTTGGGCCCCAGGGGCACCAGGCTGCTGATCTCCAGCTGGCCTCTGCGGGACGGGGAGGACAAGGCCCTGGGACGAGGGCCGGCGAGCCAAGCGCCCCGGCCCGGAGCCACGCCAGAGCACCGCTGCTCAGCACGCCAGCCCAGCAGGCCCCTCGCAGCCCAAGCGCAAGGCCTCAGGCCCAGCCAAGCCGGGCAGCCGCTGGCCGAGGAGGCAGAAGCGCCGGGGTCCCAGCCCCAGGCCCAGCCCCATGTGCACGGAGCCCCAGCCCCTACCTGTGGGCGGCAGGCCTGAGGGAAGAAATGAGAAGGGAGGGAGGTCACTGCTGGTCCTGAGCGACCCCCAGGGCCGAGGCTGCTGGGCCCTGGGCAGCAGAGTGGAGGGACTGGCACCGCTCAGGAGCCAGGGCGGCAGGGGCCGGTGGGCGCGGGGACCGCCGAGGGCCTTCTGCACTGGGCACCGGCTTCTGGAGGCCGCGTGGCCCTGCTGGGCGCCCTGCCCGCCCCGACAAGGACGCGGTGCCCAGGCGGGGCACGCGACCACCGCAGCGCAGCCGACCGGCCCCGGGTGCTGGGGTGACGGGACCGAGCAAGTCGAGGGGCTCAGTGTTGAGCCACCGAACCAGACTGCGTGATGAGCGAGAGCGTGAGGAGACGAGACTGAGTGCGCGAGCGAGCGGCAGGCGCCGTCACGCGGCCGGGACAGGCCGCCCGGCCGGGCTCACAGGGTCTCCTCTGGCGCTGTGAACCGGCACAAAGGGAGGGCCCCGGAGGCCTGGCAGACGGACAGACGCCGGGGAGGGGAGCGAACCCGGCCCCTCCCCTTCCAGGAGACCTGAGCGCCGGCAAACCCCAAACCTGGGGGCCATGCACAGGAAGGCGCCGGCCAACCCGGGGGGTCTGAGTCGGGCCCCGCAGGCAGCCCCCGTGTCCGGGCACAGCGGCGGAGAGAGCCGGGGTGACCAGCACCCGAACACAGTGGTCGCCTGGAGCCCGGTGGGTGGCGCCGTACTGTCATTTTGGGGCCGTTTCCTAAAATGTCACTAAACTGGGGTCCCCTCCTCGAGGGGAAAGGAGCCGGCTGGGAAGGCCCCAGCTGCAGGCCATCTGGCCAAGTGGCCCCGGGCAGAGGGGTCAAGACAGCGCCTCAGTCTTTGCGGGTCTGGGCTACGGAACCGCGCTCGTCCCACCGGGGCTCGGCCCTTTCGGCACAGCCTGGCGCCTGGCCGGGCACGCCCACAGCCTCCGACCCAGAGCCAGGAAGCCCCAGCGCAGGAGAAGACGCCCCGGCCGGCCGGGGAGCGCAGAACAGAGCTGGCCGGAGGGAAGCGGATTTGAGTAAGGGCAGCAGGGGCTTGGACTGGACACAGCGAGAACCTGCTGGATTTCAGCGTGGTCCAAACTCAGGCCGCTGTCCGGGCACAGCGGAGAACCAGAACAGAGCACTCCGAGCCAGGGACAGTGTCGCCCGAGGGCCCGGGGCCTCTCCGGTGGTCCTGGCAGGGCCTTCGGCTCTGGGACCTCAGGCAGAGAGGGGCCAAGAGGGACGGGACAGGACGCTGGACAGCAAGGGCCGGGCAGGCGGGGCCTTCAGGCCAGGCACTCACTTGAAGTTGATGTTGGCACAGACCAGCATGTCGCTGAGCAGGAAGACCCTGCGCTCCTTGGACTTGATCAGCTGCCCGCGGTCTCCGTACACGGTCTCCGTCAGCGTCTCACACAGGAGCAGCTGCCGCTGGCCCGAGGTCAGCAGCTGGAGAGGCGGACAGGGCAAGGTCAGCGCCAGAGGCCTGCCCCGGGCACGAAGGGACGAGGGCTGGAGGGCGCTGGGGACGGAGAGAGGCCAGGGGCCCCTGCTGGGCGGCCCAACGGCCCTGCCAGCCCAGAAGCGGCTGCCCTTCCGGGGTGAGCAGCCCTCGCCCCCTCTGTGTCCGGCCCACAGGCCCAGCCCGCCCACCACACAGCCCTGGCGTCACAGGCACGTGGGCTTCGTCTCCCGGGGAGGTTTGTAAGTCCTAACGCCGTTCCCTTCCTTCCTGAGTCACTTGGGGAATCCTGTATCTGGAACTTTTCCCAAGTGGAATCCGATCACTGATTTTCTAGATCAGCCGGAAAGCCCTGACCCCCCGCGCCAGCCACGAAGCGCCGGGCAGGTGACCCACACGGCCACACTGCGCTGTCGGCGGGCAGCCTCGCCACCGCCCAGACCGCCGGGGAAGGTGCGAGGTCAGCTGCACGGCCGCGGGGCCCAGGGCAAGAGCTTCTGCGGCAGCCTGATCAAGAGCTGAGAAGCGGCCCGGCGCAGACACAGAGTGGACACTGCAGGCCGCTGCTGGCCCCACTGTCACTGTCCATGCTGGTAAGAGATGGGCCTCGTGAGGGGGACCCTGCGCCCTGACCTGCCGCAAGCCTCAGCCACCCTGAGCCGGGAGGCAGCGAGGGGGCTGGGACTGACCTGCCGCTCAGGGGAGGGAGACTTCAGGGGAGGCTGAGACCTTCAGGCCTCAGGCTTCGGAGCCGGCACGTGCGAGCCACAGGCTGGGCGCCAAGAACCTCTGCAGCCCTCGGGCCGCCAGCCCACCCAGGCACGGAGAGGAAGGTGTCCTCTACTACCAGGGAAAGGGAGGGGACAGGGAGGAGTGTTCAGCAAAATGCACTTCCCAGTCCTGTGATTCTGATGACAACAGACAGATCAGCCCAAAGCCTCCCCTGCAGAGAATGCCCTGCCAACCCCCAGAGCCCTGTCTTTCAAGTGAACGCAGAAGTCAGGGTGCTAACAAAGACCCGCTGTGCGCAGACACCCGACATTCGCTTCTCACTTCCCGCTCCTCACAGTCCCGTGAGGCCGCCCCTGCTCCCCACGGGGAAACCCAGACCCGAGCATCAGCGCAGGACAGGGCCAGGCCACGTGCACTGTCCCCAGCAGCAGTCTGGGAGGGACAGAGGCCAGGCGCGGCCCCGATGCTACCAATGCAGAAGCGGACCCGGGCCGGGAGGGCGCCCCGCCCACCACTTCCGCCCCCAAGCTGACCTCCCGCCCGGCACTCACGGCTGGGCCCTGGCGACAGGAGGCCCCACGGCTGCCAAATCCGGCAGAGGAGAGGCTCCTGGGCTCCGGGCACCGCCCCGGGGCCCGGGCAGATGACAGGGAGAAGCCAGAGGTTGCCCAAGTGCCCCGAGGGCCCTGAGCAGGCACATTTTGAAATAGCTGGCGGGGTTCCGCTTCTGGCACACCCAGTTTCATTTCCACTCCTCCAGGGAGACAGCAGGAGGAAAACCACCGGACCAGACTCAGCGCTGGCTGGGCCCCCGGGGGGCAGGGGTGTTGCACGGGGAGGCCACGCGCGCCGCTCTCTCTGCCGACACCCCAACCTCTCAGACGCGCCCCTTGACGGCGGAGACCTGCGGCTCAGCCTTCCTGTCCAAGCACCGAGCAGGTTCCTGCCCTCGAGCCAGTGCCCGGCGCTCCCTGCTGCCCGGTGCCCAGGGGGACAGAGCGAGGGGACAAGGGTGGCCTCTCCAAGTGACTGCGACTGGGCGGCCCCTTGTCCTGAGACACCCCCGGCCACAGCAGTGCACTGGAGTGCGAGCCGGAGCAAGAGAAGCCCTCTTGGAGGCGGAGAACGAGCTAAAGCAGGCGACAGCGGACACGGCCCACGTGCAGAGACCGTGAAACACAGCACAGGAGGCCGCGGGCCGGTCCGAGCGTCTCCGAGAAACCCCCCCAAACAGAGGCTGTGTTGCAGCGGCGGGGATCCTGCGTGGAGTCGGGGGGACGAGGAGGGAACACCCTACGAGATGAGGACATCGCCCCAGACGGCCACTCGCCTCCTGTCCCGTCTTTTCTTGCCCAGTTCTCACCTCCCGGAACAGGCACAGCAACTCAAGATGCCTCTGAGACCCACAGTGACCCGGCGGGAGACGCGATGCGGACAAGGGGCACGGCACGGCTGCCTGGGGCCCACGCGTGTGGGGAGGTGGGCCGGCTCGGCCAGGCCATTACGACTGTCCACGCGTCTGAATTTCGCGGGACAGCTCTCTGTTTGTAAGCGTGGGCAATTAATGCCGCGTTCCTGACAATACCGTGGGGACCCCAAAACATACGGGCAGCCTGAATTTGGCCTGAGATGGGGCCTGCAGGTGACCTTGTCCCACCCTGACACGCAGGCCTGTGGTGAGCACGGGGTGGGGGTGGGGGGGGCGAGCGGGCCAGAGGCGCGGCCTGCCGCACAGTGTGGGCCCCCCGCAAAGGCCGCCGTCCTCCCGGGACCCCGGATTGCCAGAGCGTCCGCCCCACTGTGGCTACAGCCTCAGTCCATTGCCTTAGTTCTGCTTTCGGGGGCTCACAGGACCCAGAAGCTCCCAGTTCAACCCCCACCAGAACTGAACACCACCCCAGCACCCCACAAGACGTCCCTATGTTCTGGCCAGGTGCCCTAGGCAGAGTCACCTCACCCTGAGCTGCCCGAGGCCAGTCTCCAGGCGGACCCCAGGCTGGACGCAGCCCCAGCTCCTGTCCTGTGCCACGAGGGAGGCAGGAGGGACTGAGGCTCAGCGACAGGCACACTTATTTTTTTGGTGCTGACCTTTTGTTTTTAAAAACCAAGTTCTATCCAGTCACATGTGAAAGATATACAAGCTCTTTTTTGCCACAATTCTCCTAAGTTGCAACCCCAAAACACGGCATGGATTTTTCAATTTTCTCCTTTAAAAACAGCAGTGAGGGGCCTTCCCGGTGGAGCAAGGGATTAAGTACCGCACTGCTGAAGCATCCTCAGCCACACCCAGGAAGCTGACCCACAGGGCGCAGCAGACCTCTCTGTGTCCCTTCTGCTCCCCTCAGCAGTGTGCTTCAGTCCGTCTGCCTGTCCTGCTCCCCATGTTCTGTCTCTGGTGAATCCTCTCCCCCCCATACTTCTGGTCTGTACCCCAACTCCTGTGTGCATAAATAAATAAAATTTAAAAAAAGAAGAAGAATAGCACTGAGCATGACAGTCGCCCTGTATCGGGGGCCTGCCCCGTTGCCCCCCTGGGGCGAGGCAACCCCAGGCGCTCCTTATTTCAGGGGGCTCCAGAGGTCCAAGGGCGGGGCGCTCCCGGGTCACACAGCAGGCGCGGCAGTGCGGCCCGGACTCAGCTCATTCGCACAGCAGAGCGTGGACTCCCAGGGCTGCCGCAGCCACGCTGACAAACAAAACCCACTTTACCCTAAGCTGGCACCATTACTGGCCAGCGTGGGGTCCTGGCCAGACGGAGGCCTGAGGGCTCGGAGCGGCACGGGCCACCCTCAGAGGCCCGAGGGGGCCGCAGGGCGAGAGGCGGACGGCACTCACCTTGTTGAGGCTGCTGCGGTCGCTGACGCTCTTGGTCAGCTGCTGGATCTCGGCCACCTGGTCAGCCAGCCGCTTCTGCTCGTTGAGCTTCTCGGCCAGCGTCTCCAGCTCCGTGAGGGCCAGCTGCAGCGAGAGCCTGTCGGGGTGGCCCCTGGGCGTGTTCTTCAGCATGTCCTGCCAGGCCCCGACAGAGCCAGCCTGAGAAGCCGTAGCCAAGGCCCCCGGCCCTGGCTCACGCTCACCCTCCACGTCCCCCCGTCTGCTCGCGGGCCCGGGCCTGACAGCGACCGCAGAGCAAGGCCCCCCGGAGGCACTGGGGGAGACCCAGCCCCGGGCCCGGCAAGAGTCCTGGTGAGCTCAACCCTGCGTGGGGAGGGGCACCCCCTTGGCCGGCGGCTCCCAGGACAGAGGAAGACGCCGCTGGGCCTCGGCGGCACCACCCTTCCCAGCCCGGTGGGTGTTGGGGCGCCCCACCAAGGCCCCCAGCATCGGGCAGGGCCCCGGGGCCGACACCCGCGTGAGAGCAGCAGCGGTCAGCTCGCCGGCGAGCATCTCCGCCTGCCTGGAGCCCCGCGGGCCCTGGGGTCCGGGGGCTCCTGCCATCGCCCGTCGGGACCCCGCACCCCGCCTGGCCCGGGCCAGAGGCTGTGGGCCCGGGCGGTACCTGGAGCAGGAGGATGAACTGCGGGAACCTCTGGATGGGCTTCACCATCAGCCCGTAGAGAGTGACGCGGTCGGGGCTGCACACCTGCCGCCGCTGTGGAGGCAAGGGGGTGTCTGGGGCGCCGAGCAGCAGGCGCCCGGCGCCCAGGGGCCCATTCTGGGCTCCCCTCCCCAGGTCGGGGGCTCTGCTCACCTCCCAACCTAGAGAAGAGCCCAGGGGCCGGGGTCCCACAGCCCAGGGCCCAGCCCCCCATGGGGCCCCCACGCAGCCCCTCCGGTGGGGAGACTAGAGCCGTCCCGCCGGGCCTGCGGGTCGAAGGCGTGACAGGGAGACTCGGCAAGTCACGAAGACTCAGCCCTCCAGAAGCGGCAGAGACAACCATTCCCTCCAGTAACGGAGCAGACAGGTCCGGGCCGAGGGAGGGGCCGGTGCGGGGGTCTCCTGCCTCCTGTCTGTGTTCCCACTGCTCCATCTGCAGGGGTCGCCTTGACCCCCACCTGCACCCCTTGCCAGCCAGGCTGCCGCCACTGCTCCCCCCACACCGGCTCCACTGCCATCTTCTCCAGGTCCAAAAATCTACCTAAAATACGACCTACCGGCCCGGGGGCTGGAGGTCCAGAACCACCAGCTAAACTCAGCTGCCTCAGACCCTCCTCCTGGGACGCCCCTACAGGCGCCCGGCACTCCCAGCACCCACCAGACCCATCTGCCCTGCCCTCACCCCACCAGCCCTGCCCTGCTCACCAGCCCCTCCATCACCAACTCCCCCACCCCAGGACTATGCAGACGGCGCCCCCTGAGAAAGCTTCCAGGTCCTCTCCGATTGGGCCGGTGGGCTCCTCAGCTGAGGCTCTGGCCCTAGCCCCCTGTCCCCTCCGCGAGGGCACATGTTCCCTATGGGCAGGGTCCCCGTCTGTCTGTGCACCCCCTGGCTGTGCACCCCAGGAATCCCCAGGGGGACCCTAGCCTTGGGTCCTTTAACCTCTGTTCTCCCAGGTGGTCTCCAAGATACCTCTTTGAGGACAAGAGGTGGGCCCAGCCACAACTTGAGGCCCACCTGAGGTCCAGCAAGGCCAGCGGGTCCGAGGGACCCTGGCCGGACACGGCTTACCCAGCAGAGACCCAGCTCAGCCCCGAGGTGCCCTGGGCCTGCCCCCGCACCGGTCAAAGCTCTAGGCCCCCGGGTGCACGCAGACCCTCTTCCAGGGGGCAGGAGGGACCCATCTTCTCCCACCAGGACTGGGGGTGCCCCAGAGGAAGGAGAGGAGGGATCTGGGCCAAAGCGACCTTGTGACACCCAAAGCCGGGCGCCAGGCCCTCCCTCGAGACGCCCGCCCGTGCCCACTGCTGCCGGCTCCCCTGGGGCCCACCTTGAGGAACTCCAGGAAGGCGGGCTTGGTGAGGCAGGCCTTCTTGATGATGGACATGGCGTTGGTGAAGTTGTTCACGTAGTCGCTGTACACGTCCAAGACCATGGACTTGGAGAACTGCGGGGCACGGGCATGGCGGTCACAGGCGCTGGGCCACACCCACCCTGCAGCCAGCACCGCCCGGAGGCCTCCCAAGGTCAGGAACGGTCAGCCCAACGGGGAGGGGACACTCCTGTCCCCGCTCTCGGCAGCCCCTGCCCACACCCCCTTCCTGAGCCCCCCCAGGAAATAAAATTCCTGGCCCACCACCCAGAGGACAGCCCCGGGCCCATCGCCAAGCAGAGCACCCCGCATCGAGTGGCCAAGGGTGGGGGCGGCTTGCCTGAGGTCACCAAGCCCCTCGGACACCGGGCACGGGATCTCCTTAGCCCCGGGATTTACAAATAAAAATGCTTTTCCTTTTAGCAGAAGCCGATTACCTAAACCAGATCAGAGTGGAGCTCCGCGGAGCCCTCCCGGGCCCAGACTTCAGTCTGATAACCCCAAGTCCAGTGCACCATCCCCCACCCCAGCTCCATAGGTGGGAGCCCGAGCCGGAGAGGGGCCCCAGAGGACTGGAGAGGTTGTCAAGGAGCTGGGGCCGAGACCCAGCACCGGACACCCCGGCGCCTCGGGCAAGCAGAGGTCCCGCTACAGAGCCGGGCAGGGGCTGCCCGCAGAGGCCCGGAGCCCGGGGCCTCCTGGAGGCGTGGCATCCGGCACCGCCCAGTAGGGAGCAGCTTCACCTGCACACCCCGAGTCTCCGAGGTCACGCCCCCAGCTCAGGCCCCGCAGACTCAGACCCGCTTCCCTGGGACCCGCCGACGGGACAAAGCGCCGGCGAGGAGGTCAGTAGGTCCGTGTGGCCTCGGCGAGGGCGGCGCTTTTCCCCCCTGGCGAGCCAAGAAAAGGCTTTGGAGAAACCCACCGAAGCCACGAAGAGGTCCCCGATCTTCTCGGTGGCGTCCCACTCGGCCACGCGGGAGGACAGGGCGATCTGGAACATGGAGTGGCAGTGCAGGATCTCCTTCACGCGGAAGAACACCACCTGGCACTTGCGCAGGCTCAGCGCCTTGGGCTCCATCTCCACCAGGGGGTTGCGATAATCCTGGGGCGTCGGCGAGGGAGAGCGGGGTGAGCGCCCCAGCCAGGCCACGGCCCCTCACCGCCCCCCCCCACCACCACCATGCCCTGTGGGCTCCTGTTGGAAGGAGCTTGACATCCTGGCCTCCAGCCCCCAGGGCGCGGCTAAGCTGAGCCGGAGGAAGACCCGGCCCTGCGGGGCCTGCCTCCAGCCGGGCCAGCCGTCTGCCCGCAGCGGCGGGATGCGGCCACAGCAGCTCCCTCGCTCCATGCGGGCACCCACTCTCCCCACCAGCACTCCTGGCCAGTGTCCCTCAGGGCGTCCCCCGCCCCCTGGCCTGGCTCGTACCTGGAGCACCCGCTTCAGAGACTCCACGTAGCTGCCCTCGCTCTGCACGATGGAGCCCAGGATGTGCCTGCGGACCACCTGCTGGGCACAGCGTGCGTCAGCCCCGCCCACGGGGCACAGGCGCACGAGGGTGATGCCCTCAGGGGTGGCTGGGCAGAGGCCTTGTGCCCCAGAGCCCTTCCAGAGCCCCGGCCACCCCACAGAAACCCCTCTGTCCCAGACTGCAGCGTGGGCACTAAGTAGATCCCCCTTCTGGTCTACTTTACTGTTCCAGGGAGGGGGTCACCCCCTCTCCTCCGTGGTGGACCACGCACCTCCTCCAACTCTGAATAGCCCTGCCCGAAATTCCTTCTCAAATGGAACTGAAGTCTCGGCTCCCATCACTTGTAGGTGTAACCCTTGGCCAGTCCCTCCCCACAGCAGTCCTTGGGGCGCCCCTTACCACGAGTGGCCTCCACCTCGAGCCAAACATCCCAGCCCCTTCCCCCTTCTCCCCCATCTCCACCCTCCTCCACCTGAATCAGCCCCTCCGGCAGCTCAGCAGCTCGGCCAGCATCGGCCAGCGCAGGGCTCGCAAGTCTTGCCTGGAGGCCGGCAAAACTGCTGGACGTCGGAATCGAGTGACCACCTTTAAAAACCCCAACACCTGGCCCCTCTCTGACACTGACTGGTATGTGTGCAGCCCAGGTGGCGGGGGGGGGGGGGTTAAAGTCTCCCAAGTGGTTCTAGTGACAGCCCATCAAAGGATCAAAGGTGGCGGACGAGGGAGTCCTCCAGGGGAGCTGTCCACCGGCGCCAGGGCGGGGAGGCAAGCGAGCCCCGCTCTGCCCCAGCTGTCCTGAGAGCGTCTCTCAGAGCCGCCGCCCCCGCTCTCTGCTACCTCCCTGCCCCTGGCACACGGCGCCCACCTCCCCTTCCCTGCCTCCCCGGCCCCCGGCCCCCGGCTGTGCCCACGGTTCTCAAGCAGCAGTTGCCACTCGGGACTGGGTGGTCCTGTCTGGGGCGTCCCGTGCACCGCAGCGCTTAGCCGCATCCCTGGCCCTGCTCCCTCGAGGCCAGCAGCAGCCCCAGTTATGACAGAAAATGTCGCTGGGCATTACAAAATGCCCCGGGGGGATAATCGCACTGCCGAGACCTGAGACGGTGCTTAGGGCAACAGGACTGCCTGACCCAAGAAACGCGGAAGGCTCCAGAGAGCCCAGCAACCCCCAAAGGAGAGCCTGGACCTGGGGGCGGAAGCTGGGGTTCCCGCCTGGCTCCGACTGCCCCAACAGTGACTCGCGGCCGTGGGAGGGGCCGGGGCCAGGCAGGGAGCGGGACAAAGGAAGCAGGTGGACAGACCGCAGGTGGGAGCACCCCGTCCTGAGCCGGTGCGGCCACGCCCCCGAGCCTCCAGAGGCAGACGCCGGGTTTTCTGCCCAGCAGGAAACTAGCCCGCCCTCTCCCTGAGCTCGTAGCCTGTGTCCTCACAGCAGGGGAAGCGGGCAGGGGTCTCTCGTGATGCTCCAAGCCGGGACGGCGAGACGGCAGGAAGCAAAGGTGGCTCGGCTCCGGCCCCAGAGCAGAACTCCTGACCGTGACACAACACTCCGGGAGAAGGGAGTGTCCCCGCCCCAAGAGCCCCAGCTCCGTGGGGACCCCACGGCCCCAAGGTGACAGTGGGCAGGCACCCCACTCCCTCCAGGCTCTTCCTGAGCTGCACCAGCTCCGGGCTGCTCAGCCCCTTCTCCCAACACCACCTTCAGTTCACTGCTAAATAAGGGCTTTTCTGGTTGAGAGCTCCAAATGCCGGGGTCCCATCCCCCACTACAGCGGAACAGCAGGGTCCCACTGGGGAGGCCTAAGCCACTGACCGGGAGTGACCCCAGGAAATCCTCAGCCAAGAGCCCTTGATGGTCACTTTCCCTTCAAGACCCACATGTGCCCGGTAGCAGCTGGAGCCCCGGTGTCCCTTCCCCAAACCCCACACACCTGCTGAGGACTCAGGCCCTCGGGCATGGGGCCCAGCTCTGGGGCCGGGGGCTTGATGTCCGAAACGCTGACCTCCAGGAGCCCCATGTCCTCCTCCTCCGAGTCACCTGGAAGGTCAGACACAGGCTGGTGACACGCAAGGCCAGGGCCACACCCCGCCCAGGCCAGGTCCCCGAGGTGGGCAAGCCCCGGGCCACGGGGAGAGCCCGCTCCTCACGCTGGCTGCCACGCTCTCCGGAGACCACGGCAGCGCAAGCCAGCGGGAGGGCGGGCGCCACAGGGTGGCTCTGCGGACCTGCCCCGCCAGGGCCGCCGGTCCACTCAGACCCTCCGCGCCGGCCGCGGGAGGCCAGGCCGCCCGCATCCCCATCTCTGGGTGCTAAAAATAGTTTTCTTCTGGACACTCGAAACAGGGGTGGGGGGTAAGCCCCAAAAAAAACAGGTCTGTTTGGCTTTGTGTTTCATTTTTCAAAGAAAACAATGCAAAACCCCAAAGGGAAGAAGTTCAACTGGCGGGCGCTGAGGATGGGGGCTGGGGGCAGGCCCAGCGAGGGCAGAAGGGCCAGGCGGCCGGGCAGAGACGGGCAGCGCAGGGCCGGCCCGGAGAGCGCTGGCCCCACGAGGGAGACACAGGCCCAGGAGGATGCCCCGCTGCTCCTGGCCCTGAGACCCAGCGGTCGCAGCGTAGGAAGTGGGCGCTGTGAGGAAGCTGGGGGAGAAAGAAGAAGCAGCAGTGAGGCCAGCGGGCCCGGGAGCGGGACACCCAGGCAGCCCTTACCTGAGCAGGAGACAGAGGAGGAGGAGGAGGAGGGGCAGCGGACGACGGCGTGGGAGTGGGGGTGCTGAGGGCCCTCCTGCCTGGCCCACATGGCACCCCGGGCACCGCTCCGCACCCACCCCAGCCGCCGGCCCCGCGGCTTCCTCTTCCCCACTGCGCCACTGGGTAACATTCTTGGCCAGTGATTCGAGCCTGGCCGCAGCTATTAATAACGCGCTGGTGGGAGGGTCATTTTAGGAAAAGCTCTGGGCTGGGGGGGTGGACAGGGCCGGGGAAAGTCCACTGGTTGCCTGGCCGGCCTGGGGGTGAGAATGATGCCCAGAAGCAGTTCCCAGCCAGCGGCCTGCCCCAGCCATGCCCCCCGGCCACTCCGCTCAGGAGGACTCCTCTGCCTGTCCTCTCCCTCCTCCAAGACCAGCGCCCCCCAAAGAACCCGAACAGCAAAGATGGGGGCAGACTGCCCACAGAGGCGGAACCCACTGCCCTAAGAGCTGCGGCAGCCGCTGCTCCAGGTCAAGGAGTGGCCCCAGCGCGAGCCCCTGCCCTGCGGGACCACCCCCACCTGGCGCTGTGCCGGACGGCCACCCTCGCCCTGTCCCCGAGGCGGACGCCAGCTTAGCCCTGCTGCACGGGCGAGGAGGCCGAGCGCGGGGGTGGCACAGGCAGCTTTTCCGGAGGACACGAGGGGCGGCCTCCAGGGCCCTCTCCCACCTTTGCAAGAGGCTTGACCTCAGCCCCTCCCGTCCATGCTGTGTCCCCAGGCGGGTGGCCGGCCCACTCTGCGCCCAGCCCCTGGCTCCCCTGGCAGTAGGACCGTGCTCTGTCCCAGGCGGCGTTTCCAAGGACCCAGGAAGGAACTGGAGAGCCCTTGGGAGCGCCCGGCGCGCGAGGGGCTCCGGAGACGTTGAGCATCACGAAAGCGCTTCCGGAACATCTGCTTTCCCGCCTCCGGGCCTTCGCCCGTGCTCCTCCTGGAGCGGCTGGTGTCCACGGCCCGGCTGACCGGCCACCTGCCCTCAGCCCCCACCCGGCCCTCCACTCCACGCTCACCCCTCTGCGTGCCCACCCGGGCCCTGGGGACTCCCTCCCGCTTGGCAGCTTGGCCAAACCCGGGCCGCACGCGCGGCAGCGGTCCCCGTTGATGGCCGAGGTGTGGTGTGAGCGGCCCTTCGTCCAGTGCGTGCGCTCACACTCCGTGACGTTCAGAGACAGACCCGCCCGGCCATGCGTCTCTAGACGAGCCGTCGCTAGGCGACGCACGGCCGCGCTGTCATTTCCTCTTCGCACGCCCGTCTCCCCCACCAGCGCCTGCAGGAAGCGCCGCTCTGCTCACCGGCCGGCGTGCCCAGCGCGGGGCCGGCACACAGCGCCCGGGCGGGGGGGCTGGAGCACCCTGGACGAGCGAGGCCCGGGGAGCCCGGCAGAGGCAGGGACGTGCCAGGGCCCCACCTCCCCCAGAGGAGCGGCCGTGCCTCCAGGTGGGAAAGAGGGGTGCGGGGCAGTCGCAAAGGCCTTTGGGAATCTAACAAGAGAACAGGTGCCGACCCCGAAACTGCAGGGAGCGGCTCACCCTCTCGGGCGAGGGGTCACGAGCCCCGGACTGGAGACCGCCGCCCCCAGCCCAGGTGCCAGCCCGCGAGAGCCTGGGCCAGCGGGACCGCCACAGCCCACGCCCAGCAGAGGGCCTTCTCGTGGCACTCTTCTGGACACTTGGGGCCACGGCCAGAGGCGCACGGAGTGACCGCACGGTGGGAGCAGGGCCGCGCCCGCCAGCCCCCCATCACAGGGCCGCGCCCGCCCCGCCCCGCCGGCCCGCTGACAGCCTCACCGAGGACGTCTTTCCTGTGCAGGAAGGACACTTTGCGCAGGACGGCGATCCTGGTCTTCTCCAGCCCGTCCTTGGTCCCGCTCTTGGCGGCCTTCATGAGCTGGGTCATCTGGGCAAAGGCAGAGGGCGCATCAGAGTCCAGGGAGGCCCGGGGCACCTGCCACCCGGCCCAGGCCTCCCGCTGCACGGCAGACCCCAGACCTCGGCCACTCCCTCCGGAAAGATGGGTGCAAAGAGGGACAGCAGGCAGTGCTGCCGCGGGCCCCGGAGGGCCGGGAAGGGGCATCCGCGCCCCGGGGCCTCCGGGGGACCCTCCTGGTGGGCGAGGGGTGGGCTGACTGGCTTAGGCGTCAGCTGAGGAGAAAGCGGGGTGCTGGGAAGGCTTCAGGCTTGGGGTCTGGCCCCGGGCCCGGGTCCGGCTCCCACGCCCCGGGGATGACCCTGGACAACGCTCGCTCTCGCTCAGCCTCAGTTTCCTCACTGAGACGCCACCGTGGCCTCTGTGAGGACTCAGCCCAGGGCTGGGGAGCACCGTCAGCAGTGGAACTAACTCCACAAAGGTCAGTGGTTGGCTGCTTCAGGGGCAACTAAGAGGAGGCGGCCACCCCCATCCCAGCTGCCGAGCCCGAGGGAAGCCCCCTCCCCGGCTCCCCAAATAGCCAGGTTTCTTACTGTCTCTGCCCAGGAAAGGGGGAAAGGCTGAGGCTTCAGGAGCAGGGCGCGGCTTCCTCTGGCAGGAGGAGCCAGGGCCAGGCGAAGCAAGCTAAGCAGAACGGAGGCTGGGAGGACAGCATGCCGGGCGGGGGCCCTGCATGCTGGGGGACCCAGCCTCCACACAGACCGCCGCCCCGACACGCTCTCTTGTCCCCTCGCCCCAGCCCGGCCCTGGCACCTTCTCAGCCCACGGTCAGCGCTGTCCCATAGAACTTTCTACAAGGACGGACGTGCCCGCCACCTGGGCACCCCACACCAGGGCCCGCTGGCCACAGGTAACTAAGTACCGGGCACTCGAAAATTGGCCAGCGAGATCGAGGACCTGAAGCCCTGGCCATGACTGTCATTCGTTAAAACAGCCGCTGGCTCTCCGATGACGGTGTGGTTCAAGGTAAACATCCGCTGAGGCTCCCTGGGGTCTCTGGTCTCACTGCCACCTTCATCCCACCCGGGCCGAGGTCCCCAGCATAAGGTCCCGTTGGGAGTGTGGACACGGAGGCTGGATGGAAACCCAGTAGGCACTGGGCTGCGGACAGGGTGGAGGCTTTTCAGAAACAAGGCTGGCTTTCTGGAAACGACCAGCAGGAGGGAAAGGGAAGTACCAGCCCTCCCTGCATCTAAGTACAAGCCAGAGCAGTGATTCTAGCTGTTGGCTTTTTTGGGTTTTTCTCTTTTTTTGCGGGGGGGAGGGGTTGGGGCAGTCATAAATGCCTTTGAGAATCTAACAAGAGGAACAGGTGCCGACCCCATAGACTGCACGGAGAGGCTCACGAGCCCGGACTGGAGACCGCCGTCCCGAGCCCGACCAGCAGGCCCTCCACAAGCCCCCCACCCATCAGAGTGCCTCCTCGTGTCATTTCTGGGCAAATGGAACAGCAGGTGAATGCCGCAGGTGTCCCTCAGTCGCCTGCCCCCTGCGTTCAGGGAGAAGGCACAGCGGCAGCGCCTCCTGCGCTCTGCCCTCCTCCTTTGCCCCTGCTTCTCTCCGGCCTCGGCCTCCGAAGTCGGGTCAGAAGCACTCAGGGTGGGTGGGGCCCAGACTGGGGCTCGCAGCCTGTAAAGAGCCTCTCCCCCGCCTGGGAGGCCTCGGGTTCTGCAGACGGGCAGTGCTGCAGGACAGTGCCCCACTGACCCCCGGGGCCCTGTCGCTGATGGCAGGGATGACCACCAGCCCCCCTCCCCCGCCAGCCTCTCAGGCGCTGAAGGACAGCAGTGAGGCAGCTGCCCCCCCACCCCAGGGCGCCTGGGGGCCAAAGGGCTCGCCGGCCACCGAGCTCCTAGGCTGTGCAAGCGCGCCCCGGGTACCCGCAGCCCTCAGCTGTCCGGTCCTCACACCCACCCTGGGAGCTGGGACCCCTGATGCGCCCATTTCACAGGCAAGGAAAGCGAGGCTCAGAGAGGCCAAGCGGCCTGCCCAGGACCGCACCGAAACAGGTGGTGGGGTTAAGGCCTGGCCTGCGGGACTTCAGAGCCTGGCGCTCCCACCCGTGCTCAGTTGCCAGAAGCCAGGACCATGTAGCAGAAGGGGCTGCAACTTCTCCCACAGACTCCCTTACTCTGGATCTTTCCGAATAGCCCGGAGAGGGAGGAAGGGCCAACGGCACCGGCGTTCACATTTTCCAAAGCCACCCAGGCAGCTACTAAATGTGCAGACGCCTGGGCCTGGGCACTGATCTATAAAATCAGCAGCTCCAGAACGTTCAGGAGCCGGCATTTCCCACAGCTTCCCAGGTTATTCTAAGGCCCCCAACGTTGGAAACCCACCCAGGAACTCCCGCAGACAGTGGCCGGCGCTTGGGGTGGGCAGAGCGAGAGGCTGGCACGTGGCCAGGCGCACACTGGCCCGGCGCGTCTCCCGGTTCCCAGCTCGGGAGGGAGCTGCGGGCACAGGCCCACCGCCACAGCCCCGGAGCAGCAGACGGGGCCCTCAAGTGGCCCCACCCAGGCCCGGGGAGGGACAGACGGACAATACCTTACAATCGTACTTGTGCTTCAGCTCCTGCATGTCTCTCCCCCCAACTCTTAAAGCCAAGATGTCTCTCTTAGTCCTGGCGTATCTCTCCTTGAGCCTGGTCAGGTCTGGAGAAAGCTGGAGCCCCCAAGCAGCCAGGCAGAAGGAGAGCAGGTGAGAGGAGCAGGCGGGACAGGAGGAGACAAAACACGGACAACAGAGGAAAAAGGAGACTCAGGTAAGGCGCATGGACACCGGGGACAGGTGGGGTCTAGGCCTGGCCGCGGCCTGGCGGGCTCCCGCGAGACGCGCCCGCAGCACCCAGCCGCAGCGTGCCGGGCAGGGCGGGGCCGGGCGTGGCAGCAGGGGGTCCTGCTGCTGGGGAGGTGGGGAGCACGGGCAGAGCCTGGCCCCTCTCTCAGGGATGGGGAACTGCACAGAGGCAGGGCCTGCGTCTTGGCCGTCTCCTCATCCCAGACCCAGCACAGGGCTTGGGACACAGAAGGTTCTCTGCAAGTCTGTGAGATGGATGGGCGGATGGATGGCAAGTGGACAGACAGGCAGGATGGCTGAGGTGGGGGATTGACTGAGGTGTGGGTGATGCATCAAACAGGGGTGAATGGAGAGAAGGAGGGTGGGGCAGGTGGGTGAACATGACAGGCAGGTGGGTGGTTGAACGGGCTCGTGGGCCGGCGGGGGGTGGAGGCATGAACTGGTGCGCGGAACGGGTGCATGCAGCTGGCTGGCTGTACAGCAGGGTGAACGGACGGGTGGGTCAACCGTCGTACACGGATAAAGGGACAGACAGGGTGGTGGGTGGGCAGAGGCAGTGCTCACGAGCATTTAACCGTGGGCTCTCCAGAGCAAGTGCCCTGCTGCGCGGCATTCCCGGGTGAGAGCGCCCCCACTCTGGCCAGTCTCGGGCTACCAGCGTGAGATCCCCGAGTGGGAAGCTGGAAGGAGACACACCACTGCGAGCTCAGACGTCCCTGGAAGGAGGGGTGAGTGGACCGAGAGACGGACGGAGGGAGGAGGGAGGGCAACGTGACAGAGGATGGGCGGGTAACCGGCCTATGAACTGTCTGGGAAGGAGGAGGGACGGACAAACAGACAGCCGAAGGCACGACCCGTGTGAGCGACAGTGGCACCCGCACAGCACCCAGAAGGCCGAGACACGGTCTGCTTGGACAGCCCACAGCAGCAGGCCCCAGAGCGCGAGCGTGACAGCAGCAGGCCCTAGTCAGGGCGCCCCCGCCCACCGGCTGCAAGAGCCTCTCCGCGTCCCTGAGCCACGGCCCCGCAGCGGTGAGGGCCGTAATAACGACCGCCTCACGGAGTTCCCGAGGAAATTACATGCACGGGCTGTGGGCAGCCCGGGGCTTAGTTAGCGTTCAAAAATGGGAGCTATTATTGCGCTAGCTGTCAGAGAATAAGTGTCCACGTTGTTGATGGCTGAATAATTGGTCGGGTGGAATGTTAGAGAGATGGATAGAAACGGATGGAGGGAGGGAGGGATGATGGATGGGTGGACAGACGGATGATGGATGGGTGGACAGATGGATGATGGATGGGTGGACAGACGGATGATGGATGGGTGGACAGATGGATGATGGATGGGTGGACAGATGGATGGATGGATGGATGGATGGACGGACAGATGATGGATAGATGGACAGCCGGACAGATGATGGATGGACGATGGCTGAAAGAGGTATTTTCTTTCAAATCACACATGATGTTGATTTGAGGCTCCACCACTGGCTGGTTCGTGTAACCCCAACCTCACCATTTAACCTCTCTGAGCTCCTGTTGCTGGTCCTCTGACCAACAATCCAATGCAAATAACAGCACTCTAGGGTACTGGGGAAATTAAACAAAGCCACTTTGTACACTAGGCACGCAAGGCAGCTCTTCACTATCATATGCATGAAGCGGTAAAACGGGGATTCTCCTGAGAGGTACTGAGACCTCCGAAAAAAACACCTGGGGCTTGGGGTTTGTGTGGACTCCTGCTTCCCGCGCAGGTACGGGCGACACGATAAAATCGGGGGCCGAGTCCCTTGGATGCCCTCGGCCTCCCAGAGGGCTGTGGCTGGGGGCAGCAGAATGAGGCCCAAGGCCCACTCTGACACTGGTCCGATCAGAGCAGGCTTGGTCAGAACTGCCCAGTCCGCTGGCCAGCTGGATGGCGGTGACCTTGACCACGAAGAGGTCACAGTCAGAAAGCAGAAGAGCTCAACGGACCGTCCATTCCAGAACTAAGGGAAAAAGCTCCCACCAGCAGGGCTGGTAACCAACTTAGTCCAGCCAGGCCGGCTCCCGCTTATACCTGCGGCAGGTGCTTCTGAGTCCGCTCTGCAGACCCCTCGCTTTCTTTGGCCAGACCGGCGCCCCAGGGCTGCCCCTCCGGTTCTCTTACAGCTGGGCAGGGTGCAGGGGCCCCGTCAGACTCCAGAGACAGCACAAAACACTCGCCCGGATCTCTGCTGCTGGCGCCCCAAGCACACGGAACACAGGGGAGCGGCGCGGCCGGGACACGCAGGCGGGCGGCACAGGGTAGGGCGGGCGGCGGCAGCGGAGGCAAGCTCAGCGGGGCTTCCCGGACAGAGGAGGTGCCAGAGGAAAGGTCCCTCCACAGCCTGCCCCCCTGGAGCTGTGCTGGGGGGCAGCAGGCCCTGGCCGCAGCCAGAGAAGTCTCTATGGTCACGCCCACGGCCACTGTCTGCAGAGGAGGGGCCCACAGTCTCCAGCTGGGGGTGTGAGGGGCCGAAGCTCACGGGCACCCCAGAGACCGCCCCGGGGCCAGACCACACAGGACAGCCCGGCGTTTCTCCCAGTGCTTGGGGGGCAGATGGCCGTTATAAGTGAGTTGTGGGGCCCCACGCCAGCTCTGAACCTGAGAGCGCGGGAGCGGGGCGCTGACACCTGTGACTTCGCCAGCTTCCCACGTGATGCCGATGCCCCTGCAAGTGTGGGGGCCAGCCCTGCAGAGCCCCGCATCTCCATGCCTCCTGGCCTCTGAGAAGGGCCTGGCGCTCCTGCAGGTCCCCAGCAAGGAGGCGGGCCTGGCAGGCGGCCGTGGGACTGAGAACAAGGGCCACCCGCAGGCCTGCCCAGAGCTGGGCTGAGACGCGCTGGCCGTCCTCATACGGGGGCTGCCAGGCACGTGGCGGCCGCACAACCAAACCTCCCTTCGAGGTTTGGCTTGCCCTTCGTGGACAGAGCGAGTCGGGGCACCTTTCCCAGCCCCGCCGGCCTCTGCACCTGGCAGCCAGCTCGCCCCTCAAGCCTTCTCCGACCAGCCCCATCGCAGCCATGGTGGGCCTGCAGCCAGCGGTTCTGTGTTGACAAAAGCTTTCTCCCTTTGCTTCTGACAACGGCTGTTTGTCCGAGAGCATCTGCAACCAGACCCCAGAGGCCGGCTGGGTCAGGTACTCCTGCTCCCGGGCACCCCGGGCCGCACCCCAAGCCGTTGGCTAAACACACAGTAGTGTCACTGGCAAGATGCCGAGGCCATTTTCCACGGCCTGGTCAGTGCAGGCCCAGCCATGAGGAGGCCAGGGTTCAGGGGAGACCTGCTCACCGTGTCCCCCAAGAACTGGGGGAGCCTGACTTGGGTGAGGAACGT
Organism: Galemys pyrenaicus; assembly: GCA_019455555.1. Classification (NCBI taxonomy): domain Eukaryota; kingdom Metazoa; phylum Chordata; class Mammalia; order Eulipotyphla; family Talpidae; genus Galemys; species Galemys pyrenaicus. Next base: position 701,320 of record JAGFMF010012145.1, on the reverse strand, counting down.
CTGTCTGAAACTCTAAGGTGTGGGTGCTGCTCTGACCAGCACCCCTCTCCCACAGAGGATCCCCAAACTCAGAAACATGCAGGAGGCGCTAAAAGACTCAGACGTGCCCCAGCCAAGGCCGGGGCACAGGAGCGGCCAGTCTGCGTCTTCTCGCAGGAACCCGAGCGGGACCCAGTCACCTCTGGCTGGCACATCTTTAAGCCGCTGCCCCCATTAATCCCAAAGCTCAGTGAGGACAGAGTCTGCCTTCAGGCGGCCTACAGACGAAGGGGAGGAGCAAGACCCATCCCAGGTTCCACCGTAAGAACAGGGTCCGGGAGCGCCTGCCCGGCCACCAAGCCCCCACCCCAAGTTTAGGGCTCTTCACACCAAACAGCCATGTTGGTGGGTCACCCCTCTTTCGGGGCTCCCAGGACACGTCCCCCTCTTACCACACGCTCCTGGGAATCGCTGGTGTTCAGCTACAGGCCTCGGGCCCGGCCCTCACCACCCGCACCCGCTCCCGGTGTCTCGCTGGAGAGGCCCGCCCCTCACCTTGGGCTGGAAGGACACGCGGTGCTTGGCCGGCTCTGCCTCGGGCTTGGCCTCCTCCCCCGAGTCCTCGCTGTAGCTCTCAAACTCGCTGGAGCTCCAGCCTAGGTCCTCGGGCTCCCGGGGCGCCCCGTCCCGGTGCACATCCTCGTACAGCAGGCTCCTGTCCACCCCTGCTGGCCAAGGGACAGGGCTGGTGAGCGGAGGCGGGGCCGAGCCCACCCCACCCAGCTTCTGAGCCCGGGGTGGGGGGGGCAGGCGGGTGGGCACGCAGGGCCTGGGGCTCCAGCTCCTCCCCCATAAAGGAGCTAGCCCAGCGTCAGAGCGAGGAGGGAAGCGAAGTGGAGGGAAGCGCAGGACGCGCTCCAGGCCGCAGCAGCTCCGCCACTGCCCCCCACCTCCCGTGGGGCTTTCCGTGTTCTCGGTGCTCCTTCCGAGCCTCCTTGCCTTTTCTTAGTGGGAAAGAAAACACCGAGGCCCAAGACCTGACTCGGGCGTTTGACTCTGGCCTCGGCACCCTGACATGGGGAGCACGCAGGAATCTGAATCCCTCACCCCAAGTGCGAGTTCCTGGTGCGGGCTCGGGACGGTCCAGCAGGGGGCGCTCCTGTCCCAGAGACCCACGGACAAGGCCGTGAACTTGGGGTCTGGGTCAGGTCTGGAGGGAGCCGCAGCCTCGGATGTGCTGGGACAGGCGCTGAGCAGAGCAAGGCCCAGCCCCGCAGGCGGGGGCCCAGCCTCACCTGCCGCGCCACCTGCAGGGGTCGGGCGGAGGCTGGCCCAGAACGTGCCGGAAGAAGAAGATGCGCTTGTCAGCCCGAAGAACCGGGCGCTGGGAGAGGGCTTTGTGTTGTTTTTGTTTTCCCAATGTGCTCAAAAATAAATAAACAATCTGCTCAGACAGAACCCACATAAGCCGCTGAGCGGGAGCTTTGGCTGCCAGAGACGCCTCTTGCAAAATGGGGATAAGGCACTGAGAGGTCAAGCAAATAAAGTGTGAATGAAGATCTCTCGCCTGGCGCACGGCGCGCACTCGGCCAGCCCTGCTTGAGGGGGCTCCGGTGGGCTCGGGGGTCATCACGCTGACCAGGAGCCCCCTGCCACCCCCACACCCCAGGGGAGCAGGTGGGCAGGACTGGGGTGGAGGGAGGCCGGGAGACGCAGCCAAACCACGAGCAGACACGCTGAGGCTTAGCTGGAGCCTCTGGTCCCGGGACGAGGCGGCGGCACGAGGTTATTTTTAAGCAAAAGATAATAGTGACTAATGTCTCCAGGGAGTCGGGCAGCTGGTCCCAGGCTGTGACCTTTACAAGGCCGGGCCGATTGTCCCGTCACACCAAGGGAGACCCGTGACCCACGAGCAAGGGGCAGGGCCACACCACACCTCCGAGGTCAGCCTGTGCCGGCCTCCCACCGCCGAAGCGCCAGACTCTCCACGGATTCCCCGAGGCCCTGTGGGGGCCGCAGGTACAAAAAATCAGCCCTCCAACCAGGCAGACGAGAAAACAGGTGCCCGTGGTGAGGCTGCGCACGGGCAGGTGGCTGCGGAGCCCAGGCGGCTCCCTCCACTCACGGCACGGCCTTCCACAGAGGCCCGCCGCCCCCATGGCGCCCTGCGCCCAGCGAGGACATCTGTCCAGGGAGGCTGTGTCGCCCCCTCCTGAGCCTGTGGTGGCCCAAACGCCCAGTCCTCGGCTTCCGGGACACACACGGCCCCGCCCCTGCCCCTGGGGTCCCGAGCTTTGCTAATGCTCAAGACCTGCGCTTTCACGAGCCCCCACCACTGCTAAGCGCCTAACGTCCTCGGAACCCTCGGCCGCTTAAGGAGGAAGCTGCGGTTGCTCCCACTTCGCAGGCGTGTCCGCAGAGGCCTGTGAGATGAAGCAGTTCTCAGGGCAACCCTCCCCTGGTCTCGTGACGTCTGGATGACGCTGGTTCTGTGGGCGAGGCCGGGCCCGGGGCCCAGAGCTGTGTCCTCACTGACAGCAGGGCCGGAACTGCCCCTAGGACGGTGTGGCCGCTGTGCGTGTGGCTCCGCCCCAGCCGGCACCCCCGGCCCCAGGCCCCGCAGAGCCCACATCGGGCCACACGGACACAAGCCCACGCGGTGCTGGGGTGAGTGTCCAGGTGAGGCCAGCACAGCCCCGCCCCGCCCTGAGCCTGGTGCTCCGTTTGCTGGCTCAGGGCCGAGCCCCAGGCCCCGGCTCTTAGCCACCCGCCTCGGGAAAGTGCTGCGAAGGCAGGCACAGGCCACGCGGCCAGCCCCGGGGACACCGCGGTGCTCGGCAGACTGGGAACAAGGCCCTTGATGCGGCCCCCAGGAGATGCAGCCCCAGGGCCCAACAACAGCCCCTCAGGTCTCCCGGCCCTGGGCCTTCCTGCAAGAGCCCACCGCCCCCTAGCACGCGCGTCCTCCCAGCTGTTCCGAGCCGAGTGGCCAAGGCAGGGAAGGGCGCGCAGCTGTCCAGGGCTTGCTGAAGGGATGGGCATGCCGCAGGGCCTGGGACAGGCAGGAGTGGGGCTCCGGGACCCCCGAGTCTTGTCGTGTCTGTGTCTTCCCACCTCAGCCCTCATAAGCCCCGGGATGCTCACAGCCACACTAGGAGCCGGGCATAAGAGGGGCTGCTCCCCCCAGTAGGTGGGGAGCCCAAGAGCAGGCAGAACAGGGTAGCAGGAAAAGCAGAGTCCGGCAGACGCCCGCTCAGTCCTGGCTGCACTGTCTGGACTGGCGGCCACCAGCGGCGGTCGAAAGCCCAGCCAGCCTCACGGGCCACCTGATCGGAACAAGCGCTCCTGGGCTGCTGGGACAGGCTGCCCATGTCCCCCGGGGTGGGAGGGCCCTGTGCTTAGAGTCAGGTCACCAGGCCTGAGCTCCAGTCCTGGCCTGTGACATGGGGACACAGGACCCCACGCTCGAGCTCTGAAGCAGGTCGCACGAGACAAGGAGGTGGAGCTGCTGGCCCAGGGGCAGGGGCCCAGGTGCATGGGGCACAGGGGCAAGGGCCCAGGCGGGGAGCCATCAGACGCCCCTCCCGGCCGTCCACACTCCCGCTCGGCGCCAGCAGGCATGGGCTCTCTCAAGCTCCCTGCGCTTCACCCTTTGGGTTCAACGCGCTGTCATTTCCCCAACGCTTGGGGGGGGCCCGATCAGCACCCATTTCGCTGAAGGAGAAACCAAGGCCTGGAGAGGAGACGTCAAGGACTGGCCAGGGGGCCAGAGCCCGAGGGTCCCTGGCCGAGGATCCCCGGCCCCTCCCAGCCCCGCCCGGCCAAGGCTCCGTCCTCCACGTGCTCCCAGGATAACTGACTCACTTTATAAAGACAAGAAGGAGGGGCCGGGCGGCGCCTGGGCAAAAACGGACGGAGAAGACCCCGGCCCCAGCCTGGACCCCAGAGGAGCGGGGAAGAGGCCGTACCGGGCTGATGGGCGTCCAGGCTCTCGCAGGGGACGTCGTCGTAGATCACATCTTCATCCAGGGCAGGGAACGTGAACCGGTCGACTGAGGGAAGAGGAGAGAGCAGGAGCCAGGCTGTGGGGGCCCAGGCTGACCTCAAGGTGGCGCCGGCAGCACCTCCCTCCTGGGCATCCTGGCTATTTGGCCAGCCCTGGGGAGCCCCATCAGCCACTCACGGCCCCCCGGGCTCTCCCAGTGGCCTCAGCGGGCCCCTGCCTGCCCCTGCCCCACGCCGCCTGCCTGTCTGGCTCCTGGCACCCGCACCTCAGTGCCCAGAGGCCTGCAGACTCTCCCCGGGGCCGGCTGCCCGCCACGGGCGAGGGCAGAGCAGCCTGGTGGGCACAGGGGACGTCAGTGGGCAGGGTGGACTTGGGAAGTAGGGCTAAGGGGGTCCCCAAAATGCAGCCAGCAAACAAGCACGCGTCCCTGACACCCCGGGGCGGAGTGTGGCAGTGCGTGTGTCCTGCCCCCGCCGGCCGGCCCGGGACAGGTCAGGCGTCCGAGACGGTGTGTGGCACCTCTGCCTCTTTGGGCGCCTGCGGCGCGGGCTCCGAAGCAGCGCCCCCCTCTGGCAGGAGCTGTCCTCACCCCCAGGTGAGGGGCGACGGGCCCGTGGACCGTGAGGCCCCACTGACCTAACTGTGACGCTTCCAGGACGCCCAGAGCCTCCGCCCGCCCCCCGCCCCCCGCTCCCGTGGAATCCTGCCTCCCACGGGGCTCCCAGGCCAGCCCACCTCCCAGGCCCTCGGCCATCAGCAGGCCCCTCTTGGACCACCTCCCGCCGGCTCCAGCCCAGAATCGAACTGCAAGGCGAAGGTGGCCACTCGCCCCTCGTGGCTCCCTGTTGCCTGCAGAAAACAGCTGCTCCCCGGGCTAGGCACCCCCGATCCTCAGTGGCCCCTCTGCCTGCACCCCTGGGCCCCCTCCCTCGCCCTCTGGCTGCAGGACTCCTGTGGCCCCCCGCTGCCACCTCCCCCTCCTGGCACCCGCCTGTGTGCTGTCTGCTTCTGCTCCCGCAGGGGGCCTCATGCAGTCACCAGCCACCCGCACCCCCCCAGCCGAGCGCTGCGGGGCCCCCAGAACCGGTCTCTGCTCCCGGCACAGCCCTCACCGCGCAGCAGACGGGCACCTCCCCAGGTGGCCGGCCCTCTCGGAGCCGCCCCACACCCAGTGCCCACCCTGTGAGTGCGGCCCTTCAGCCCGGGGAGGGCTCTGGGGTCATCGCCCTGGCAGCCCCCTCCCAGGCCCGAGAACGGGGGTACTTACTGCGGCGGGAGCTCTTCCGCTTCCAGCTGGAGCGCCGGACCCCAGAGAAGGCTGCGTCCCCGGCATCCCCGTTGCTCACCACAGGCGGCACCCTGCAGGCCAGGGCAGCACGGGTGAGTGGGCAGGGGGCACAGCCCTCACGGGCGCCTCGCAAGGGCAAGGGTGGCTGAGCGCCAGAGCTGCGGCCCCAGGCATCAGTCAGGAGGGCTGTCCGGACAGGCCCCTTCTCCTCCGCCTCCCCATCTTTAGAAGGCACTGGAAGGCCGACCTGTGACCTCGTGAGAGCGTGAACCCCGGAGCCACGGCGAAAAGGTGGAGCAGGGCTCCCAGGCAGACTCAGCCAGAGTCTCCACCTCCCTCTCCCCGCACAAGCGGAGCCCCGGCTGGGCCGTCGGCCTCTTGTGCGAGACAAGGACAGCCAAGCTTGAAAAGACCACGTCGGGGGAGAGGCGGGTCCAGTCCCACCGCACACTCCGTGGGCTGGCCCGAGAGCCGCTGCAAGGACCGAGATGGCCGCAGAGGGACAGGCCTGCAGCAGACACGGCCTGCTGCCCTCGCCCCACCCAGGCACCAGCCTGCACGATGCGCTCTGCAGGATGGCACGGGCGGGGGTGGGGGGGTTGGGGGGGTTGCCACTGCCCCTTCTACAACGGAGAAGCCGAGGCTCACAGAGACCCGGTCGCGTGCGCAGTCACTCTGCTCGGGAGGAGCCGCACCCTGGCCTCCTGCCTGCGAGTCTGCTCTTCCCCCCACGCCACGAGCAAGTCGGGAACCCACATTAAAATATTCTCCCACATGGGCTTCCCTGGTGGCATAATGGGTTGAGCACCGCACTGTGGGGCTTCCGCAGCCACGCCAGCACGAGTTCGATCCCCGACCAGGGAGGGAACCCACGTGGCGCAGCAGACCTCTCCTGCCTCGCCCGCTGCCGCCCTCAGCAGTGGATTTCAGCAGATCTGCCTGTTCTGCTCCCCGCTCTGCCTCTGATGACTCCTCTCACTGCCCACACCTCTGGCCTGCGCCCCAGCTCTTGTGTGCATACATAAATAAAAAACCTTTACTATTCATACATCTATTCTCCTACATCACAGACCTGCAGCGTCACGAGGCCCTCAAGCCTCACGGGACGTAAGCCATCTGCTCTTTGGGTTCTGGTTTTAAGTTAGGGGAGAAACAGCACTGGGCACCGGGCAGTGGCAAGTTCATCTCCACCCGAGCCAGGGCCGCTGTCTGGAGCTTCCCGCCAGCCAGCATCGAAGGCCCTGGGTAAATCCGAAAGTGACATCAGGGCCGGGCATCGCTGCGGGTCAGGCAGCACCACGAGAGGTCCGGAAATACTTTATGACACCACGAAGCCGGAGAGGCCGCAACATGAGCCTCCTGGTTGAGCCCGACCGAAACACGGCGAGCGACGTAATTTTGGGTTGTTTATTTTAAAGTAGTAATTGACTTTTAAATAGCCACATGTGGCTGACGGCCACCATAAGGACAGCAAAGGTCTGAGCCACCTGCACGACCAGAAAAGCTAGTCTGGCTTAGAGGCCCAGGGGAGGCACCCAGGTACTGGTCAGGCGCCCGGCTGGGGCTGGGGGGTCACAGGGCGTGGAGCGTCCAGCTCCTGGCACCCCACCACCTCCCTGGCCGAGACAAGCACAGAGACCGGGAGCCCCAGGGGAAGAGGCCGGTGGCCACAGGGGATGGCCTTGGGAAGGCTGGACCAGAGAAGCCCCACCCGGCCTGTGCCCTGCTGGTGTCTGCCGGCTGCCTGGGAGTGTGAGGATGACCTCGTGAGGTCACCACTTTACAGGTGAGGGAAATGAAGCCCAGTGGGCAAGTCCATGGCCCCAGGTCACCTGGCCAGCAGATGGCAGAGCTGCGATGTGAAGAGCCAGTCTGGCCACGATGCCCTCTCCAACCAGCAGGCTCTGCGCAGGGGCTCCCCGGAGGAGGAGGAGGCAGGGAGAGGGCCCCCCAGGCCAGGGGAGTGTCTAAGGCAGGGGGAGCTGCATGCTCAGGGCAAGAAGGAGGCGGGAAGTGCCTCCTCCCTCCTGGCCCCTCCCGGCCCACCAGCCCACTGAGGCCACTGCCCGCCCTGCAGCCAGCCCCGCCCAGCCAGGCGCTCCCCTCCCAGCTGCCCCTACCCTGGAAGCCAGTGCTCCTGAGCAAACACCCACTCTGGGCGGGCCTCAGCAGAGGCTCCTGATAAGCAAAGGGCCCTCAGAGCAATAAGGGCCAATTATCTCACCCTTATCTCGGCTTCCTGCACTTCTTAAGCCTCTCGGTTTGCACAGGAGAGAAAGGAGAGAGATGACATGTCTTACAAGGTGGGGTCACCACCTCCCATGCAAAGAGAGGCACAGACAGGAGCAGCCGGTGGGGAAGAGGAGATGGCCGAGGACCCGCCAGGCCCCGTGTTCACGGTGACCAGACCATGCCCGGGGTCTCCTGGGCGCCAGTCGGGGAGGTGCGGTGGGGGGGGAGGGGTGAGGGTCTCCAGACAGCAGGGCTCACACTGGTTGCCACATTCCACAGTGGGCGCCCGCACCCTCCCCAGGCTCTGCGGAGATAAGACGCCTGCAGTGGGGGGCAGCGCCCCAGCCCCACAGGCCGCCTCTTAGCGAATCTCTGTGGGTGACAGCTCCTCGGGGCTCCTGCCCAAGGTCACACTGTGGGTCTCCTTGAGTGGGGGCTCAGGGAGAAAACCCAAAGCCAGACTGCTCTGAAGGGCTGGCCAGCTGGACCAAACACACAACACACACACGCACACGCGCACACACGCACAGTTCTTGGCCTCTTCCAGGACAAGATACGAAAACTATGAAGAAAGAATGCCACCTTTGGGAACAGGGCGGGCCTTTTATGACCTTTCGTGAATCAGCCAACAGCCCAGGGGGCTCCCGGCAGGCTGGTCCCTCACAGGGCCCCACAGAGCATGGCCCCCAGCAATGCCCAGCACCCCCATCTCCACTACTCCCAACCCCAAGAGCAACAAAAGAACAGCAGGTGAGCCCGCTGCCAGATTCTTTCCTGCCAGCCCACTTTCTGATCCGCTAAAGGGAAAGGGCTAAGCCACCTAACGAGATGCCGCCAGCTCCAGGCCCAGCCCCGGCGCTGACCCCTCGTCCAGAGGGCCCAGGCACCAGACTCCCAGCGCTGTCCGCTGGCGCCGCGGGTCAGCAAGGCTGAGAACCGGGCGCACAGGCTGCGGGGTGAGCAAGCGCCGGCAGACCTGGGTGAGCAGCAGCTCCGCTGCCCCCGGAGCACTCGTGTCACTCCGCTCCAGCCACCGCCCGTCGTGAGGAGCAAGAGAGCGAGGGCGGCAGAGCGCTCAGCGTCCCCCGTCCTCAGCTTCCCTGCCCACCACACGGGTGACAGCCCCGCCCTCTGGGGTTCCGGCAAGGGGTGCATACGGAAGGCACAGGGAGTGGCCCCTGCCGCAGCCCCCCCAGCCGTGCCCTTCCCAGCCCCTCCGGCGACAGCACCCCGCTCCCCTGCTCGACCTGCGGGCCCCCTGCACGCCGGGGCCGCCACCCCGCTACGGGAAGCGCCGGCCTGTGTCCGAGCTGCCCACACGTAGGCGCAAGTCACTGGCTGCTTGAGCGGAGCAGGGAGGCGGCCTCGGGACGCCTGGGCGAGCCCCTCACACCGTGCCCAGGACACAGACCCGGACGAGGGACCCGCCTCCACAGCGGCCGGGCCCTTGGCCAAGGGCCATCCAGACCCCAGCTGGGCCGCCTGCTCCGAGACACACGGAGAGCCCCGAGGGCCCAGCGGGGCGGCCCTCCGTGGATGCACAGACCCCAGTGCCGGGGCCTCGGGGCACGCGGTGGTGCCGAACATGGTTCCCACGGGGCGCGCAAAGGCAAGTTCACGAGGCTAAAAAGTGAGCCGTGAAGCAACGTGCAAGAAGCCACGCTCCGTGAAAGGAGCCCGGCATGCAGCCCAGCAGCAGCAAACCCAAGGTCACTTTACTCTCATTGTCTGTGCTTTCTTTTTTTGTATAATAAACGCATCTGACTTACCAGAAAAGAAGGACAGAGACAGGGAGACAGGAGATGCAGCTCAGGAAGCGGCAGGCAAGGCCCTGGCCGGGCAGGCAGGGACCGTCCTGGGGTCCGCGGCACCAGGCTCTTCCTGGGCGCTCAGTGTGGGGTGGAAGGATGAGGGGACGAGGTGCAGGGCAGTGGAACCAGCCAACAGGACACTAGCCAAGGCCGCAGCCCCTGACCCTCAGCCCCAGCCCCTGGGGCCACAACCACACCTCTCTGGGGCTGCACTAGGGGCCAGACAACTCCCCTCCTTCTGTCAGCGCCTCCGGGAATGTATCACCTTACAGTTGTGGAGGGTGGAAATCCAAAATGGGCCTCGAGAGCCCGAAGCAAGGCGCTGGAGGCCAGAGCTAGGCGCTGTCCCTGCCTCTTTCTGGCAGCCCGGGCAGCCTCTGGCTGGGGTGCCGAGACCGCTGGGTCCTGGGGTAGTCTAGGGAAACGCCCGCAGAGCAAGAGCCTCAATTTAGCCTTGTCTGCGAAGTCCCTTTGGCCTCAGGGGACTAGGATGGGGGGCCTGGGCTCAGCCCCTCTGCCAGCACAGGGGCCCGGACGGGCTTGCGGGCCGGCCACGCGGTGAAGCCGCCCGCGCCAACTACTGGGCCGCGCCCTTTGCCGGCGTACGGGGATGAAGATGACCGTGCACCGCGCGAGGGCCGGGCTGGACCCCGCCGGTCCAGAGGGGGCGCTCCGCTGTCACAGGCCCACGGGGACCTTCCGGGAGGCTCTTCAGTGGGAACCCAAGGGCCACAGCTCCACCGCGGAGACCCTTGCGCAGGGGTGGACGGGAAACACCAGACAGAACACGGCTTTCCTGGCTGAGCGGCCGGAGACGGGGCCTGACCCGTAACCGCCATGAGCGACACTGCTGGTGACCTCTGCCGGGCCCAGGCACAGACCAAAGGGCTACAGTGCTCAGTTCCGGGGAGGCAGCAGTCAGAGGCACAGCCGGGCACAGGCACCCCAGGCCGGGTCTCCGGGATCCGGAAGACTCCGAGCGAGCGTTCCACGGCTGAGCTCGCCCAGGCTGGAGGGGACACCCCTGCCTCATCAGCCTGACTGCCACCAGGGCCCCCAACCCCACCAGCCTCAGAAGCCTCGAGGCCGCGGCCTCGTCTGTGCTGTCTGAACGCTGAGCGTGGCCCCTCTGGCGTCCCGGCGCCTGGCTCGCGCGTCCTCGGCCCTCCCAGAAGTCCGGCTGCCCAAGCGCCTCCCTCAGGGTCCAGGCCAAGGTGGGCGGCACAGTCCATCTTGTGTGGATGGAGCAGGAAGGCAGCCCGGGCAGGCACCTCCAGGGAGCCACTGAGAGCCCCAGGGCCAGGCAGGGGGCCCAAGGCCTGACCCCCCAGGAAGCACTGCAGCCGAGGGAGCTGGGGGCCTCTGGCCAGGCAGCAAAACCGAGCAGGAAAAACAAACAACCCGGGGGGCCAGAGTCCAAGCGGCTGTGCACCGAGCGGTGGAGGGTGCCGGGCGCAGGGAAAACGGAGGGGCCCAGCGGCCACAAGCTCTGGCTGCCCAGCGGCCACCGGGCACTTGGGCGGCTCTTTCAGGTCGCAGGAGCCCCAAGTGCACCAGGCAAAGCCTGCCCTGCCCACGGCTCTGGGGGACGCTGCGGGTCACCCAGGCTGAGCCAGCCCAAGTCTCTTCTTAGTCCCATTTACTGCTGCAGGTACAGCAGCACGCAAAGCCCCGCCCTCACCCCAGACCCTCTCTCCGTGCAGCCCACGTGCAGCAGAGAGACACTCGGCGCCCCCGTCACCAGACCGCTGTGTGGGGGCAGCGTGGGGGGCTCCTGCTTCTGCTCTGCTCCCACGTCTGGGGGGGCCTCACCCAGAATCACAGGCAGCACCAGCACCGAGGCCACGGTGCCCGGCTCCCCAGGACACCCCGCCGGCCGCCTGGAAGCTCTTCCCCAAGGGCGCAGAGAGCATCTTTTCACAGGCAAAACCCACCCTGGTAAGCCCATTGGCTGGTTCTTTAGGGGCCGGCCACACCCCAACACGAGCCCTTTGGCATGGACCAGCACTCCCCGGGGGTAACGTGTGGGGGACCCCTGGCTTGGGGCCGCCAGCCTCCCGCCTCCTCTGAGAGCGCACCCGAGCCCCAGCGCCCCATCTGTGCCCGGACCAGGATGGCGGCTCCTTCCTGGAGACGGGAGGGTGGGGCTGTGCCCACCGCCCCATAAGCGCGCTTATCTCTGCCACGGCAATGACGACGCGCCCCTGGCCACAGCTGTGTCGGCCACGCGCTGGGGAAGAGAAGGTGCCACCAGAGGACCGGCCCTTGTCTTGGTCCTTCATTCGTTCCCACCACCATCCCTTCTAGACCCTCACGCCTCCTCCCCGACCTCGACAGGCCGCTCCGTCTGCTGGTGCCTGCGGGCTCAGGTGCCCCGCTTCCTCCAGTCAGCCGCTGCGGGACACCCACCTATCCCTGCCGTTCTGACCTGCTATTCCGCGCGACGCTCCAAGCTGCTCCCGTCCGTCCTGCAGCACTGCATCTTTCCTGCGGATGAGCAGGAGTCCACTGCGCCTCGAAGTCCCCCTTGGCCAGCAGCAGGGTGGACACGACTGAGACCACCCTCAGTCCTCGGGGTTGTGGAGCAGCCAAAATCACCCTGGGCTGGGGCCAGCAGACGCCAGCACAGCCGGCGGCGCTCTGCACCCCAGGCTGCCCGGCGCGCCCCTGCAGACCAGGCCAAGCCAGCAAAGGGACGGGGCCCACGGGCCGGGGCCGGAGGCCTGCGGTCACCTCGGCTACCGGCTGACCTCGCCGCCCTCCTGGCCACTGCCCAACCCGCAGCTGCGGTTCTCCTCCCAGGGCCGGCGCCAAAAGGCAGGGTGGCCAGAGCCGATCACACCCAGGCCGGTCTGACTCCGGAGCGCAGGGTCCAGCCAGCTCCTGCCAAAACCACACCGAGACCTGGATGCGGAATAACGACCACAGGTACGTCGGGGGCGGCCAGCACGTGCCAGCCAGAGAAGCGCTGGACAGACGCTGACCTCTGTGCCCCTCACAGAGCCCTGCAAGACGGGAGAGGCGGGAGAATCCTGCGCTCCCTAACTAACTAAGAAGCCAAGATTCGGGACAGGAAGCAACTTGCCCATGACACAGCCGTGAGCAGCAGCCCAGCCTCAGAGCCAGGCCAGTGTGGTTCGGAGCCCAGCAAGAGGCCCTCGAGGCGCGTCCACCCGCTCACCTGCCCCGCGCTCCTGCCAGGGCAGCTCGCCAGCTGGGGACCAGGGTGCCACGCCCGCCCTGCCGGGCCTGCGCCCCCCAAAGCAGCCGATCTGGGCAGCTGTGCTAGCTCGGGCCAGGAGCCCCAGGTCCGAGGCTGCTGGGCAACCGGGGCAAGCCCTAGGCCATTCCCACGCCTCAGGGCAGGCGAGCAGGGAAGACACAGGAGCAGGTGGGTGTTCTCCACTTGCAGATTGTCTTCCCAAGGCAAAAGGCAAGACTGCCTTTCGCTGCCTTTGGGAGGGAAATGAGAAGAGAGTGACCTGGATGATTGTCGTCTCAGGGGCTCCAGAAAGGAAGGTCAGCACCCAGGAAAGGAGCGGGATGGTCCTAAGTCACTGACTGCAGGGATGAAGCCAGGAGCAGAGGGAGCACGAACGAGCCCCACTGCGTGCCACCCAGGCCTGGCGGAGCCTTCCCCGACCGCCCCTCCGCCTTGCCGACCCTGCAGTCCCGCCCGTCTCACTCCAGGGCTTCTTCTCTGTCCCACCTGCACGCTTCTGCGTCCCTCTGAGCCTGAACCCCGGGGGGAGCTTCAGCCCAGCCTACCCTAGAGGCCACCCAGAACCCCGGCATGGATCACGGCCATGCCGACCCCCCAGCCAGCACAGGACAAACAGGTGCTGCTGACTCATTTCAGGGCTCTAATCAGGGAGCAGAGGGTGGCCCCTACTTCTGGTCCTAATTATACAGCAGCAGGCCCAGCAGAAACCTTCCCAAGGTCCGCCCACTCCAGGCAGCGAGGCACAGATCGGGGGTCGGGCCAGGCGGGAATCCAAGACGACCTTCTGCCCCCAGGGGCTCAGGCCGCAGCCAGCTCCAGCTGCTCAGCCCCTGGCCCAACTCCGAAGACCAAGGAGGCTCAAACGCCCCTCCCCTGCCGGATGGTCAGGATTCAGGCCCCAGGGTCACCACCGTCCACTTCCCCAGAAAAGGACTCGGAGCACCTGTGCCCCGAGCCAGGCAGCGAGCAGCGGGAAGGAAACAGCTTTCGGGGCTCCACCCACTAGGCAGTTCAGCCCAGATGGCTTGCCAGAGACCGCAGAGGGGACTGTGGCCGCCCAGCAGCCTGCTCACTCGCAGGGCTCCCTCAAGGGACGAATCAGGGGCCCAGTGCGCCAACAAGAGACACCCCGCAGGCGGGCAGCAACTTCCACGAGGACCCCTGGCCAGTGGGGGCAGAGTGAGCCCCAGGCCATGACCCAGCACCCTGCTTCCAGTCCTCAGGCGTCCCGGGCAACAGACGTGGGGGGTGGGAAAGGCATGGGCGCAGCGGAGGGCAGGATGGTTGTGCTCGGCGGTAGCCCTGACACCAGCGGCCAGCCGTGGCCCCCCGGGCACCCTCCCCGCTCCGCACAGGCACAGGCTGACACGGGAGGGTTTGTGCAAGTCCCTCAGCCGCACCGCTAGCAAGGGCAGAGCCGGTTCGGAGCCCAGCCTGCTTTATTTCACAGGCTTGTGGACAAAATAAAGGAAGAAGTCACATGAGTTTCGGGGAACGACCTTTTCCCTGGGGCCGAGGCATCTTGAACAGCATCTCCTTGGCCAGAGACCTATCTTGGGACTCTCAGTCACAGCCCCACCCTTGCCCACACCTCCTGCCCAGTCTCTCCTTTTCCCAGTGCCCAGGCGGAGGGACGAGGCTCACTTACTGTGTCTGGGGTGCGGCCGCTGGGTCTGGGTCTGCGGGAGAAGAGCAGAGGGAGAGCCCGTCAGGCCAGAGGCTGGCCCCATGGACTCAGCCCATCCCCGCCCCTTTCCCAGCCTCCCCAGGGGCGCCGGAGACAGGGCCTGGCTGGCCCGCTGGATTCCTGCCTCCTCCCTCCAACCACTGCACCCGTCATTAAGCTCTCCCACCTGTCCTACCTGCACATCCCCCGCTCCCACCCGCACCCCATGGCCCACACAGCAACCCCAAGCAGAACCAGCTGCCCTGCCCGCCCTGGGCCTGCCCCACCCCCGGCTCCTCAAGGAGCCCCTTGTCCCAAGCCTGCAGGAAGTTCCTGCTGGTCCGGTCCCCAGTCTCTCCCAGATGACAAAATCTAAGCGCCCAGAGCTGCCATTTAACACCAGCCTTATCGGGCCTCCCACCCCAGGGCCACCCGCTCCCCAGGGCCTCTGGGAGGTGGCTCCTCTGGCTGGAGTGACTCTCTGGGGGAAACACAAGCAGGCCCAGACCAACCACTTCCAAACCCTAAGTGCCAAAGTGCCCCCACCAGATGTAGCAGGAATGCTAGGAATCCCCGCTTCCCAAGGGAAGCAGCGGAGTGCAGCTCCCTACCAAGTCTCTCCCTTCCTGCCTTCTGGGGACAGGGGAGGCAGCACCAGGCATCTGCGGGAGCCCGTCGCTTCCCTCTTCCGGCTCTTCCACCCAGCCTCAAGCTCTCTGGAGCCCCAGAAGCCCGGAAACGGGAGGACCCGAGGCTCCCAGGAACACATTACCAGTGAGGGGGGCGGCGTCCAAGTGGGTCAGTGGGGCGTCTGCACCCTTCTCTGGAGCAGCGCCCGGGACGCCCAGGCCAGCGCTGGTGTCCTCGTCGTCACTGTCGTCAAACTCAAAGGCCTCTCCAGGGTCATCCTCCACCTCGGGGGAGGGGCCTGGGCCTTGGGGAACCAGCTGATCTCCTGGAAGGAAGGAGGAGTTAGTGGGGCTCGGGGGCTCGGGCTGGACCTGCCGAAGTGGGCACGGGTCTGAGTGAGGCACGAGGACAGTCAAGGTGGCTGGGCCGGGGACCCGTGCTCCCGGCTGTGCTCCCGGGCCGTGCTCGGCTGGCTCCCGCACTAAGTCAGAGGGCAGTGGACAGAGAGACCTTTGCCGTGGGAGACCCGCGGGACACGGGCAGCATTTGTGGCCACTCCCCAGCAGAAGCCAGTGGTGCCCTCCAGCTGTGTGCGGGAGACTGCCCCGGGCACTGCCAGGATCCCCTGGGGCAGGCCCACCCCTCCCTGGAGACCACCAGGGCACAGGAGCGCCTGGCACGGTGCCAGTGCGGTCACACAGACGCCCCTGCGTGACTCCTGTCCCCTCCCGCCTGACGTCCTCGAGGACAGGGCTGTCCGGTCCTGCCCGGGCCCAGCCCAGGCGTTCAGAGACCGAGGGAGGACGAGTGACGGGGCCGTGACGGGCAGGAGACTCGAGAACGGGGCTGCAGAGGGACAGATGGACA
Organism: Galemys pyrenaicus; assembly: GCA_019455555.1. Classification (NCBI taxonomy): domain Eukaryota; kingdom Metazoa; phylum Chordata; class Mammalia; order Eulipotyphla; family Talpidae; genus Galemys; species Galemys pyrenaicus. The sequence goes on along the minus strand of JAGFMF010012145.1, from coordinate 685,618 downwards.
TCTCCATCCCAGTGTCGCTCTGACCAGAAAAACCCAGTCCCTCCCTCACGTGACCTGGGGTTCCCTCGTGAGGACATTTTGGGTGCGGCTGTGTCAGGGTCCAGAGCCCCTCCCTCAGGCTCGACCACAGCAGAAGCCCAGGCCCCGCCCCCAGCCTCCTCTGGGTGCGATGGCCGGGCAGAAGCCGCGGGACCCTCGGGGCCAGCACGGCAGGCGACTCCTCTGGGCAGCGGCGTGGCCCCCGGCAGAGGTTCCCGGGAGACAGACACTGGAACGTCCGGGCAGGGAGCCCCCCCACCTCCACCTCACACAGGGAGCCCGGGGTCTGGGGCCGCACGAGGCCCAGCCACAGACGACAGGCAGCCCGAGCGCATGGGCGCTCGCACACCCTGCTCTCCCTGCCTCCTCAGGCCCCTCAGCTTCCGAGGCTGGCCCTGCGATGGATTAACAAAGGCAATCCGGAGGGGCGTGGGGCGGAGCGGCAATTTTCAAATTACTATTCGCAACCCAGTGGGGTCATAAAATCAATTAGGGGGTTCCCAGGCAGCCTTTCGTTTATGACTTGCTAGAGAGGATTTTTAAAAACTGCAGTGTTAACACATCATGCTTGGTATGATTTTTAACATTGCTTTTGACACTGTTACACGTGTGTGCATGTGTGCATGCATTGTGTGCTGTGTGTGCATGTGTGTGCATGTGTGCATGCATTGTGCGCTTGTGTGTGCTGTGTGTACATATGTGCATGTGTGTGCATGTGTGTGTGTGCGCGTGCCATGTACCATCCTCCTCTGCCACCCCTTGCTCACGACGCTCCCGTCACACAGGCCTCCTGCCATACCAGGGCTGTGCCAAACGCGCGCCTGCCTCCAGGCCTTTGCACTCTCTCTCCTGGGGCCCAGAATGTCCTTCACCAGGTCCTTTCCCCACTCTGAGCCCTTCGGGTCTTATGTCATCTCCTGGCGAAGCTGCCACGACCAAAACGGCCCCAAGAGATGCCCAGATGCCTCCTGCTCATTTCCCTCTGTGGCCCTTGCTCGCGGCAGGTGGTAGGTTTTCTGTATTGTGCTATCGTCGCCTCTGCCGGAACGGAAGCTCTGCGGGGGCAGGCGTGCGTGTCCGTCTGCTCGCTCCTGCACCCCAGCATCCAGGCCGGGCCTGGCACACGGCGGGCACAGACCCAGAGCCTATGACACACACGCACACGCACACACACACGCACATGCCATTGTCGTGTCTCGGGCTGTGGTTTTAACCAAAGTTTGAAAAATACTGGTCTAAACACCACAAAGTCCTTGCCCGCTACTTTGGGGCTACCAGACGCAGGTGCATTCTGAGCAAGGGGCTGCAGTGCCCTGGGCCCCTGCCCACTTGTCTCTGCCGGGCACTTGACCCACGGCCACCATGGACGGAGTGGCCGAGGTGACGGTCAGGCCGTGAACTGGCCGAGTGGGTGTCGGGTTATTCTGCCCCAGACTGCGGCTTGCTGCTCCGTTACGCACGCGTGGGCGGCCGACCCTGCAGGCCAGGACGGCGGGCCAGGAGGGGTGGGGCTCCGGCCGTGCACGAGCGCCAGCTGTGGCCGCGGCCATTCTCCCGTCAGCACCGTCGTCGCGTCTCCATCACCATCTCCGCGAGTCGTGGCCCAGCCCTTGACCCTGGGGACGGGGACAGCTCCCCACTCTGGGCAGTCTCAGGACACTCGGCTGTGGCCAGAGACGAGGGTCATCTCTGCGCCCTCTCCCTTTGCAAGCACAGCCCGGCTGGCCCGTCCCACATCCGGCGACCCGCTGCACACGTGGACGTGGCTCTCCCAGCAGGCAGCGCTGCACAGTGCGGCGGGCAGACACGCAGGAGGCAGGTGAGCTGAGGCCCGGAGGGCGGCAGGCTTGGGCCCCGGCAGGGGCGGAAGACAACCCAGCGCAGCTGAGATGAGCGAGCAAGAGGCTGCAAGACGGCTGAACAGGCATTCGGGAGAGCGGGGCTGTTGCATCAGATAGCGGGGGCCCCTGAAGGGTCAGAAACGGGCTCAGCGCCCGGTCCACCCCGTGACACCAGCCACCTGCTGCTAAGAGGATGTGTTTGTGGCTGTCGTCCTCACTTTCCACGCCGGGCCCCCTTGGTGGAGCGGAGAGAGGGTGCAGGGTGCCATGGCAGAGGGGGGGAGCCTGGGGCCCACGCCCACGGTCACGGGTCAGCTCCAGCTCTGTCCCCAGGGTCCTGAGACACAGGCCAGCTCACGTGGCTCCTCCGGAGGAGAATCGGGAGCCGCCCCAGGTAGCCGAGAGCCGACTGCGCCCTCCGGCCAGGCATGGCTGCATCGTGGCTGGACACACCCACCCTTGGGAGAGCCAATGGCAGCAAGTCCAGGCAGTGGGACCCAGGAAGCCACCCAGACAGGTGAGGAGGTCGAGTCTGCCGAGCTGCCCCCTTTGCAGAAGAACACAGAGGTCCAGGAACGGACCCCTGCGGACGCCGCGGACGCCATCCCTGCCCCTCACCCAGCACCTCGCCCAGCCTCCCGTGCGCGGACGGAAGCCTTGCCACGGCCAGGGGGCGTCATCACATCCCCGGCACCTGATGACGACACGGAGACGCAGGCCAGAGGCACCCGCTGAGCTCACGCGGCAGCGTCAGGGAGCCCTCGCTGCACCGCTCCCCCGTCTATCTGCCTCCCCGGGAGGGACAAGAGGCCAGGAAGCCGGGATGGGGGCAAAGTGGCCTTGTGAGCAGCTCCTCCAGCGCTGGACACCGCAGTGCCTGAGCCACTGCTCGGGCCGCCAGGTGAAATACAGCAGGTGGAACGGAATTCCAGTAACAAGTAGCTGGCTTCTAGCATCAAGATGTAGTATGCGTTTTTCTTCTTCGGGGGGCCTAGAGCCCGAGCATCTGGAGATACACGGCCCCGCCCTTTGCCCTCAGCCCTGGGGTTCCCACCCTTCACTCGCCAGCTCACCCCCTCGTGCACCTCCCTCACCCCAGATGGGCTCCGCTCCTCTCTCCAGGGACTGGGGGGGCAGGCAAGAACCGAACTTGTCTGGAGCCCACTCCGTGAGGAGTGCCGTTCCCACCTGGTAGACGAGGAAACTGAGGCAGAGGGGTGCAGTCACGCCCCAAGGACGCCGGCCACACGGGGGTCGGCCTGCTCCAAAGCTAGCAGCCCCACAGCCCCGCCGCGGGAGAGGCAGGGCCGGGCACCGTACCTCTGGCAGTCTGTGGAGGCGGGTTGGAGGAAGCCATCAGCCAAGGTCGCTCGGACCGGCGCTGTCCAGCCGCTCGTCTGCGAAGAGAAGCCAGAGGGCTCGTGAGAGGGCCTTCAAGGCCCGAGCGTCAGCAGGAGGGTCACGGCACGGCCGCGCAGCCCCCAGCGCTCACGCCCCTTCCCAGCAGCTCAGCGGCACAGGGTGGCCCCAGGAGCAGCCGGGCCTTCACCGGCCATAAATCATTAACCCAGGAAACCAGCCGCCGCAGAGCCGCGAGGCCCCTCCAGGATGGGAGGGGAGCCCCGCTGCCAGGCTCTCCCTCAGCCCAAGTCAAGGGAGACCAGGCTCGGGAGTCTGGGGGTCCAGCTGAACTCCCCCTTTTCCCCTCCTGCTTACAGGGGAAGCTCCAGCCCCAGGAGCCAGCTCACCCCGAGGCCCCTGTGTTCCAGGAGCTGGACTTTCACAGACATAGCTGGACACTTCCTCCTCCTGCCCGCCCAGTAACCACTGCTCCCTCCGGTCCAGCGGCTCTCGCCAGCCCCCACTGAAGGTCATTCACTCCTCTGTCTCCCAGGCCTGCCCACAGGGTTGGCCAGCTGGCGGGGGGCCACCCAGCCTTCGGCGCATGGGTCCAAGGTAGATGGCGTGACATGGGGTGACTCCCCGATGCTTGGAGCTGGGAGCAGTTTCTCCTGGGGACTCACACACCAAGACGCTGGTGCTGCCCGGGACTTCCTGGCCCCTGCTGAGTAGGGAGGGGACATTCTCCCCACTCCCTCCTGGCATCCTCAATCCTGAGCGTGGGGCTGCCCTTCCAGATCCTTCCATGAAGGCGGGAATTCATCCTGGAGGAAAAGCACCGACACCACCAGCCTGGTGGGCCACAGCTGGCTGCCCGCCCATTTCTTGTCCGTTGTGGAAGCCTTTACCGTTATTAACCAGCTTTCTAAATAAGCACAGGATGCAGGTAATGGCAATTAATTACTAACAGCAAATGTTCATGCAGTGCCTACTATAGCTCAGACATTATCCCAGGCACTTTCCAACACACACACAATATATATATACATATATATCCCATATAAAGCCAAATTATGAGAAAATATGGCTCAGAGTGGGCAATGAAGTCACCCAAGGTCTCACAGCTGGAAAGTGGCAGAGCCAGGTTTGAACCAGGCTCGGTGCTCCCTAAGCAACCACCGAGTTCTCGTGCTTCTCCAAACGCAACAACGCAAAGAACAGTCCGCCTCCCTCGACCCTCGCCATCCCAGCCCCAAGTCGCTGCCACTGGCTCCTTGTGAGCCCCTCTGGAAGGCCCCCACAGGGACCAGCTTGCCACCTGCTGCCCAGGGACGCACCCGGGCCGGGGGGGGGGGAGCAGGGTGGCCACTGCTACCCCGGGGGTAGTAGGGTCAGAGCGATGTTCCCCCGCTGAGGTCCTCTCCTCGAAGCCTGCCAACTCCGGGGGGCGGGCAAACCCCCCGGGCACGCTCTCACACCCTCGTTGCTGCGCCCCTCTGTGTAATGCTCGCAGGAGGCTGCAGTTTCAACCACGCCCAGGGAGCTCGTGCAGAGGAGCGAGGAGGAAGCCCCGGCTCTGGGCAGCAGGATGCCCCAAAGGTGAGCTCAGCGACCCAGGCCACCCACGTGGTCACCTCCCCCACCCCCCTCCACTCCACAGTCTGGCTCAAAATGAATCAAGGCGCTTATCAGTTCTTCCTCCCTTAAGGGCTCAAAGTCCATGCAGCCCAGGGGTGCCGTCAGAACCCCTTCTCCAACCCACACCTGCTCCTGGTCACTGGCCAGCGAGACTCAGCCCAGCCTGGGCCATTTCCCACGCCCGTACAGTGGCGAAGCCCCAGCCCTTTCCCACCTGAGCCCCGACAAACAGACCAGGAGGCTCAGAGAGGCCGCACCAGCCAGGCCAGGAGTTGAGGTGAGGGAGGCTGGCCTCTGGGGAGAGGAGCCAACAGCAGGGTGGGCCGGACGGGTTGGACGGCGTCTCGGGGCAGGGGAAGCAGCAGGTGCTGGTGCGTCCAGCTGGGTGGCCCTGCTGGAGGGGCGCCGCCCAGCCTTGCACGGTGGGAACGGGACAGGCTTCTGGCCCAGGCGGTCTCACACCTGGCCTCAGAGGCAGCCGTTCTGCCTCCTGAAAGCCAGGGGACAGGGGCGGGGCGGCAAGGCGGTGCGTGGGCTGGTCAGGAGCGGGCCCCTACAGCGACACCCACCGGAGGCCCGCCTGGCTCGGCGTCATCCGAGGTGCACTCGGCCACCCAGCCCCACCTCCACTGCTCACCAGCGGAGACAGCGCTATGCATTGGGACCTCCCTCCTCACGCAGAGTGCGCGCAGGCCTGGAGCAGGCTGTGATGGCCCACACTCCCTCCCCTCGGACCTCCTGCCCTCCTGCTCCCTGGAGCTCCCCATGAGTCGGCGCGGCGTGAGGGCTCCGCCACTTGCTGGCCTTGCTCTGCACGCTGCCCTTTCTGTTCAGGCGGCTTGTTCCCTCCAAGCAGCAGTTTCTCAGAGCCAGCAAAGTCCTGCACGGCCTCTAAACCCAGACGCGCTTCTCCCCTGTGCGGCCTCCCAGGCCGAGCACCGGCAGGTCCCCACGCGGCTGTGGGGCTCTCGAGAAACGTGTGTCCGGCCCACGGCCCTGACTCGGTCGCTCCAGGCGCAGCCCGTGGTAGCCCCTGGGTACCTGTTGCCACCGAGACAGCGACTCTCCCTCCCCAGTGCCCAGAGCGCTGGCCCACACTGGGCAGCGGCTCCTGGCCGGTCCTGAGCGAAGCCCAGCGCCTGAGAGCCGTCCTGCTCACGCCAGGCTGGCACGGCTGCAGTGGGGGCTCCCCGCCGGCCGGGAGGAGGGGCAGGGCCCACGGGGAGCCTCACCCCTCCAGTGTCCACCACCCTGTCCAGAAAGCCCGAGCTGGGAGGGGGTGGCACTGCTTCCCGGAGTGCCCATGCCCACAAGGACAGGCAGCCCGGCCACCCTGCAGCAGCTACAGGGGGCGCCAGCCCCACTGCCACATAGCCCCAGAAACACGAACCAGCATCTCTGAAGCGGTAACAGCGGAGTTGTCCGTCCGTCCGCAGGTGCTGGGCAGAAAGGAGGGGAGGGAAAAGTGGGGGGAGTCCCGGAGTCTCCCTAGCGCTGGCGGGAACCTCCAAAGCCAGCGACAGCAGAGGCCGCTCCCTCCCCGCCCACAGGCGCCAGGCCGCCCAGGCTCCCGAGCAGGGGTGGTCTGAGAGGCCCGCTGCTGCCGGCCAGGCTGTGCTTGACCAAAGCTGGAGCCTCAGACAACGACAGTCTGCCCTGTGCCCAGGCAGGGCCCCCGCCTGCCCTCCCTTCCCTAGCGACCTCTGAGGTGCACCCTGGTCAATGATTCCCCAGACGAGAGGTGGGGAGCGGCCCCAGCAGGGAGGGCTCTGGACAGAGGACCCTGGCCTGCCCCCAAGGGGATCCCTGGAGGCGGTTGCTTAGGAAACCGAGCCAGCCTGGCTAGGCCGCTGGACACTGCATGCCAGGCTGGACTCTCCTCTTCCCTCTCGTCCTCCTCCTCGTCCTCACAGCCCAGGGGCATCAAGATCCCTTCACCCCAAAGACCCATCCCAGGCAGGAGGTCCGGGGGACGGTCAACTGAAAAGCCACACACCCTGGGCTGAACTGCCCGGCCCTGCCTCCGGAGGCCCGAGCCTCAGCCGCGGCCGGGCAGGCCACGGCAATGGGGCCCAGAGCACGCCCCGGGGCCGAAGGGGCAGCATCAGCCGCCCGCGGAGCCTCGGCTTCCACCTGAGCCCACCTGCCAGCACGTCGGCACCGGGGCCCCCTCTCCCCTCTCACTCTACCAGGAGACAGATGCCGAGAGAATCCTCAGAGCCCACTCGCAGAGGACAATGTGGGAATCACGCCTGGAAGGTGGGCCCTGTGCCTGCTGGTCACAGCCGGGGAAGCGAGGGCCAGACCGGCAGTGACCAGGGAGCTCGAGCGGGGCAGGGAAGCGGGGGCTGCCGGACTCTGCGGCGTGACATGCAGTGCGAGCAGTGGCACAGGTAAGCCTGCGGCTGAAAGGGGAGCGCGTGTGGCACGTCCCCCACCCCCTTAAACGTGCGGAGAGGGCGGGGGAGGGGCGGGGGCCAAGAGCAGGCCGGAGAGCCTGGAGCCGAGACCCGCCAGCCCCGCCCCCGAGGCCCACAGGCCCACGTCTCTCGTTCACCGGTCTTCGGATGGGGAAACCTGGGCATCCCCTCACCCGCACCCCCTTCGCATGCGGAGAGACCACACTGAGCCGATGCCAGACGGGGATGATGCTTGGGGGCCAAGGCAGGGGGGCGATCTTTGCATAGAAGAGGGATCTTTCTGGGTGGACACTGAGTAACTGAGACACGGGCCAAGTCCTCTCCACTGGGCCGTTCCCAGCAAGTACAAATACACGGCGTTACTGGTCATCTCAAAGCAAAACCTCCTGACCCCGCACCCCCTCCACCCCCACCGCGTTCCTCTGCAGACCTACCCCCAGGCAGGCGTGCCGCAGAGACCCTCAGTGCCAACCCGCGGGCAGCTCCATCTCATCCTGCCTTCCAGCTGCCCCCTTCCTGACACGCTCCCACGGCCACACCATCCTCGCCGGCGCTGCCTCTGCCCCTCCCTCACACGCTCCTACCGCAGGGCCTTTGCACGGCTGCCCATCTGCCAGGCATGCCCCGCCAGGTGCACACATGCCACCGTCAAGGTTCTCGGGGGTCTGCACAAAGACCGTCAGAGAAGCCCTCCCCAAGCACCCTCTTGAAAACAGCTGGCGCACCTCTCCGCCTCCCTCTGTGCCTGGCGTTGCCTCCCCAAGCACAGGGGTCCCCCCCCAGACTGCAGAGCCAAGGGCGCCCGTGATTTCCTCCTGCTAGCGCGTGGCCGGTGGCTCTACCTCGGGCCTGCACATCCCGGGCCTGCACACACTGCTGAAGGAAGTGGGGATCCCCGTGCCGCCCCCGCACCGAAGAGGGGGTGCTGGGTCCACGGCCCCGGGCACAGACCCCCAGTTCCGTGTCTCCTCCCATCTGAAGTCAGCCGCAGCCAGGACGGTTTCACAAACAGCTTCACTGCCAAGCCGTGTGGCAAGAGGCGGGGCCCGAGAACCAGTGTGGGGTGAGGTCTGGGCCCGCGCCAGCGTGAGCTCAGAAGGAGCGGGTGGAGCAGGGCGGGAGGAAGCACGTGGACTGTTCCTAAAAACTCGCTGCCCAAAAAACCACATTCTTGCTCTGCTGAGTCAGGCGGGCAAACGCACGTGGCCCCAGGGCTGGGGCTGCCACGCCAGCCGCCCCCGTGGGCCGGCACCACACGGGTCTTTCTCACGGGGCCTGGGGGGCCCCAGCAGACATCCAGCCCCCCGAGAAGGGCCTTGGCCTCGGGGACAGGCTGGCAGGCCACAGTGAGCAGAGGGGCTTCCCTTCAAACCCCAAGGGCCGGCCGGCTCAGCCCGCTGTCTCGGACCCGGCGCTGCCTCTGGGGAGGGGCTTTGTCCGTGAGAAGGCTTTGGGCAGGAAGGAAACCACCTTTGCAAAACCCAGTCAAGCCTGGCGCAGCCCTCCCGACCCCAGCCGTGAGCATCTGAGGGCGCCCGAGATGCAAGCCCAGACACGGGCCTCGGTCAGGCGGCAGAGATGGCTCTGGCCGACCCCCCAGCAGCAGCACGAAGGCCAAGCCTGCCTCCTCCCGGAGAAGGCGCAGGTGACCCTCAGCTCAGCTCCTGCCACAACACAGCCCCGGGCCCACCGGTGGCCCCGGGCCCTTCTTGCCACCGGGTGTGGGTTTTAGCAGCGTGAACTCCGGGATCAAACCTGGCCGGTCCCGGCTCTCCACCCACACGCCGGACACCGTTCCGACCCCTGGTCGCGCTTCCATATGGGGACGGCGAGAACCTCGCCACACAGCGTTGTCATGAGGATTAAACGAGACGACAGGTCCCAGGAGGTGTCCCGCTGACAGCCCACAACACAGCAGCTGCTCAGTACGTCGGCTGGATGAACAGGAATAGCCACGTCCTTCTAACTGGACGGGAGGGGTAGCCCGCGGGAAGGGGCAGCCCCAGGTGGAGCTGAGCCACCGGGGCTCCCCCATCACTGCCCCCAAGCAGCAGGGTGGAGGGAGCAGCATCCTCTGCCGTCTGGCCTGGCGGCACTCGCACTGAAGCAAGGGAAGCCCAGCGACAGGCTCTGGGGCAGCCCCAGCGTGGCCTGACCCTAAGGCGGACGCTCGTCAGTGTAAGCTCCCCCAACCTCCCCCACCTGCTGTCGCCTTTAAAGTCAGGATCCAAAGAAGGGGATCGCCTTGGGAGAATGGGGGGATACAGGAACCAGAGGTGATGCTGGGCTCCCTTAGCTGGTGCGAAACACCGTGCCGAGCGAAGCCCAGTGCCTGGTGCCAGGGAGACGCGGCAAGCCCCTGACAGTGCGGCAGGGCCTGGAGCTGCAGGCACGGCCCCTGGCGTGAAGGCGCGGGGCAAGAGCCGCCTGTGCCGGCCGGCATCAGCACGAGCCTCCCTCCCCGCAACCCGGCCCAGGTCCTCGCTCCTCCGGAATGAGCAGTCCTGAGGGTGGCAGGCAGAGCTCAGGCACGAGGTTGCCCAACCCAAAACCACCCGGCCCTCAGCCCCACTATACAGATTAGGAAACAGGCACAGAGAGGTTAAGAAAATTGCTCAGGGCTGCACAGTCAATAGGTGGGGGCACGGATGTGGGCCCGGCTGGCGGCAGGGCGCACCCTCCCCCCAGCAGCGCCTGCACCTTCCAACCCCAGCAACACTGCTCCGGTGGCCTGGGACACGCCGGGTGAGCAGAGGGGACCCAGGGACTCCTCTGCGGGAGCTGTGGGAACAGGAGCCAGGGCGGGAGGCACCGCAGGAGAGCCTGGGGGCCCGGCAGACATCTCGGTCTCCCTGGGCCCCTGAGCTGGAGCCACCTGCGAGGGCTGAGGGCAGCCTGGGAACAGCAGGCGCCGGGCAGAAGCGGCCTGTGCCAGCCAGCGCCGGGCCTGCGTCCTCCCCGTGCTGCGACAACGTCAGAGCCAGAGCGGTAGGTTGGGAAGGGCCTCCCAGCGCTGGCAGCACCCACTCTGGCCCCCACTCCGGCTCCTTAAAAGGGCACCTGCCCCAGTGTGAGCCGCGAAAGGCTGGGGCGGGGCAGCCGTGGCAGGCCACTGTCTCCGAAGCCAGCAGGGTTCCCACAGTCGCTCACTCTGGAAGGACAGGGACCCTGCAGCCGAGCCGGATTCCCTCCTGTCCCACACCGGCCGCAGGTCGGGGCGCACGCACTGGACCAGCCACCTGACCCCGTCCCGGCACCACCAGCCCCGTGCGTGCGTGACACCCGAAAACTGGGGTGACGGCAGCCCCCAGGCCCAGCCAGTGGCCGCTCACAGGTTCGCGCCTTGAGCCTCACTTATTAAGCAGCCCCAGGGGCCAGAGACCGAGGCGCTCGGGGCACACCCACGGGCAAGGAGAGGTCCGGCCTGCAGGGGCCCGGCTCAGCCACGTCCTCGCTCGCCAGGGGGGTCCGAAGACGCCCCCCAGGCTGAGTCGCTGTCCCCCTCTGAGGCCCCTATTTCCGTTCTTCCTCCAGCAGGAGAGTCCGTCCCTCGTGAGAGGGCTTAAATTTGCCTTCGCGCCGGCCGCTCTCCTGCCCGCTGTGACCGTGCAGGGGCCTCCCCGCCGCGTTCTCCTCTTCCTCACGGCCCGTCCTCTGACAGCGTGAAAAGCAAAATCGCCTTCGCTTCGTCCTCTGGGGATGAACAAGGCTGCACCCCCTCACAGGACACCCCAGGCCAACCACACCCCGCCGGGGTGTGCTCCGGGTGACCCCCCATCTCATCGGCACGCCGCCAGCCCCTCCTGCGAGCCGCCCCATGCTGGGAGGAGGACGACGGAGCGCCCCTGTGTGGCGCCCCCTCGCCAGGGCCGGGCACGTGTGGCATGCCCACACAGGGGTCCTAGCTCAAGCCGCCTCCCGCCGGGACACGGTCCCTCCAGAAGCGCCCCTGCCCTGCCCTCGCCGGCGTGCCGTCAGCGCCAGCAGTTCACACGGACTCCAGCGGGCGTCCAGCAGCTCGTGCCCACTGTCCATTCCGGGTTCCTACTCGGGCCAGGAGCCCCGCGCAGTGCCCCACGTTAACGTCCCCACCCACGACTCCGACTCCCCCAGCTGCTCCCGGGTGCAGGGCTGGTCTGCTCCGCCTGCGGTACCAGCACCACCCCCGGCGCCTCGCAGATAGTCAGCAAATGCTGGGGGCTGAACTAAGAAGACTGAGGCTCAGAGGAGAAACGTGACTTGCCTGGGGCCACAGGGCCAGAGGGGTCAGCCCAGGTGGCCACGGTCTGGGCGCTGCCGTGCTCTGGGCAGCCCCCACCCTGAGAATAGCGTGCCCCAGGGGCCACGGCACCGCCCCTCCGGCCCAGGAAAGGAGAGGTGAGCCCCACACGAGACCTTATTAGGGAAAAATGAAGGGAAGGAAAATAAAGTGTCCTGGCAGAGGAAGGGCCGGCCTGTGAGTCACGTGCCCAGAATATTCTGTCCCGAGCTGGTGCCAAGGTCGGGCGGGGAGGCCAGGGAGCCCGACGGCCGAGCCCCACCCAGGCAGCTGCAGGTGCAGCATCGGGAGTGGGTGGGCTCGGGCTGGGTGGGGCTCAGCCTGGCTCTACGGCCAACTCCCCCCAACTTGGGCAAGTCCCTCCCTGCCCCCGGGGCTCTGGTTTCCCCCTCTGTGCAAACTTGGGGCTGCCCCACCTGCCAGCTAGGGAGAAGTCAAGCAGGAGCAACATCCCCCTCACCCCCAAGTGGCGGGGGGCTGCCGGCATCACCAGGAAGCAGCCTTCACTCACCCTTCAGACCTGCAGGGGCGCTCAGCCTGGAAATGGGGGTCTGAGGCCTGAGAGCAGAAGTCAAGGTATTGAGCACCCACTACTGCTCGGAGCTCCACAAACACCACCTCACTCTTGCTTGGAAACCCCATGAAGTGAAGCCATTGCTCCTACCCCTTTCACAGGGACCCCCCAGTAGAGCAAAGAGAAGACACCTGTCCAAGACCCCCGGCTAATACGGCTGGGCCCAAACCCACGCCCGAAGAGCCAGGCTGTCTTCTCAGTCTGGCCTGTTGTTGGCCCGCAGAGACAGGAACTGGCTGGGCCCTGGTACCCCCACTGTGCCCCTTCCACGGTCTCCAGGAGGAATCTGGCTGGCCAGGACATCCCACACCCCAGTCCCGGCCCCGGGGGAGAATCACAGCCCACACGCAAGGAGAGCACCCCACGCTCCTGCCCACAGCATCGCCGCTCTCAGAGGCCGTGGGTCCAGTCCGGCCGGCCCGTGACCCCAAACTGGCCTGTCCCCACTCTGCAAAGTGGGATCTGGGGCCAGGCAAAGAGGAGAGAGATGCGGCACATGCAGCATCCAGGCAGAGGCCGCTGGGGTGGGAATAAACGTGGGCTTTCAGGGAGCCTCGCCCAGTTCCATCCCTGGCCCCCCTCATTAGCTGCGAAAACCTAAGCAGGCCTCCTGCCCCCCCAGCGGCCTCTGGGCACGGGACACTGCTGGCGATTAAACGGATCGCAGGGCTTGGGGTGGGGCCTTTCTTGCTCTGGGAACACTGCCTGCCCTGGCCATCCGCCCGGTGGGGGACTCAGGGCCTGCCAGGCCACCAGCCCCAACAGGCTTGCACTCGGCTACATCTCTGGGGTTAATATTTACCGACTTGTGACCCAGATATTCCATGGTCTCAGGTCCAAGTCGCTCGGCCCTGAAAACTCAAAGCATGAAGGGACACAGGTGGGAGGGGCAGGCGCTAAGTCAGGACAGGTGTCGAAACCCCCGTCCCTCCAAGGCTCCCAGGCCTGGCCTGGCTGGGAAGGACAGTCCCTTTCCCCAGCTCCCACAGACGGGGTCCTCGACCCCACAGCTGCAGCTCTGAAGGCCTCGAGCCCCAAATGCGGGGCGACCCATTTCCATACCACCCCGGCCCTGGAGCCTGAGGACCCCGAGTCTGGGCCGTGGCACCGGCCATCCCCACCGCCCTCGCCCCATGCAGACGTCACTCTGCCTGCGGCGCCCTCGCTTCCTAGCATCGGCCAGCTGTCCCACACAGGGGACGCTGCGGGCCCGGCCTCCCGCCCGCAGTGCGTGGGCCTCCGTCCCCCACGATGAGAGGCTGCCCTGAGCCCAGCCTGTCCGCAGGTCTCTGCAGCCAGTCAGAGGCAGAGGCGGGTGGACCAGGCCTTCCAGCCCAGGACTAGTAAATCCCCGCCCAGTCTCCAGCCCCACGTTCCGACTCAGGCTTACCGGGTAGCAACCATGGGCCAGGCACGGCTCCAAGGGCCTCACATACGTGTGAGAACCCTGAGTCACCCGGGAGCCCGGGGAGGGTGGGGGGCTGTGCCGCCTCTGACCAGCTGAGAAGCCGAACACAGGGAGGCTGAGACACTTGTCCCAGGACACACAGCTGGCAAGCGCTGAGCGAGAATCCAACCGGGCAGTCGCTTCCAGGACCGAGGCTCCGAGCTGCCACTGCACCCCCCACTATTCTGTGCCCCTCACCACCCCCAGGCCTCCACAGTGGGGAGCCCTTTAGGTGCAGGAGGCCCACCTTTGGGAAGGAGCTATGGGCTCGGGGCACACACAAGAAAGGCCAAGGAGCACCCCTCCTCCCACTCAGCTGGGGGGCCCACGCGCCCCACGTGCCTGCAGCCTGTACACAACACACAGGGCACCACGCTCCGAGCGCGCCCATTGGGCCACTTGCTGAGCAATCACCCCTCATCTCCCCTTCTCCTGGCCCCCTGGGGAGGGAACAGAGCCTGAGTCCAGGAGCCCCGTCTGCCTGGGACACGCTTTGCACACGACTCAGAGAAGCCTGCCGTGATGCCCACGGGAAAGCCGGCCACTCACCCCCGCGTACCCAAGGCCGGACGGGAATCGCGCGCTTCATGTTCTGACCCCGCCTTGACTGCGCTCTCCCTCAGCACAGGGACAATGCTTGCACTCCCACCTTCCACCACCTCGCAGTCCTCAGCACATGGTAGAGTCAAGAGATCGTGGACGGGTGAATGGTGAGTGGGTGGATAGGTGAGGGGTGGGAGGGGGTAGATGGGTAGTAGCTGAGTGGAGGGGTGGGTGGGGGGTGGGTAGAAGGTAGACGGATAGTAGGTGAGTGGGTGGGGGTGGGTGGGCTAGATGGATGGTAGGTGAGTGGGTGGGGGTGGGTGGGTGTATGAGAAAGTCAGATGAATGTGTAGGTACAGAAATATGTGAATAAGTGAATGAACGAATGACAGAAGGCCACTGGGGTCAGGGCTCTCGTCCAGTCTGGAATTCACTGGCTTGGAGCTCAGCCACCCAGAACCCCAGCAGTGGCCAGCTGTTTAGTCTGACCCACCCTCTCTAGACACGCGAGTCCCCACCTGGCCAAGCCTTCTGGAGCGCACGCTGCGCCCTGCCCAGACTGTGGGGTAGCGGCCGCCACGTCCAGGACCGGGCCTGGCCTCGCAGCGAGTTCTCAGTGCTGGGCCGCGGTCTGCAGCAAGGACCGCGTGAATGACACACAAATGAGCAGAAGACCCGGGAGCTTTTCAAGCGTGGAGATTCCTGGGTCCCAGCCGGTAGCTGCTGCGCAGCATCGCTAAGGGACTCGAGAATTTGTACTTGGTCCAAAAGCTTCCTGGCACTTCCAGTAGCCAGTCTGGTTTGGGAAAAACTGTGGAAGAGGAGCCATTCGGCCACAGAGGAGGGCGGCCCAGGCCACCCCGGCCGCACGGGCGCCCACAGCAAGTGTCGGCTCAGAGCCTGACAGCCTCGCCGAAGCACTGTCAGACCCACGGTGGGAGGGGAGGCGCCTCTTCAGTGCAGAGCCAAGTTCCCGCCCCGACCTACAAACTCGGTCCCTGGGGCGAGGCCCGAGGACCCCACCAGGGGAGCCTGGAGGCCCGGATGAAGAGAGCACTGACCTGCGGGCTCCTCCAGCAGCCGAGAGCGACTGCTGGCACCGGCACCTCCGTGCACACGCCTGCTAAGAGCAGATTTCCTAAGCGGACGTCTGGGAGGACCTCGGGACCCCAGCAAGCGAGGGGACAAGGCTAAAAGGCACTAATGTGTGCACTCCTCCGAGCACGCCCCGGACGGACCAAGAGCTCACTAAGCCCAGACACTCCCCTTAGGAAGACGCCAGGCCCAGGAGGGCTGTCTTGCCCGTGGTCTCAAGTGTGAGTGCCCGAGCGGGGCTAGAAGCCAGGTGGCCGGGCCCCAGGATGCCCTGGTTGGGGGAGCCTTGGCCCTGCCCCAGCACCGCCTGTGAGCATGCTCCCCGCAAGCCAGCGTCCCCGGGAGGGCAGGGGCCGCCAGCCCCGCTGGCTCTGTCCTGCTGCTCCAGGACAACGTGGGGGCTCAGCCCGGCTGCCACCATGACGGCAGTAAAGGAACCCACGCTCCGGGAAGCAAGGCCGCCGGGGAGTGGAGTGAGCACCCACAGTCTGGCACTGAGAGTTCCCGGCCATAGGGAGCTGGGGGTGAGGGCCTTCACGGCTCACTGGGGGTGTCTCCGCTCCCCAAGACTGCACAATGAGTCCACAGTGTCTAAGCTTTAAGTAGCCCTGGGGACCCACTGACATCAATGTGTATTGGGGGGACACTAGTACCCCGAAATACGCTAATAGGCACCCACGGGGTGTTGCAGGGGAAGAGTGTTAAGTGGTCAGAGACTACGGGAAAGCCACAGCAGAAACCTCCGTCCTGGAGAGGAACAACACTCAGCATGCTAAAGGCACTGAAGTCCTGCGATTTCAGAGCCTGCTTAAACCATGGTACAAAATGACGCCAGCTGGCGGCTAAGTTTAGGCACGAGTTACCTGCCTTGACCAAAAGCATCAGGCCAGGCGGTGGGGAGGACAGGACTCCAGCAAAACAGGAGGCCTCGAGCCCACAGGCGCAGCCCACAGGTGCAGCCTCAGAGACCTGGCTCCTTCCATTCGTTCATTATTGTCACCCCTGCTTCTGCTGGGAGGGCAGGCAGCGCTGGGCCTGGGCAGGGAGCCGAGACCAGGAAAGGGGCCAGGGAGCGAGGCCGAGCACCCAGCTCCCCCAGTCCTCTTCTAGTCCTGGGGCTGCCGCCACCGGCTGTGTGGCCTGGACCGAGTCGCGGCCCCTCCCTAGGTCCGAGACATCCTGCACGTAAAATTAGGAGCTTGGAGAGATGGACGCGGGAGGCCCGTGACGCTCTAACCCGGTCTCTGACTCCATCGTCCCACCCTCAGCCCCTGTGCTCGACCCCCCACCCCGGCCACACCCTCCCCCTGGCCCAGTCCCTTCTCGAGAGCAGCTGAGGCGGGGCGGGGACCGCAGCCGGGGACTGCGGCCGGGCTGAGCTCCGGCCAGCGCTGCACTAGTGCCGCTTTGGTCTTCCCAGCACCATCCCTTCCTCGTCCCCACCGCGACTCGCCCGTCCCACCTCAGATGGGTGCCGGTTCACCATTCCTCGAGGGCGGATGGGCAGGGGTTTCCCGTGGAGGTCCCGGAAAGTCGGTTCAGCCCAGAACCGCGTGTGATGGGACAGAGGCAGGAGCCCCCTGCACACGCACCCTCGGCCCTCCCGGGCTTCGAAAGCAGCTCCCGGGCCCAGGCACACGCCCTGACCCTCAGGAAAGGCGGCTGACCGCTCTGCGCCCTGGTTCTCGCGTCCACGAGGGAGCGGAAGGTCTCACCTCCCTGCCGAACCCAGAGAGCGCCCACCCGGCGCCTGGCACACAGTGAGGCCCCATCCGTCTCCAGCTGCCTCCAGCCAGAGGGGTCTCCGCGTTCCTCAATTCAATCCCTTTGTCCCCCAAGCAGGAGAGGACAAGAAGCCGAGACACCAGGGGCCAAGGTCTGACCCGCAGACTTCTGGAAACCCGCCGTCTTCCTCGGGGCCAGGATGGGCAGAGAGCCGGTCCCCAGCCGCCCCCCAGCGGGAGGACAGAGGCCGAGGGTGAGTGGAGCAGGACAGAAGGCTGCCTGGGCTCTCCCGGCTGGCTTGGGACTGAGGCGGGATTAGAACCTGGAGCCTGGCTCCCCGTGCAGGATCTTCCTGGGGCCCGGGGGTGTCTGCAAAGCCAGAGGGCTGGGAAACGGGACCGTGTGCCAAGTCTCTGCCCCAAGAGCTGTGAGCCGACGGTGGGGGGCTTAGGAGCTCCCGGGCTCAGGGTAGGTAGATCAGGCGTCCGCGAGGGGGTGGCAGAAGCTGCGGCTGCAAGATCCTCGCAGGCGACCGGCCAGGGAAGGGCCGAGTGTGCCGCTGGGCAAGGTGAGAGCATGACCAAAGGGGCCCGGGGCAGACGGGCCAGGGGTTCAACTTCCGTCCTCTCCCAGCTGTGTGACTTGGGGCAGATGACTTCCCCTCCCTGTTCCTCAGCTGCCTCATGCATCCGATGGCGGCAGTGACCACACACTCCTCTCCAGGCTGCACAGAGAGCCGAAAGGAGATAGTGCAGGCACGCTCCAGGCCCTCAGCAGCCACGGGGGCTCCTTCCAGCCTTCGCGATCATGTTTTAAGCGACCCCACTTCACAGGTGAGGCAAAGGAGTCCAGAGAGGCAGAACACCCACCCTAAGTCGTGGGGCTCTTGAGGGGCGGGGCTCTGGGAACTGCCCCCCTCCACCCATCTCTCCCTGCCCCTGAGAATGATGCCTCTTCCTGGCATCTGCAAATTACAGCTGCCTGCCCCGCCGGGACCGCCTCCCTCGCTGGCCTCGTGTGCCCTGTGTCCAGGACCCCACCCTGGCCCAGCCCCAGAGTTTTCCAATCACTGGCTGGGGGAGGGAGGCAGGAAGGCTGGCACCTGGGAAGTGCTTGAACAGCCATGGGCCTGGCCCAGGAAGGGCCAACTCCCAGTTCCCAGCAGCTGCCCCGCTCAGACAGTAAAAGGCAGAGCTCAAAGCCACCGGGGGTGGCAGATGGTGACAAGGGGGCCTGGGCAGGGTGACACTCAACGTGCGCCTCCAGCAGCCCCTCCCTGGCTTACTCACACCTGCTTCCACCCTTGCGGATCTGGTTGTGTCTCTCAAGGAACCAGTCCCAGCCTGGGTGCCCTGTTGTGCTGTGTGACCTTGGGCAAGCTGCTTGACCTCTCTGTGTCTCCAAAATCATTCGAGAAAAGAGGAATGAGCAGAGTGTGGGGAGCACAGGGAGCAGCGGGGGTCAGAGTGGCCAGGAGCCAGCGCCTCACGAGCCCCGAAGCCCTCCTGACAGCCCTGTCCCTTCCAGCTCAGTGTCCACCCAGGGCAAAAAGCTCTCATGGAGCCTCAGCGGGAAAAACACAACAGTCCCTACAGCCCCCAGGATCAGGTCCTAGGGAGACGGACATCGCTGCTCGGCACCCGCCCTCACGCAGCTCTGCCTCTTGGCCGCGGGGCTCCCACGCTCCCAGGAGCCTCTCTGAGCCCTGACCCTGGGCCAGCACCTCCCGTCTTCCCTTTGGCTCCTGTCTGCCTCCCACACCCCGAATGAGGATGACTGAGTCCTACTCACCTCCAGCTCCCAGCCCAGGGCCCGGCCTGCAGCAGGTGACACTGAGCAGTGTCAGGAGGAGAGGAGCGCAAGGGCTGACAAATGACAACAAATTAGCCACTCCTGGCTCTGCTGTCCTCCTGGGCACAGGGAGAGCCGGCTGGGAAGCAGTCGTCTGCCTGGGTGTGGCCCCACCCCCTGTGCCAGGGTGTGTGTGTGCTCGCTGGGTGGGGGCCCCCCTCCCCTCCATAGGGAGGGTCAGAACACACCTGTACTCCCCACCCGGAAGACGCGGGGAGCCGGTGCTCCGGGCTCCTGGTTCAGTGCTGGCACGCAGAGCCGTGTCCAGCAGCCGGTCGCTGGGGAAGACAGCGGGAGGCGGCGTGCAACGGCCCAGGAGCCAGCACAGGTCCAGCTCCTGCTGCAGGACCCAGCTCTCCCCACGCCACACCCCCTCTGGCTCTGATGCCCAGGCCCATGCCCTGGACATGGGCAGTCGAGAGAGGAGGACTCAGCTCCCCTGTGCCATCTCACACAAACCACAGGCCTCTGCGATGCCGCTTCCTCGTCTTTGCAGACACAGGTCAAGAAGAGGCTGCTTCGGGGATCCAGAAGGCCCTGCCCGTTCTGCTGGCTGCAACGAGCAATCCCGGAGGGGCAGTCTCCGTGGGGCTCTTGCCCCTGGCCAAGGTTTCACTGAGAAACATGAGGCCACCAGATAGGTCCGCCCCCTCCCCGACGGATGACCCAAATCCACCCCATCTCCCCCACCACTTCCTATGAAGTGTCAAGCCCTCACCCATGATCCCTGCACCATCGGGCTGGTGGCACCCTAAAGATCAGCATCTGCACCTGCTCCACAAGCCTCGCCCACTTTTCAGAGCAGTCCTGGCCGCCCCATAACCATTCCCCCAGCCCCCCGCTCTCCTCCAACAGACATCTTTCCCCAGCCCCCACGCTTAGCCAACATCCCAAACCTGCTCTCACCCCGCAACCAGCTCCCCTGGGGACTCCAGCCCATCACCCTCGTAAATGCTCTAGGGAAAGGCCCACAGTGCCCCCAGGTCAGAACAGCGGCCACGTTTCGGCCCTACCTCCCCGGGACCCTCAACGGCCCTCCTTGGCCACTAGTGCTTTTCTGAAACCACCCTGGCTGTGCCCCCAAGACGCCCTCTGCACCCCCAGCCCTGGCTCCTGCTCCCCCTGACAGCACCTCCCTCCACCCCTGGGGGTCCCGTCTGTCTGGAACACCAAGGAGCCCCTCAGGATTCCTAGATTACCCTCAAAACCATGCTCCCCACCCACCCTTGACCTCATCACTTCCTGACCCCGCTGCCCACACCCAGATAGATACTCAAGAGGAGAATCCAGAAGTCACACTCAGCTCCGCTCTGCCTCGGCCCCTGTGAACAAGCTACCAGCAGTTCCAGCCCTTCCCACCTCTGCTACCTAACCCAAAGCCAAGAGCTTCTCTCCAACTCTGCTGCCACGAGGCAAACACGACCCCGCAACGGGCTCCACGCCACGCCACAGCCGACTGAGGTCGAGGTGCCCTTCCCAAGATAAATGGGCGCCCTGAGACTCCCGGACCATGGTGAGGCTGGGAGTTGGGGCGCAGGCACGGGCTTCCTGCAGGCACGGCCTCATCCTGTTCCTCCCAGTGTCTGTCCTCACCCACTCCCCTTCTTGAGAACCTCACATACGCACAACAGGCCCTCAGTAAGCATTTCTGAATTAATTAACCGAAAAAGAATTATTTTTAAGAGAGTCATTAGTAGGCGGAATCTTGGAATTGTTTCATGAATAAAGGTATTCATATGAAACAAAAAGAAAACCTCCAGTGTCTTCCCAGGGCACCTGGATTAACACCCGGCCAGCTGGCCTGGCCTGCACTGCCCTCCCCGGCCACTGCCCGGCCTGCCGCAGGTGCCAGTCCTTACGTGGCCTCGGGGCCTTTGCACTTGCCACATGCCCTGCCAGAATGCTGCTTCCTGAACTCTGCGGGCTGGGGGTGTCATCCTCCAGATCTCAGCTTCAGTGTCCTCTTCACAAAGGCCTCCCTGACCACCACCAACCAACAAATTCCGCACCATTACCCCATGTACCTCCCTCCACCCCAAATTTATCTCTCAACCTCAATCCCCCACACCCCAATCACTCCCATCACATCGCATTAGGTGGCACCCTTTGCTGCACGTATTACATGGCACGCAGACGCTTGCTCTATTTGATTTGGTTTTGTCTCTGCTGCCATCACATAGCCACTTCCGGTCTGCCGCGGACTGCCGTGACCACAGCCTGCTTTGCTGGGCTGTCACCTGGCCAGGCACTGTCCCCAGCAGACCTCGTGCACACTTCCTGGTTAAGTCCTGTGCCCTGTGACACCAATACTGATAACACCCCCGTCTGCAGATGAGGAAACTCACATAGTGAGAAGCCAGGTGAGTCGCCCAGAGTCCAGCATTGGAAGATGCCCAGCAGGGAGCAGGGTACCCCGTAACCCCCAAAGCCCAACACAGGACCGGCCCTGTGGCCCTACATAGGGGCGTGCCTGCTGAGCCAATCGATGACCAAATAAACGAATACCCCCCCAAGACTGAGAGAGACTGTCCTTGGGGTAGGGTGAAGGGCGATGTTCATTTCTTGTCTCTGTATTTTCCAAGCTGTCTTCAGGGGGTCATATAATACGCGCATAATTTAAAGTAAAATAAACACTGATTTTAAAAGAAATTCAAAGATTGTGCTTAATGCCTGGGTCCAGGAATATTTTTCTTGAATTTCCAAAGACTGTTCTTCCTCTACTTAATTTAAGCCATTGTTTTTCTTGGGAAATTGAATAAAAAGGCGGCATTTTTAAAGCTCCCTCTAAGTCTGCCCACTTCAGACAATGAAGAGAGGAAAGTAATGAGAGCTGGTCCCCGCCTTGTGTGTTAACAGGACTCCGGGCCGCATACCAATCAGGCAGCCACTGAAGAGGTTTTGTGGAGGCCGAGCTGTCAAGGAGAAGGGGGTCCAGGCCCAGAAATGCCACCTCGGCTCTGGCCTCCGTGTTCTCATGGGCAGAGGCCACCCCAAGCTGCCTGCACTGCCCTGGCAGGTGAAGGTAGCAGGGGCCTGAACCAAGACCCCTCTCCGAACAGGGGTGGGAAGAGGAACCCCAGGGCAGGGGCTCAGGGCAGCTGCGGCCTGCCCTTCTGGCTAAGTGGGCAACTGTCCTTCTGCGATTTCTCTCTGTCTGGTCTGGTTCAAGCTATGTGAGCCCTGCAGTCAGGGTCACCGCAGCATGTTCCCTGTGACGCGGGGCATGGCTGACGGATGCAGAGTGAAGAGCTGGTGCACTGGGGCAGCCGGAATATGCCCAGCCCCTGCTGCTCCCACCCCTCTCCCCGGGCAAGCAAGAGAACTTACTGGGTCTCGCGTATCTGGTCCAGACGGAGACAACCCTACGCGCGCCTCTCGGGCCGGCCGAGCACTGAGAGAGCTCCCCAGAGCACACGCCTGTCACTCTGTGAACATCAGCTATTAGCATTAGCTCGCTCCATAAATATGGGCCATTATTATTAGCACTTTCCTGACACCAGGCTGCAGGGCCCATTTGGGTACCGGGGTTCTATTCTAGGCGATGACCCTAAGTCACAGGGCGATGAACCCAGCTGTGTGGGTGGAAAAACAGGCGTCAACGTCAAGCAAAGAATGACAACGTGTGTTGAGATTCCAGATGGCGGCCATCTCCCCCCCTCCCCCAAAGGGTAAGAAAATAGAATAAAGGAGGAGAACAGATTGTGGATCTCAGGGCCTGCCGGGCACAGAGGCAGCCACTTGCACACACTGAGGCCTTGCAGAAGTCACTCGACCTCTCCCGGACACCGTGTGTCCACCCAGAAGAAGGAACTCCATGCCCACAGCACTGGCGGGGGCTGAACGAACCAGCGCCTAAAAGATGCATGGGGCGTGCAGCATACAGCAGGAGCTGTTTTTGAGCAAACACGCTCTCAATTACCTGCTTAAATGAAGGCTAAAAGTAGCAGAGGTCATCAAAAACACTGGAAAAACCAAATACCAGTGACTTCTATCTGTGGCTTTTTTGTATTACTGGGGGTGGGGGGTGGGGGAAGGCAGCAGACTCACCTTCCCAATTCTGTTTTGTTTGGACTGATATTAAAAGGAAAATCTTTTTTGAGACTCCACCAGCCACAGATGCTGGGGCTGGAGCCAGAGCCAGCTTGGAGAATAACAGGAATCTACCGAGAAACCCAGAAGATTTGCAGGGGAGCGGGAAAGCCTGAGGCAGGTGAGGTCTGACAGGCTCCTCTGCGGCTACCCAGACGCCTCTGACTTGAGAAGCCTCGGTCTCCCCTGCTCTGCCACACGCCCTGCAGACTTGGCTCACCTGAGCTGTGAGTCAGATCGAACGCTCCGTGTTCATGCCTCTGAGCCTTTGCACATGCTGTTCCTTCCACCGCGACCCTTCCCCTCTGCCCATCCCAGTCTCCTGCGACACCTACACACACCTCCACTATACGCAAGTGTGCACGTGTCCACCTCCCAGCCAGACCTCAGACCACACCAGTGCCGCGGCCTGTCACTTGCTGTCAGCTTCTCGCTCCCGCTGCTCCCGAGTCCTTCTGCATGGGTCGTGACCCACTGTTACCTAAGCCAGCCCGGCCAGCTCCAGCCACCCGTGTCCTGGACACCACACCTTCACCTGTCCCGAGTTATTTCCCTCGTCCACAGCCTGTCTTCGAACACCATGGTCACTTTGCCTTCCAGATGCCTCTATCACCCTGAGTGGAGTCACTCAATTGACAGCAAACCAACTGAGTCCTATTTCCATCCCATTTTCCCTCCTCTGGGTGCACGGTGATATCACAACTAAGTTTCTAGTGAAAGCAATTTACCACCCCCACGGCCACAATAGACCCAGCCCAGTTCCCCCACCATTCTGCACCCTGAGTGAGGACCCTCAGCCAGCCTGGAGAGGTGCCACACCAGAATAGAAGCCGGCAGAGTCGGTGGTAGAGGCTGCGCCTGTGCCTCACTGCTCGCTGCTGGATCCCCAACAGTGCACTGCAGGGGTTTAATAAAGGGTTCTCCCAGGAAGAAGAGGAGAGACCCTGATTTGCAGTGGTTGCCATTTTTTGTGCTTTGCTAATTGCCCTCTCTATGACCTATTTCAAGCTCCCACATGACATCACCGACCACAGAGTTGGGAAGAAATGGGCAGTAGCATGTACATTACACACACACACACACAAGTACCCACAAACGCACAGGTGATCATGAAAGACAGTTCTGCCCTTGTTTTTAGCATAATTTAATATATACATTTATATAAATTTAGTATAATTTATGTAATTAAAATTTACATACACGTTTTCATAATGACTGTGTTTAACAGTCAGCTCACAAAATTCCTAATATTTAGCAATCAGTCCTCCAACTTCAGCACAAACTGGCTCCAGCACCCCACTGCCCAGGGCCCAGCACTCCTGGGGGTTCTGTCAGGTCAGGACCCCACAGGAAGGTGACTCTGATGCCTGCCACCAAGGCAGAGAAAGGCAGGCGCTCCCAGGGACACATGACAAAGAAGGCACTGAGCTGGGGTCCGGGGGGTCTGGGGTGGAAGGAGGACCTGACCCACTCCCTTGTTATGAGTCTGAGTCTCTTTCCCGGACTTCAGACTCCTGAGGGCACAGACAGTGGGTCATTCACCATCATGGGACTGAGCAATGAGAAGACAAAGGCCGGGAAGACAAGCTTGCAGGAGAGGCAAGGGCAGCAGGGAGACCCGGGCTTGGGTCCCGGTTCCTCCACCGACTCACTGCAACCTCAGGCAGTTAGTTACCAAACACAGTGGTTCATTTTCTCATCTATAAAATGGATACAAACCCGTCTTCCCTGGTGAATTATCGGTGCTGTTGTAGAAACAAAGGGAGCGTGGAAGTGAAAGAACAACAGAGAATCTCTAAGTTACCATCCTCGTGTGTCTACACATATATGTGCTTCTCTTCTCTCAGCTTGTCTAAGACTATATTCTTTCCACTCTGCTCCTTCCCCTTGTCTAAGGAGAGATCGCATTCCTCAGGCACCTGGCCCAGCATCTGGCACTGACACTGCCCCCTTATCCAAGACCCCCAGTGGACACCTGAAACCGTTTATATACACCATGTTCTTCCCCTACACACATACCTATGATAAAGTTCAACTTATAAGTTAGGCCCAGTAAGAGATTAACAACAGTAATAACTAATAACAAGAACAATTACACATTTCTGTAAACAAAATAAATTTGAGAAACATGGTCTTTCTCAAAACATCCGTGTAATATTTCTAGATCCAGGTTAACCATGGATAACTGAAAACGCAAAAAGCAAACCTCAGATAAGAGGGAAATACCATATTATAAATCTGTTCGTTAATTTGCTATTGATCTGATTAGCTATAGGCCTTTGTCTTACACTAACCTGGTATCTGGGCCCTGAGGAGCCCACCAGCTTTCCCCGGCTGCAGATTCTTCCAAAGTTAAAACTAGAAATAGCAAAATTTAGAAACTATTAGTTCCTGGACATCTACTTAAACAGCAACAAGTTATCAAGCACCTAGCAGGTGTGAAGCACTGCGCTAAGTGGGTGGTCACAGACAGGGCCCCCGGTCTGGGAGGTCTACACCTCCATGCACAGAGGGACCCCACTCACACCAGGACTCTCAGAGCATGGCCCACAAGAATCCCTGAACTAGCCTGATGGGCAGGAGAGGAAGGGACCCCAAGTGGGAAGTGAGGTGCAGGATGGGACCAACTTTCTGGAGAGATAACAGAAGGCTCTCTGATGGAAGAGGGGACCCGGAGAAGGTGGCTGTGAGGGAGCATAGAAAACCCGACCACACAGGAGGGCTCTGAGCTGCACGCTGAGAGCTGGAGGCAGGGGAAGAACACCCCAAACCAGCCATAGGAGCACGGAGATTTCTAGGACTGTGTTGTCCTTTCTACTTTATGAGCTTTGTGTATTTTGTGTGCACCACCGGGGCACAGTGCTGGGTGGATGGAAGGAAGGATGGAGAGACAGGACAGAGGAGGCTGCAGCCCATGGCCGTTGGGGGCAGGGCCTGCAGGGAGAGCTGTGCATCTTAAGTGCCTGCACAACCTCTGCTCCCCCTTCTCTCCCAGCATCTAAGAAGCAGATGGGGCTCCCGGCAGGCGGGGCGTGGCTTCCCTGCTTAAATCCCTCAGAAAGACCAAGGACTTTGAGGTTAGTCTCGTCTCCAAAGCCAGTGGGCACTGCAGCCCACCCACCCTCACCCCACCTCCCTACCATGGCCCAGGGAGCTCAGACTCTGGGGGCTAAAGGAAGATTTCTGACCCCTGTCCAGGACCCCACCCTGCTCCATCAGACCTAGTCCCCTCTCAGAGGCTGATCTCCATCCTCAGCAGGGCACTGCCAGACAGGACCCTTCTCCGTCTCAGGAGTGTCCAGGCTGGCTGGGTCCTGCAGCAGCCCCCAGCTGACCAGGGTGTCCTCTTCTCCACGTTTTCCTCCTGTGAGGTCGCCCGTTCCACCTCTGGGCAGGGGTCCAGGTGGAGAAGGGGCCCAGAACAGAGATGGCAGGAGCTCTCCCAGAATTCACGTCCCCCTAGGGACCTCCCAGATCAGGCAGGGGGAGTGGACTACAGTAACAGCAGGACCTGAGGGTGCCCTGAACCACCGGGGAAAGC
The DNA here is from genome assembly GCA_019455555.1 of Galemys pyrenaicus. Classification (NCBI taxonomy): domain Eukaryota; kingdom Metazoa; phylum Chordata; class Mammalia; order Eulipotyphla; family Talpidae; genus Galemys; species Galemys pyrenaicus. The sequence continues at coordinate 659,195 of JAGFMF010012145.1, read as the reverse complement.
GAGGCACAGGGCGGGGTGGGGATTCCCAACCGCCCCTACCCGAGGCTGCCAGAGGTCACACACGCGTACGCAGACGCCCGCACGCACGGATGCACGTTGATGCACAAAGGCCAGTCGGGAGTCAGGCGGAGGGCAGGACACTCACTGGCCAGAGTCCCTTGGGGGAGGGGACACTCACGCTAGTGATACAGTCACTCCAACGACACGAGGCGACACCCAACCCCGGGAGAAGAGCCGGCTGCGGTCCCTCACGCACCCAGAGGTGCCCCCACACCCCCCAGCTGCTGGCCCCTAGGGCAGAGAGGACACAGGCTTCTGGAGACTCTCCCACCAGGGACACCGGGCAGAGCCGGGGCTCCGGGGACCCTCACGCCCCGAAACACGGAGAGGCACACCCGCTGACACCCCAGGGACACGCGGGGACCACACCGGCTCCGGGGAGCCTCTCGTTCCCTTGGGAGAACCCGGGCCACACAAAGATCACACGAGCCGCGCCGCGGAGGGGCGACCCGGGCCGCGGGGACCTGGGCTCCCAGCGACGCCCCGGCCCGGGCGCCCCGGAGGCGCCCCCACACCCTCGCGGCATCTGGGGGGCCGCCGCCGCCCGCGGAGCCCCCTCCCGGCCCGCCCGCGCCCGGCGCGCCGACTCACCGGCCCCGGCCGCCCGGCCGCGCCTTTGTTGTCCGCGCCGCTCACAAAGGCTCCGGCGGCCGCCCCGCGCCTCAGCGGCCCTGGCCGAGCCGGGCGCCCATGGCCGGGCCGGCCCCCGCCCCGCGCCCCCGCCGCCCGGCCGCCGCCGCCGCCGCCGCCGAGCCAATGGCCGCGCCGCGCGCCGCCCGCGAGGTCGCGGCCCGGCCGGGAGTGCGCCCGCGCCTCCAGCGGCCTGGCCCAGCCCGCGCGCGGCCGCCGCCGCCGCCCCCGCCCGCAGCGCCTGCCGCCGGCTGAAGTCACCGCTTAACCCCTGCTGGCCGGGCCGCGGCCGGGCGCCCCCGGCAGGCCGGGCAGGGAAGACGGCACGCCCCCTCCACCGCCCGGCTGCCCGGGTCCCAGCCCTCGACCCCACAAGCCCCGCGGTACCCGGTACCCGAAGCCCGCGGGGTGGGGCCGGCCCCTGGCTCTCCGGGACCCCCTCACTCACCCCCAGGCCTCCACCACTTTCAGTTTCTCCCAACTGAAGCACCTTACGCCGCCCCATACCCCGGTGTCCCCCTCCCTCACGAGCTCCTACTGTGGGCTGGCTTCTCCCTTTTCCAGGAGTCAGGGGCTTCCCGCAGGCAGAGTCCCCAGGGGAACCCCCACGTGGGAGGTGCCCCTCCCCGCCTCCCTGGCAGAGAGCCCTGCAGCACAACCGTGGCACCTGAGACCAGCCTTCACCCCGCCACCACCCCAGTAACCCGACCCTAAAGACTGCAGGTATTAAGGACTGGCAGGCAGATGGCTTGGAATCAGCAGCCTCCTGCGGTGACCTCCCCAGGAGGAAACTGAGGCTCAGAGCTGTGAGGGACTTGCCAAGCTCAGCCAGCAAGATCGGGGTAGAACAGAGGTCCTCCCTTCCAGCCCTGGGAGTTGCCAACTAGCTACTCCCTCCCAGAATTCCAGAGGGCCTCCAGATAGGATGCAATTAATTATAGTTATCAGGTCATTCATTAAGATTATCCCTGTTGTTCTTAAACACTGCCCTGCTACCTCTCTGCTGCGTGAAATGCACACTCCTGCTTATCAGCAATTACTCCCCGGTTGATAATAATGAGTTCTGCAGCCTCCCAAGGGCACAGGTGTGGAGGTTGGCACCTTGGTCCGCCTGTGTTTATTCATTCAGTGCAGTCAGGAAAAACATTTTTATAACTACTCCCGATTACTCAGGCACCAGCCTGAGGGGCTAGGAATGAAGCAAGGACCCAGACAGACCTCGGCCTGCCCCCTTGGCTCCCCCGGCCTGGGAGGAGACACCAACCCACAGGCCACTACAGTGCAGTGAGAAGCCACCCGGGCCAGCTCTCGGCAGTCGTCTTATTCATTGGTTGCTTTGCTTGTTTATTGTTCTTACAGGAACATAAGCGTCATAGAGCTTGTCTTAAGAGTTGTTCTTAGCATTGCCCGAAGCTGAAGCTAACAGAGGCGCCCAGTGAGCCCCCACTGAGAGTTGAGGACTTACTTTGTTCTAAGCACGCAGATGACAACAGTGAACAGAACCAGCACGGCCCCTGCCCTGGTGGAGCTTCCATTCCAGGGGTGAATAAGCCACCTCCATGACAGCAGAGAGGTAATTTTCTAGAATACCAGCAAAGCAGGAAGAACTTTGGATGTCCATCGACTGGCCTCAGAGCTCAGTGCATTAAGCCGTGGGCCAGAGTTTGGATGCCCAGCCCCTCCCTGTTGGCACAGACAGAGCCAAGTGTAAACGCTGGACCTGCACGTACTCAGACTCCCCTCTTTGGTGAGCTTATTTCCTCCCGGGCCTGCGCCCTCCTGGGTCCTTCAGTCTGAAATGCCAGCCCTCCCTCCCAGAACTATCCAAGACCAGGAATCCCCTGGAGCCCTCCCACTGTGGTCTGTGACTTGACCCCTCCCCCCCCACCCCCGAGCTTCGCAGCACACACTGCTCTGGTTAGTTGCTTGGTTAGCTCTTTGCTTGTTTTATTAGTGGACTCTGGGCACATACTACCGACTTGTGCCTCAGGTCCCCATTGTGCCCCCGGTGCCCGGTACAGGTTAGTGGCACAGCGGACATCAGAGAATCACAGTGGATTCCAAATGCACATCCTCAAACCTTCACCAACGTCTGGATCCAGGGTTGTAATCTACCAGCTCATGGAACAAATGGAAAAACAGAAGCATTTTGTTTTGCCCACACTGGTTTTGTTGTTGTTGTCGTTAATTAGTTACCAACATTTAACAATTGGAAGCGTTCCCATAAAAAGTCAGAACGCTGGCTTCTCTTGACAAGTCTGAACAACTGATAATGCCAGGTCCACCCTCCCACGTGGCCACGCTCCCCAGGCCCCAAGCAGCACGGCCCCCTACACAGAGCCATGTTCTGCTTGCCTGCGTCCCCCATCTTACTTGGAGGCCCCACCTCGTGAATTCATGGGTCTATTTCATTTTCCCTCTATATTCTACTTTTAAATACAAGAGAAAAAAACCACAGCACAGACTTTTTGGGGACTCCTGGGCCTGCTCCTTCCACCATCTTGTTCTCTGATGCACACATAACCTTCTCTCTCACCGGCCCAGCTTCACATTCTAAGCTCCCAGCACAAAGGAAGGTGCAAGGCTTGTGCCCACGCTGTTCCCTCTGCCTGTCCACCCCCAGACACTGGGACTCACTGCTGTCTGATGCTCTCAACATCCATGGCCCCATCTCAAGGTTCTCTAGAGCCCCAAGTCTGGGCTCCTCGACTCCCGCACCCCTTGTCGGCGGGCCCATCTTTCTGGGTTTGGGGTATTTTTGCCCCATCTGTTCCCCCGGACTGGGAGTCCTTGGGGGCTGAGGGTCTGCTGTCTCATTCATGGTGGAACTCCCAATACCTGGGACAAAGCCTGGTAGATTATTGGCAAGAGATAAATGTTTGCTCAATAGATGAGTGAGTGGATTTCAATAGATACAAAAGAAACAACGAGGATTTCTGGGAACATTTCCATGTCCCAGAACATTCAATTAACCAGAACTTCCCACTCACTAAACATTCTGGTAAGTATAGGATTTATTGTGTAAGCATAATCACCAGTGATAGATCTGGATGGGGCTTGGAACTCTGTTCTCCCCTGTCTCCACTGCTGGCCAGGGTAGGAGGTAGAGAGAAAGAGCCTAGGGTTGTATCTTCTGTTGGCCAGACAGGCTGAGCCGCCTTCCCAAAAAGGCCTAATAAGCTGGTAGAGAAGTCAAGATGGGCCTGAGGGCTCCTGCCCCTGCCTCCCTTCTACCAGCTCAGCCCCGCAGTGGGTCCAAAAGGAAGTGTGTGGATGGAGAATTGGATTCCCAAGTTCTGATACCGCCCTTGCACCGTGCACAAAAATCAACTCAAAATGGATAAAAGACTTGGATGTCAGACCTGAAACCACAAATACACAGAAGAAAACAGAGGCAAGACACTCCCTAACACTGACTTCAGGGGTGTCTTCGGGGACCCAACTCCAATGGCAAGGAAAACAAAAGCAAAAATAAACAAATGGGACCACATCAAATTAAAAAGCTCTGTACAACAAAAGAAATTATCATCAAAATGAACAGACATCGCACCAACTAGGAGAATATATTTGAACATCATACATCTGACAAGGAACTAATATCCAAGATGTGCAAAGAACTCATCCAGCTCAACAATAAGAAAGCAAATAACCAATCAAAAAATGGGGAAAAGAGCTAAATAGGCATTTCTCCAAAGAAGACATACAGATGGCCACAGACACACACACACAAAATGCTCATCATCACTTATTATCAGCAAATCAAATGCAAATCAAAATCACAATAAGCTACCATCTCACACCTGTGAGAATAGCCCATATCAAAAAAAAAAACAGAAACAATAAATGTTGGCAGGGGTGAGAAGAAAAAGGAATCCTTATCTACTGTTGGTGGGAACGTAGACTGGTCCAGTCCCTGTGGAAAACAGTATGGAGGTGTCTCGAAATGTTAAAAACAGATCTACCCTGTGATCCAACAATCGGACTTCTCAGTGTCTATCTGAAGAATACAAAACACTAATTTGAAGGAATTGTGCAGACCTGTGTTCACTGCAGCACTATCTACAGTGACCAAGTTATGGAAATGACCTAAGTACCCAAACACAGAAGAGCAGATAAAGAAGATACTGTGTATATATAGATGGAATACTACTCATCTATGAAAAAGATGAGCTCTTGCCATTTGCAACACTGATGGAACTGGAGGTGATGATGCTGAGTGAAATAAATCAGAAGGAGAAAAAAAAATACTGGGTGATTTTACTCGTAAGTGGAAGATAAGGAAACAAAGCAAAGGAACAGACAAGACTAAACCAAACTAACCTTTGAAATCTGACTGCAGAATTGAGGCTTCCGGTGGGAAAGTGGGAGCAAAGCTGGGAAGCCCAACGGGCTGCGGTAGGGGGTTGTTTTGCTTTGGTGGTAGGTGTGGTGTGATAACATACATTGGAAGAGGTGTGAACCTCTACCCCCAAATCATATGCCGTGTTGTAAACTGACCTACATCAATAACGATAATTTAATTAAATAAAAAGGAAGAGGGCCCGCCCTGGTGGCGCAGTGGGTTAAGCAACACACTATGAAGAAAACGCAGCCACTGCAGCACAAGTTCGATCCCTGCTGCGGGCCAAGGAGGGGACCCACATGGCGCAGCAGACCTCTCCTGCTGTGCCCGCTGCTCCCCTCAGCAGTGTATTTCTGTCAATCTGCCTGTTCTGCGTCCTGCTCTGTCTGGTGGATTCTCTCACCACCCCCACACCTCTGGCCTGTACCCCAGTGCTTGTATGCATAAATAAACAAATCTTTAAAAAAAAATAAATAAATAATCTGGCTCTGCTCAGTGGAACAGGCATTTTGAAGGGGACTAGGCGTGATGAGAAGCAGCCCCAAACACAAAGTCTCCCAGATTCTCACCGCCCGAGACTTGTTCTTGTGGAAAGTCAGCTAAGGTCAAAGTCACAGCCACAGCAGAAGTGGCTTTGGGGTTCCTCTGGGGAAGGAAATGTGACTCTCTGATCCACCACTTTATGGGTCTTGGAGTTGAGGAATAGCCGATCTCAGCAACGATTTCTCTCTGAGATGTAATCTCCCCAAACAACCTTTGGGAGTGGGGGCGGTGATGGGCAGTTCGAGTCCAGTGGGCAGCCTGTAGACATGGTACATGGCTCTGGGCCTGACTCCATGCTCTGGGTCTGCAGGATCCTGGGAAAGACCCTCAGTTTCTTTCAGTGGGGGGCCTGCCTGTGACGTGAGAATAACCCTTCCATCTTCTATCTCACAGGATCACCCCCAGATGACCCAGCAGAGATTTTTCAACTTCTCACTAACAAATGTGTTATCTGATGCTCTCCTATAGAGATGATGGAATACTATTCAGCTATAAAAAAGATGAACTATTGCATTTGCAACGTTGATGGAACTGGAGGAGATTATGCTGAGTGAAACAAGGCAGAAGTAGTCTGTTATTCCTAGCAGCAAACTAGGATAGTGGTGGCAGAGAGTCAAACTGTTGGGATTTTTCAGAGAGAAGGGAATTACAAATATGGAAAGGGAGAAAAGCAGTTTGAACTGCTAGTAGTTTGTCCTCTGGTGTTGGGTTGGCTTTGGAAATACTGGTGCGAGCTCATAGCTATTCTCATCAAGGAGGTCTGGGAGCAGGGCAGCGGTACAGCACAGAGGACACCTAGCAGCCAGACCATCGGCTCCAAAGGCCATGCTCTACTGGAGGGAACCAGAGCTCCCTGGAGAGGTGGCTGAAGCAATTGTAGCATAAATCAATACATTGGGGCCTCCCTCGTGGCCCAATGGGTTAAGCAACGCACTATGAAGCAAACCGCAGCCACTGCAGCACGAGTTCAATCCCTGCTGCTGGCCTGGGAGTGACCCACATGGCGCAGCAGACCTCTCCTGCCTCGCCCGCTGCTCCCTTCAGCAGTGTGTTTGACTTAATCTGCCTGTTCTGTTTCCACTCTGTCTCTGGTGGATCCTCTTACCCCACACCTCTGGCCTGTACCCCAGTTCTTAAAAACAAAAAATCAATACATTGCTCAAGAAGTATTGGAGATGTAGCAATAAGACCCAGAAATCAGCTCAAAGAGGCCGATTACGTCTCAAAATGTTAACAACAGACATAATATCAACATAAATAACAGCTGTGAGGATCCAGAGTCCGCTGGCGATGCCAGCAGACCAAGAGCCCAGGCGGATGTAAGTAAACAAGTCAGTTAAAAGTCAGGGAGGGCTATTGACACCGTCTCGAAGTACTTTGTCTCCAATTCCTCATTATCCACAAAAGGGGAACGAGCTGCTGGATGGCAGAGAAACTCACAGACGCCTCCGCCCAAGCAGTCAAGTCAGGCCCACGCGGCCTGTCGGGGACCTTGGGACGTGTGAGTCTCCTGCCATGATGCAGAGAGACACGAGGGACCGCACGGAGTTCCGGCCTACGAGGACCGCTGATGTCACCATGCGGGGAGGGGGGCCTGGAGGCCGGGCAGAGGCACCGCGATGCACAGGGTCTCCAGAGCACCAGCTTCTCCCAAGAGAAGCCAGAAGCCAGATTCCCCAGAATCAGAATCCCCTGAATTTTTATTTTTTTAAAAGATTTATTTATTTATGCACACAAGAGCTGGGTACAGGCCAGAGTCCAGGGAGGTGAGAGGAATCACCAGAGACAGAGCCGGGAACCAAACAGGCAGATGGACCGAAACACACTGCTGAGGGGAGCAGCGGGCACAGCAGGAGAGGTCTGCTGCACCAAGTGGGTCCCCTCCCTGGCCGGCAGCAGGGACCGAACTCGTGCTGCAGTGGCTGCGTTTTCTTCATAGTGTATTGCTTAACCCACAGCGCCACCAGGGAGGCCCCTGATTTTTTAATAGTGACAACTCTCTCAAGGTTTAAGTGAGTTGCTCGTTCATGTGAGCCCGACAGCCTTCAAGCACCAGAGCAGGAGTTCTCAGTTTGTCCTCGACACTTCCCTACAGGCCAGTGCCCTGGGGGTTGGCAGGAAAAGTACCGAGTTTCTATTCATAGTTCCGCTGGGTCCCATGGAGCCTGTGACCCTGTGCCCTGCCCCGGCCCCCCGCCCAGCACCAGCAGTTGCCCGCCCAGCACCGACCGGACGAGGAGGAAAACACCTCACACAAGGGCCAGTCAGCCGTGGGGCATTCCGGTCCCAGGAATGTGGAATTGATCAAGTGACCTTGGACATTGGACATGAAAGATGGTGCAGAGCTGGGGGCCAGCATCCGCCCCCATGCAAACCAGTCAAGCTCAAGTTCCAGGGGAGCAGGAACACTGCAGGAAAACAGACGGCAGGGCAGAGTGAAAGACAAAGAGACAGGATCCCCGTTTCCCGGTATCCAGAGCTCTGCTCTTGCGCACAAGTGAGGCAGAGCCCACCCGGCGGAGGGCCACACGGCTCCCAGCCAGCCACATCCATGCAGCCCCCTCACGGCGTGCTCCGTCCCGGCCCTGCTCAACCACTTCACGTGGATCAGCTAACTTAATCCTCCCAGCCACCCAAGGGAGTCGGCGCTTTCATCCCCATTGTACAGACGAGGAAACTGAGGCACGGAGCCTGTCCTCAAATGTCCATGAGCGTGACCTGATGCATCCTCACAGCGAACCCCCTTCACTTGAACTTTCCCGAGGGGCTTTTACAAACTCTGGAAAGTAAAGAAGCCTGTGACAATGGGCTCATCAATACCGGGGGGCCCTCAGTCCCTGCCCACTGCCTTGGTGCAGAACGAGGGGAGAGGGGTGGTTCTGGGTCCAGTTGAGGTAGCCCAACATCCTGCCCCAGCCTTCCTGTATCTACCAAAATGGAAAAGGGGAAGCGGGGAGGGGGAAGCCACGGCCTGGGGGAAATGTGTGACCGGGGCCCCCAAGGCACTGCAAACACATGGCCCATCAGCCCACCCGCCCCACCCAGAGGCCAGGTGCCAGCCCACTTCGCAGCTGGGAAGCTAGCCTCACGCTCCCCTCCAGGTGTCAGGAGTCTCCACTGGGGAGGGCAGGCAGAGGTTTCGGGGCCATCTGCTGAGCCCAGGGGAGGCTGGATTTCTCGGCCTGGGGCCTGGCCAAGGAGTCAGAAAGGACAAGGAGACAGGCCTTTGCTTGCTGGCATCAGCTTACTGCCCCTAGCAGGGCTCGGGATGCCAGCCCAGGCTCCCAGGCGAGAGCGTTGCTGGTCAGCTGACATCAGACCAGGCCCACTGCCTATTCCAGAAGCCGCCACAAGGATGCAGAAGATGTGGCGTGAGGAGGGGGAGCAGGGAGTGAGCCCAGCAGACATCGAGCCTCCAGTCTCGTCAAGCAGACTAGGCCAGAGCCTGGAGGCCGGACAGAAGTTTCCAGGAAGGAAGGTCAGGATCTGGGACAAGGGAACGACACTGGAAGGGAGCGGCCCCGCCCACCTGCTGTGGTTGCAGCCTGGCACCGGCCCCAGGAACCTTAGCATCCCCCAGTTTCACCGCCCAGGGCTGGGAGGTTCCTAAGCTCCCGGGCCTTGCAGATGAAAGACGCTTTCTAAGAGTCATAAAACTGTCCCCACTCCGAACAATGGGTCCTTATCCCTCTGTGCCCTTCACATAAACTCCCATTAGCAACGCACAGAAGCTGCAGGCAGGAGCTTTATAGACTGGAGTTTGGACCAGCCCCAGCGTTCATTAACATCGACTCCCTTGCCCTCCGTGCGGGCTGCCTACGTCACTCCCCTCTGCAGAGGCCCACTCCAAGCAGCCTGTCCCGTCTTCCTAATAGACAGGCCCAGAGAGGTTAGGCAGCTTGCCCAGGGTCACACAGTGGGCGAGAGCAGCAGCTGGGATTTAAACCTGGGGCCTAAGTCTCCCATACCTGGTGGTCTTCACCAGGGGAACCAGGTGCTGCCAGGGAAAGCCAAGAAGTTAAGCCAAATGGTTTTCTTAGCTTTCTCCCAGAAACACACATCTCCTGAGACCTCAATGGGATGCTCCTGTCAACCCACCCAAAGGGCTGGGTCCCTTCAGTAGGGCGCCCAGTGCATGGGACAGAGCCCAAAGGCCCTCACTAATTCTCACACTCACCATCTGGGAGCCCTCTCACCACCCCCCACAAGTGATGACGACAGTCCCGCTCACTACAGTTAGGGCTTAAGTGACCCTGTGCCCATCACGTGTGACCCTCCCATCCTTGCCAGAACCCTACAGAATTGCCTGCTGTGAAGAGCCCTTTTCACACGAGGAACTGAGGCACAGAGAGGAAAGCAGCCTGGTTAAAGTCACACAGCAAGTAAGCAACGGCTCGCAGGCCTCTCTGACACTACTCCACCATGCCTCCCCCAAACTTCACAACATGGGGTTCAATGGATACTCCATCGTCACTGGCCCGCAATCCCACAGTCTTGCCTGATTACATGGGGTGTCACTCCAGATGTGTGGACAATGACAATAGAGGTCGCCCTTTCCTGGGTACCTTCTAAACCCCCTTCATCATCTGCTTTCTATCCAACAACCCTCAATGCCAGTATTTCAACTCCCATTTTGTAGATGAGGGAACTGAGGCTTAGAAAGGAGAAGTGTCTTATTCACAGTTCCAGAGAGCAGGTAAGAGGAGGTGCCAAAATTTGAATCCACGTCTGTCTGGTTCCAAAACCACAGCTACTCCCAAGTAAGCCAGCAAGGTCGTTAAACTGCTGTAGAGTTTTGGCATGCAGTCAACAAACACTTCCCCTGAAAGTGCTTTAGCCGCGCCTGGTGCCTGGCATATTATAGTTGGCATACTGCAGGAGTTGGAGGTACAGTGGAAAACAAGACTGAGGTGTCCATCCCCCATCAGCCCCATGGGAAACCTCCCAGAACCCCCTCCAACATCACCAGATGGCAAGGCCAGCACCCACAGTCTTTGTCAGAATGATTTGTCATGGACTGCCCCACCCTAAGAAGCTGGCTTGAGCCTGCCCTTCGTCACCATTTCCCTGTAACCCTATGTTGCTGCTAAAGAAAACTAGCTGCCCAAACACCTCAAGGACACCGACGCTTGCTCAGCACCAGGCACTGTATTAGGTGATCACAGTCGGCATCGCCTTCCTCATGGTCGTGATGGGCATTATCAATAATGTGAACAAGCTAACAGTTATGGAGCACATGCCACTGCCAGGCACTGGGTCGATGATGATGACTGATCTCATGAAACCTTCATAATAGTCCCAGGAGGTAGCTCTGTTATTATCCCATGCAACAAATGAGAAAACATACACACGTGACAAGGCCACAGCACAAGATAACTATTGCTTCTTCTATTGTGTCACCCCAGCTACACTATAATCTCTCTGAGGGCAGGATCATGTCTGTTTTACACAGAGGAGGATCTCCAGAATATCTAGCACAGAGTGGATATACCATAAAGAGCCCATGGATGGATGGATGGATGATGGATGGATGGATGGATGGATGGATGGATGGATGGATGGATGGATGGATGGATGGTGGGTGGGGTGGGTGGATAGTGGTCAGGTGGGTGGATGGAGGCATGCATGGATGGATGATGGATGGATGGATGCATGGATGGATGCATGGATGGATATATATATGGATGGATGGATGGTGGATGGGTGGGTGGATGGATGGTGGTGGGTGGGTGGGTGGATGGATGGTGGGTGGGTGGGTGGGTGGGTGGATGGATGGATACAATTGAAAGACAAGAGGATAACATGTCCTCCCTTCACGATCTCCCACCCCTTCAGGGGAAGCAGGAGGAAGCAGAATGCAGTTTCTCTTCTAATTGGAAAATCTCATAGCCAGAATCCAGAGAAAGCAAAGAGGAATATGCAGATCTTTAGGGGAAGATCAAAAAAGCTAAGTGTTCAGCTTTGAGGTAGCTTAATAAAAGCAGCAGCATGTAGTCTGATCAAACATTGTCCTCCTTCCCAGAACCACCTCTTGCCATGGAATTGCATCTGTTCAACCCCAATGCACATGACTCTCTGTGGGGGGAACCATCATAAAATGGGGGTGGTTATAAAATATGCCAGGTGTGGTTAGTGTCCTGCCCATGGCTCCAGAGCTGGGCCTCAGAGCAGAGTGGGTGGACTCCACCCCACCCCATTCCCTGGGTGCTCAGGATGCTGGAGCACCCCTCTGGAGCCTTGAGCTTGGGACCTGTTCTCAGTTAATCGAAGAGAACTCAGCCTGACCCACCGATCCTCGTGCCTTGTGAATTCTAGCCAGTGGCTTGAGTCAGCCGTCGGACTGTAGGGTGAGATCGGGATGAAGCAGGCTAGCGTGCTCCCCACTCTCCCCCAGCTGGAGTCCAGGACTTCCAGTTTCCCGTGGCTAAAACCCCGCAGTCCCAGGAGAGAATACACTGAGACGTGTGGCCCAGTTTTGCAGTTTTTAGAGCAACTTTGAGAAAGAAAAGACTAGGAATCACCCACACATCCTCACGAACACGCTCCGTGGGCCCCGGGCAGCACAGCGAGGCCCCTGTCATCCTGGAGCCTCATTCATTTGCCGGACAACATGAGCGGAGGGGAGACGGCCCTGGGGGCAAGGACAGGCCTGCCCTTTACTGAGCATCTGCTATGCCCAGGCTGAGCAATCTGCCAGGAAAACCCATAACCCCCACTCCAGCTGATCGTCTTCCTTTTTAGATGAGAGCCCAAGATCAGCCGATTTGCCCAATTCACTCCCTCAGAAGGAACAGGCGAGTTTGATTTTTGTTTGTCTGTTTGTTTTTCAAAGATTTATTTATTTATGCATATAAGAACTGGGGTACAGACCAGAGGTGTGGGGGGAGGGTAAGAGGAATCACCAGAGACAGAGTGGGGAGCAGAGCAGACAGATGGACTGAAACACACTGCTGAGGGGAGCAGCAGGGAGGCAGGAGAGGTCTGCTGTGCCATGTGGGTCACTCCCTGGCTGGGGATGGAACTCGTGCTGCAGTGACTATGGATGCTTTACAGCGCAGTGCTTAACCCCTTGCGCCATCAGGGAAGTCCCCCAATCTGGAATTTGAACCCCAGTCTGACCCCAAAGTTCCTACTTTTCCAGTAACACAAGGTGGGCAGGGCCTCTGGCAGCCGGCAAGCGTTGGCATCCTGGTCTATTCCAGAGCTGGCTACAGGGCCTAGGAGCTGGGTTCCGTACAGATCACTAAGTCTTCGCCAGTCTCTATGTATCAGAAGCAAACTCGAGCCTCCCTCACATTCCTGTGCTCCAGGGCCTGTGACTGGTGGAGGGCAGGGAGCTGTCTTGCTGGCAGGGAGTCAAGGGCACGTCAGGGCCAGCCATTCAAGCCATTCAGAGACTTTCAGAGCTGGGAGGACCTGGAGGAGCAAGCCACACCAATCTCTTCCTTTTACAGAGGGAAACTGAGGCTGGGAGCATGCAGAGGACTTCTCAAGGTCACACAGGACTTGAATGGAGCCAAGGCAGCCTCCTGGCTCACAGCCAGGGGTCCCCTTCACCCCAGGCCCTCTCCAACAAGCCATGACATAGGAACCCCTCTTATCAGATAGAATGCGTGGTCATCAGATTAATTACCGCATGGCTCAGGAGGGGAACCAAGGACTAGGGTGAGATGGGCAGGGCAGAGGGAGGCAAGATGCCGCCTGACCCTGACCCTGACCCTGACCCTGAGGCGGGGGGGGGGGGGCCCCCGCCCGCCCCCTGGCGGTCCCATCNCCCCCTGGGGGGGGGGGGGGGGGGCACCCGCCCGCCCTCTGGCTGTCCCATCTCTGCAGAGGCTGAGCTGGGCTCAGCTGGGCCAGAGACCAGCGTCCCTGCAGTACAGGCTCAGTACGGCTCCCTATTCTCCGGGGCCCCTTGGATCAAGGACTACCTCTGTCCCAAAGAGGGGAAAAGAGGAGGGAGGCCCTCCCTGGTGGTGCAAGGGGTTGAGCACCGCACTACAAAGCATCCACAGCCACTGCAGCACGAGTTCGATCCCCGACCAGGGAGAGGACCCACAGGGCACAGCAGACCTCTCCTGCCTCGCCCGCTGCTCCTCTCAGCAGTGTGTTTCAGTAGATCCACCTGTTCTGCTCCCCGCTCTGTCTCTGGTGAGTCCTCTCCCCACCTGCACCTCTGGCCTTTGCCCAACTCTTATATACATACATAAATAAATCTCTCTAAAAAACAAAAGGAGGGGTAGGCCAGAGCAGGGACTCACTTCATGCACCCCCACCTGCTTGGCTCCTGGGAATCCGCTCCCATGGCCCCGACCCCCTTGGGTCCCCAACCCCTCACTACTGCAAGCCTGAGGGTGCTCCGAGAACCCCCTGCCCAGGGAGCTGCCTCTCATCACGGTGGGGGCGCTCTCTTCAGGGGGTGTACAGAAGGCTGAAACCCCTGCTCCCCACCTGCCAGTGGCTTCCTTCACTTCCCTGCTCCCCAGGCTTGCAGGATCCCCCTGGGCAGAGGGGATGGAGACGCTGCAGCCAACCGCATTCCCTGCCGTGGCCGTGGCTGTCGTTCTCTGTCCTCAGTAAGAGGATGAGGTGACCAGGCCCCAGGAGACTGAGTGACTCGCCCAAGGCCCTGGAGCATTTAAAGGCAGAACCCGACCAGAACCCGCTGCAGCCCGGCCCGGCCCGGCCCAGAGGCACTGAAGGGGAAGCGCTTGGAGCCCACTCTCCACCGGGCTGGACCTTGGTCCTGGCTGCACCGTGAACTTGGGGCACGGCCGCGGGGCACGTGAGCTTCCTGCTGGCCAGTGGGGTGACCCTGGGCGAGTGACCCCACCCCTCTGAGCCTGGCTTCTTCCTCTGTGAAGCGGGGTTCGGAGGACTGAACAGACTGCAGCACGGGGTGCCTGGTGCAGGCTTCGGCCAGGGGCAAGGGTCCTGCAAAAGGAAGGCAGTGATGGTGCCTGACCAGCGGGCGTCCTTACGACCGGAGGGGACCGGGCGAGCCTCCCGCCCACGTGACTGCCCCACAGGGAAGCCCTGGAAGGAGACGCTGGGGCCTGTCCCCCTGGCTGGTAGGGAGCTGCCCCCTGAACATCCCCAAGTCAGTGCAGACCCGCGTCTCCCAGAGCCGCTCAGCCCTCGGGAGCACGAGAGAGAGGTCGTTCCCCGCTTCAGACCTTAGAAGACCCCGATCCAGTGGCTGGAAGCTGGGGAGCTTCACCCCAGCAGACTGACACTCGTGTCCCAGGTGTGCCGGGATCCTGTGGCAGAAAAGCCCCCGAGGAGGGCGCCCGGTGCAGCGCACGCTGGGAGCCAGGAGAGTCTGACTCTCCGCCACCTCGTAGCTGCTGACCCGGGCAGGGCAGGGCCCCGCTCCAAGCCCCCGTTTCACAACTCTCCAGATCCCGATCTCTGTCCTGCCCAGGCCGGTGCGTGACCCGTCAGGACAAGGGGCGTGGGATTGCTGTGTCAGCTGTCAGCACCTTCGGCCCAGGTGCTGTCCTCGTTTGTCACCAAGGGCCCCGCACAGATGGGAGCAGAGCAGAGGCGACTCCAGAGGGAAGTGATGATGGAAGAAGAAAGCAAACGCAGGGGCCTCCTGGTGGCACAAGGGGTTGAGCACCGCACTATGCGGCATCCGCAGCCACTGCAGCGCGAGTTCAATCCCCAACCAAGGAGCGGACCCACATGGCGCGGCAGACCTCTCCTGCCTCTCCCGCGGCTCCCCTCAGCAGTATGTTTCAGCAGATCTTCCTGTTCTGCTCCCCACTCTGTCTCTGGTGGATCCTCTCACCTCCCACGAATCTGGCCTGTACCCCAGCTCTTGTGTGCATAAATAAATAAATCTTTAAAAAAGAAAGAAAGCAAGCAGGCACGGGGCCAGGCCCTCTGGCACCCCCTGCCACCTCCACCCCCACCTCCGGCCTCCTGGCCCAGGAGGGATGCCCTGGGGACCCACAGCGGTGTTTGTGGCTGGAATCCCATGCCAGCCGCTTTCCACCTCCTTTCCTTGCTCAGCACAGACCATCCCGGAGATCACGAGCCACTTGTCCCAGGGCCGGAGATGCAGCCAGAGACGCAGCAAGGGGCTGAAGCAGGCGGCAGGAGAAAAGCTCCAACCGGAACGTCGGTGCCCCCAGAGTCCTGGGGACCAGCCTGCAGAACGTGTGAGCATCCGAACGCCCCGACAACCTCAGCCCTGCCACGCCCAGCAGGACCCCCACCAGGGAGCCTCCCCATGGTGTGGCACGGGGTGGGGTGGGGCTGAGCCAGCGCGCTCCAGAGCCCGCCTGGTCCAGCTTCCAACCCCAGCTCCCCTTCAGCTGTGCGATCTCAGTAAGTGACTTGAACTCCAGCCTGCTGTCTTGGCTACAAAGCAAGAATGACAATGACACTACTTCCTCCGAGGGGTGCCAGGGAGGACTGAAGGAATGCACACACCTGCAACGCTCCTCTTTAGCTAGAAGCCTGCGCAAAGCAGCAGTCGATGGGAGAAATCCAGCAACCCTCCCAGTAGCCACGCCAGGAAAGAACCCGCCTCCAAAAACACCGAGCCTCCCGTCTTGAGAGAATCGAGCCGGGGCTAAGCAGCCATCTGTCAGGGCCCAGCAGCCTGCGTGCCGGGAAGTCGCGTCTGTGCAATTCTGCACGCTGCACTTCTCCCAGTGCAGCCAGCAGAGGGGAGGCGGGAGGGTCACCGGGAAGAGGGGCACAGTGAGGCGCACCAGTGGGGGGTGGGAGGAGATGGGCTGCCCCTCTGGCTTCCGGCTCCTGCCCTGCCACCAATTCAGGGCGTGGCCTCAACCGTCCCCTGTCCTCCAAGCCTCAGTTTCCCAGCTGTGAAATGACACCATCGAACAAGAGGCTTTGAGGCCTCATCAAGCTGCACCTGTCAACTCTGTGACCCCAAGAAGGGAGCGGGGGAGGCCCCCTTGCACGCATCCCCCGAAAGCCCTCTGCCTTCCTCACCATGCCTTGCCCTGACCTCCCCCGCACGGTGGCCACAGGGCCAGGGTTGTGTCCACGGGGCTCCCGGCTGAGGTCTCCTCGCTGCTGGCACCGCCACCGCCCCTGGCAGGGAGCAGGACACCGCTGACCCGGGGCAAGGGGCAGTGGCGACAGGGACCCCCGGCCTGCCCACACACAGCCGGTGACCTTCAAAGGAGCCTCCTCCAGCTCGGCGAGGATGGAGGCATGTCTGAACCGAGGAACTGACCTAGCTTCCGTGGGTCCAATCCAGGGCTGGGAAGGGGCCCGGCCACAGGCCGGGAGGGTCCCGCGGTGGCAGCAGCTGGCAGCGTGGCCGGCGCCCAGGTTCAGGTGCACTGCTCCCGCGCCCACGCTGGGCGTGCAGAAGGGCAGGAGTGAGTCACTTACCTGTCAGACCTGCTGGGCTGGCAGGCAGCGGAGGGCGGGCAGGATGACAGAAGGCGGCCTGGCAGCCCACAGGAAGGGCTGGACCGAGTCAAGCCCGGCAGGGCTGGGCGGGCTGGGCCATGTCAGCGGGGCCTGGCAGGACCAGGAAGTTGAAGGGGGAGGCGTGCGAACAACGATGGGGGCCTCTCAAGAGGGGTGCCGAAAGAAGGGCTGAGCTCCGACAGTGCCCGCGCACCAGGAAGAGGAACACGGACCAGCGCCCCTTACCCAGAGGGAGTGGGAAAAACGCACTTTGAAGTCAGAAAGTTTCAGGTTTGAGTCCCCAACTTTGCAGCTGCATGACCTGTCTCTCCAGGCCCCAGTCCCCCCTTGATCAGCTGCAGTAACAAGGGCCCTGTGGAACAGGGTGCGCCCAAGAATTAATCAGACTGCAGGGACGGGAGTGGGGGTTCTGACTCCAGGGGCGGACGACAGCGTGGCATCTTGCAAAGACTTCGGGAAAGCAGGCTGGCGCTTGGGGTGGACTGCTCCTGTCTGCGTGCACCCCCAGATTTTAGCCAAACATCTGCTGAATTAATAAAGAGCTCGAGTACCTGGCTGTCAGAAAAATGTCATTTAACCATGAACACTTAACACTGCCCTTCCCAGGATGGGGTCCCCAAGGTGGATCAGCTAGTGCCCCCCAAACACTCACAGACACACCGATTTCACATGAAGCCTAGGAGGAAAAGCCCACTCCACTTTTGCCGCAGGAGACTGGCAATCAAACCTCGAGGTGTTAGATCAGGGGTTGGCAAGTGGTGCTGGAGACCAAATCCGGCCCAGCACCTGTTTTTGTAAATAAAGTTTTATTGGAACACAAATTACACTATTTTCTCATTGACCATGACTGGTTGGGAGACACAAGGGCAGACCTGAGTAATGACAGAGACCACAGTACTTGCTATCTGCCCTTTCAGGGGGCTTGTTGACCCCTGCCTTCCGTGAGGATGAGGAAGGGGGAAGGGGATAACCCTGGGGTTCGACTCTCTTGCATAACTTCATAGACGGTTCAGGACAAGCTCCCCCCACCTTTTGCAGAGAGGGAAACAGCCTCCTGAGATAGAAGTAACTTGCCCCAGGCCACGCAGAGAGTAGATTTTTTTGAAACAAGGACTGCGGGCAGCCAAAGCCACCCACTAGGAAGCCAGGTGAGCGTCCAGGCCCACAGCACAGAGGATCTAGCAAGCCCTGGTGTGACTACAGATTGTGCCGCAGGGGCCAGGACGGTTAGGTCCCCACCTGGGAGTCTGCCTGCCCAGGAGCCGAGTCCCAGCTCCAGCCTTGGTGGCTGCAAGGTGAGCGCCCGTGGAGAGCCAGATCCAGGGGGACCCACAGGTGAATACCTGGGAACGCCCTCAGGAAGGGCCAAGGCTGCTGCAGCCTCCTCATCACTTGTAAGGCGGGAGCGTGAGTAAGGAGGAAGGAAGGTGGAGAAGCCACAGAGGGGAGAGCTCTTCCTTGAACGTGACCCGGTCAAAGCTGGGAGTGATGATTCCTGGTTCCTCAATCCCATCTGCCACCACTTCCCTCATGTTCTTTCCAGCACCTTCTCTTACCCCGGTCTTGGGAGTGGCTGGCCCTGCTGGGGCTCTGGGTCCTCCTCCGCAGAGGACCTGGCTTCCCCAGCCCCTAGGCGGCAGCTCCAGAGACGAGGGAGGGGAACAGAAGGGACAGTGGCCCTTTGTGCCTTCCTATGGAAGCCTGGGCCAGACCCCATCTTCTGGCATAAAAGGGTATAAAAGCCCTTGGGGGCTGCTGCTGAGGGTCTTCTCCTGCGCCACCTCTCCCCACTCCAGCCCCCAGGACCCGGTACAGAGCAGAGTGCTAATATTAGCTGAGCACATGACACGTTCAGAAAAACTCAACCCATCTCCCTCCATTCTTTCTCCCAGACCACCAGACCCCCGCGGACCAAGTCCACACGCCGACTGCCTGAGCACCCTCTGCTAGCAAGGCCGCGGCACCCTGCACCGAGCAGCCAGGAACACCTGTTGCTGACAATGGCCGCGCCAGCACCCCAGAGCCCGGCTCTCCGAGCTTCACCCGCCTCTGCTTGGCCATCTTCTGGGGCCCGGAACCCCTCGCCTGCCAGGCTTTCTGATAGCGGAGGCTAAACTTGACTTAGCAATGGCACGGGAATGCCCACCGTCTGGGAGGGACTTGGGCCCTTCTGCCTTGGATCCTTACTAGCCCCTCACCCCCCAAAACCTCTCAGCACCAAAAGAAGGCCCCTAAAGATTCACGAGGTGAATGACTCTGCCAGCTGCTCCCAGCCAGCGCCTCTCTCCCTCGATTCTCATCCGTGAATGCTGGACCGTCATCTTGCATTCTGGGGTGTCCTGGGTGCTGCAGGGTGTGTAGCCCGCAGAAGGGGGCACCCACCCCTGACATCATCAGTTGCCTCTGGGGGCTCAGCTGAGAGCCACACACACAGTCGTGGGACTCCACGTGCTAAGGAAAGCGGAAGAGGCGTGATGAGGCGTGTTATCACCGGGAGATGTTCCCTGCCGGGACTCCTGGCCCCCCCTGCAAAGCTGCAGCTGGCCAAGGACACGTGGCCCTCAGGCGGGGGCTGAGGAGGAGCCACGCTGAGGGCCGGATGAGGGCCCAGGCTCAGACCCGGGTTCCGAGCAGCAGCGGCTCACGACCCCCTGCTCCTGCAGCCACTGGCTGCCTGGACAGCAGGGCCCGGGCTGGCTGGCCAAAGCCCCACACATGGGCCTCAGAAACAGTCTGGCAGAAGAACAAGACACACAGATGTGCAGAAATGAAAACAGCTCAAATAACCCAAGTCTGCTAATTTCAAATTTCAGATAGGTTCTTCAAAGTGGAAATACTTCTACTGGAGATGGCGGCTTCGCTCATTGACAGAGAGAGGTTGCTCAGTCCCTAACAGCTCCCACCTCCTTTCTGAGAACCATTCCCCACTCCCAAGGGTGGATCCCTAATGCCCCAATGGCACTCTGTACCACCCTCCAGGGTGCACCCACTCCACTCCTTGGCACACCCTGTACCCCCGCTCCACGGTGCACCCTGCACCCCCCACTCCTCGGCACACCCTGCCCCCTGTCCGCTCCATGGTGCACCCTGTACCCCCACTCCTCAGCACACCAGCACACCCTGCACCATGGCATATGCTCACATAGCACACCCTGTACCCCCTTTCACGACACACACATCTGCCGTTGGGGCCCCTACCTCGGAACCAGGAGCCAGAGCGGAGACTGCTGTCGACAGTCTGAGCATCAGCCCGCCTGCCCGAGGCTGAGAACTCAGGTCTTAGGCTAAGCAAAGTAGAGTCAAGACCCCGCCACTGGCAACATTCACAACAGCCAAGAGAAGCAGAAAACAACCCAAATGCCCAAGCTGCATGAATGCACGTGGACAGTGGACAGTGAGGGGGCTGGATACAGCCTTGAAAAGCATAAAGCCCTGACCGGTGCCACCAACTCACGCTCTGAGAACTAAGCCAGCCCAGATGTCACTTGGCCGAGCAGCCCACTTAGGGAAGACCCCAGAACAGGCAAGTTCATAGACATGGAAGCAGATGGGGGAGCTGTTGCTCCAGGTGGGGTTTCCTGTGGGGCTGATGAAAACATTCCAAAGTGGGTACAGGTGACTAACGAGCCGTGTGAATGAGCCGCTTAACGTCCCCGACGCGCACTTAAAAATGACGTCCATCACAGTTTACATTAAGTCTGCTTTACTACAGTTGAAAAGAGAGAAGACTAGGGGAGCAGGGAAAGCAGACCCTGCTTGGGCTCCCAGGCCTCGTCCAGCTCTCTGGGGTCTGGCATGTCCCTGAATTCGCCAAAATATGCCCCTTTTTGCTTAAACCCACTCAAACAGGTGAAGCATCCCCACGGGACGTGTGGGGACAGTCACCTCTGACGGGACGTCACCCACTGCCCGAGGTCAGCCCCCCAAAAGTGACTCCACAACCGAAGCTTCTCTTCCCACCCCATCATGGAATCTTCGTCTGCACATTTCTGAAAAACTGCTTAAATCAGGTCCGCACCCCTCTAGGGGAGAAACCTGTGCTTCCCCTCTCCTCAGCCCCTCACATTTTAATTCTATTTTTTTCTGATCAGCATTTCCCAGCTCAAAACTCTTCCCAACATCAGCAGTCTTTGCGTGTGAAAGATTCCTAGCTAATTCCAAAGCCCAGACCCATGTTCAAGCTGCATCACTGATGACATTTGCAAGAACCAGGATCCCCACTGTCAGGTGACCGGCTTGAAGAAGCCCCTTAAACAGATAACACACGCGCATTGGAACAAAATCAAAAACAAGTATGGCCCACATCTTGTCTTGCAAACTCTCCACCGCCTTTGGGGAAATGCTGCCCACATCCCAGGTTCCCAGAAGAATCAGGTTTGACTCTAATTCCCCATCAGCTGAAAGACCACGATCACCCAGGACCGGGTAAAGCACTCCCAGGAGTCACCTTATCTCAACTCCCGAACAGCCTGAGGAGAAGATCTCGTTAGGCCCATTTGAGAAAGCTGAGACTCAGAGACGTAACTTGCCAGAAGTTAGACAGCTAGAAAGCGAGAGAAGCTTTTCCACTTGGCCATGAAAAGAGGAAGTTGCATGCAGCACCATGGCCGGCATGTGGGCAGGGTGGCAACTGCGGCCCATCGCCAGGATCTTGGCGGTGTCACCGGGGCTATGAGTCTGGGAGATGGATGTATGGAGATGGTGACATCTTTGCCAAAACGTGTCATGGGCAATGGCTATGAAAAAACAACACTAGGAAAACACCTGCGCGCGACGAGGTACCCACCAGAGAATGCGCAAATCCTTGGCCACGGTGTTTAAAAGTCCTCTGTTGCCTCAAGTGTTATGTGCAACATTTAGGGAGGAAAATGAAGAATTGGTCAAGAAGACATGAAGCAAGTGATTGAAATTATTATTTTCCTTGACCTTGGTCATCTTATAATAAATTATGTAGGAAAAAGATGGACGAGTCCTTCCACTCCTTCCTTTTATTTCCTGGAACCCAGGTTTCTAACATGGCGGAGTTGGGGCCACTGATGGTACTAGAAGCAGGGTGCCCTCTGGACTTGGGGTCCTCTAGGTTGACTCCCACCGGCCTATACCACCCTGAAGTGTGAACACTCAAGACGGGGAGACTTGCTGGGCATCATGGCTGTGGATGGAGAGAGCCGGGCCTCCCACGCCGACCCCATCATCCTCAGCCCGCTTCCACAAACAGCTTGGAGGGCCAGAGCCCCTTTTCTGGGTGGGGCGCCAATGCATCTTGGAGACAGACACCCTCTGCTCTCACCTGTTGGGAGACAAAGCTCCAGGCCCGGCTGGGCCCTGATATTAGCAACCTCCAGCCACCATCTCCAATTACAGCTCAGCTGGGGGTATCCCCTTCTGCAAGTGAGGTGACAAGGCCCACCAGCCAGTTCTCTTCTGTTGCGAGCCCCTCTCTCCCCAGTCCTCCAGCCTGGAAGAGCAGCTCCAGGCTCAGAGCAACTCACAGACAAACCGTGTGGCCTGAGCCATGCACAGGGCAGTCTGTAATTACCGCAGGAACAGATCAAACAGACCCAAGTTTGAGTCCAGCTTTAGCAAGCCCAGTGACCCCGTGACCTCTGAGTGCGCGTATGTAAACTGGGGGTAAAGGCTCAACTGGCGTGGCTGATGTAAGGGGTGAACGAGCTCATTTTACAGAGCACGCATTCCCAGCAGCCTTTGCAGGCCAAGGATGGATGCACGCGGGGACGGCCGGGCGGGTCAGCCCCGTTCTGATGCTGTCCGATTGCCCGGGCTAGGCTGAGCCTCAGCTTCGCATTCTTTCAGTTGTAACAGCAAATGAGTTTCTTTCCTCCCAAGTCATTTACGCAATTTGTAATTCTGTGCTAATCTGTGTTTTCCCTAGATTTTATCTGTGCCCTGGACTGTTATAAACCCATGAAAGTAAGAGGCTGCCTCAGGCTCACCAGCATCCTCAGCGCCCGACCCAGTGTCCGGCATAGAGTACGGGTTTAATCAGCACTTATGAATGAGGAAATAAATGTAAGCGAGGAAAGAACGCAACCATGAAGGCAGTGTAAATGGACACCCCGTTTCCATCAGTGACGACCGGTCTCATGGTAAATGATTTTATCTGTCCTTTCAACAGATCCACTCAAAACCTCTAGTGGGCCGAGTCAATTAATTAAAAATGTATAGGACAGACTGAACTCTCCCCTGGAGTGGGGGTTTCAGCGGCCTGTCTACACCGAGTCCCCAGATAGAGGGGAGGAGCGGGGTCTCATGGGACAGAGGTGGGCGATGACTTCGAAGGAGCTCTCGGGCCACAGCTGGCACTACTGAGTGTCTGCTCCTTTCCTGTCACTACTCCAAGAGCCGCCTGCAAGGCTCACGCCGTACACTTACATTGACTAGAGCTTTACTATTATCCCCATTTTGCAGAGGAGAAAGTTGAGGCTGAGAAAGGTTTGAGTCTTGTCCGAGATTACATAGCCAGAAAGAGGTAGAGTTGGAGTTGGCACTTGCATTTTGTTCTAGTTTGGGTCCAGTTTGGGCCGTTCAGTCCGTCAAGGGTCCATCCCAAGAAGGGGTCTCAAAAGCAGCCTCCAAGTGTCAACATCATTGCAATTTGGGGTGATTCCCTCACTCCTGGGCCCGGGAAAGAGGACCCAGTTCAGGAGCCCGAGGCAGGTGCCAGGTACATAGGACAGGTAAAGGCAAAGGAGGATACAGAGGGCCCTCCCTCTCCCTGTTGACAGAGAGGCAGGGGTTGGCCCACAGAGACCAGGGCAGGTGTGAGGCTGCAGGGCGTCAGGCGGAGCAGGCACAGTGCCCACCTTGAGAGGTGCTAACACCTATAACCTGTCCCAGCGAAGCCACAGAGTCACACAGGACTCAGCCCGCCAGCCCAGTGTGGCAGGTTCCCTGGCTGCATCAAAGGCAGGCCCAGAGTCTTGGGAAGTTTAAAGGCTGATTCACTGAAACAGCCGCTGGCGGGGTCCCACTCACCTCGAGGCCTCCCTGGCCCTGGCCCCTGGCCTCTCGGAAGCTTGTAGGTCCCGGTGGCCGGAGCAGACTCTGCTTCAAGATTCCAAACAGGCCTCGGAGTCACAGCTCAAACCTGGGAGGAAGGAATGTTCGAGAGGTGTGTGACTGCTATGGCCAAGAAGCTAGTGGGTTGGGCCCAGGACAGGCCCCATCCTCCCTAGACACACCAGCCCTGACCCAGGCTGGAAAGGTGGGGCAGCTGAGCAAGGCCCCCACCTCTGAGAATGCACACTGGGGCCTGGCACTGAAGAGGGAGGAGGGAGGAGGGAGGAGGGAGAGAGGAGGAGGGAGGGAGAGAGGAGAGGAGAGGGGAGGGAGGAGGGAGGAGGGAGGACAGAGGGAGGGCAGGTGTGATTAGGAACCGCAGAGTCTCAGAGCTCTGGCACCCACATGGCCCCAGCGGGGCCTTGGGCAGACACCTCAGGCAGTCAGGTCATGTTGTGGCGACCAGGGGTACTTGCAGCCACAGGGGGCAGCCCAGCACCTGCTCCTGGCCCCTCTCCTGGCATCTGTGACGGACGGCGTGCAAGCGCCCACCCTCGCCCCAAGCCCCAGGGCACCCAAGGGGACCTGTGACACAGGACTCACCTCCACAGCGCAAGGAGCCCTGCAGCAAAGCAGGGAGTTGGGGAGGTGTCGTTGAGCACCTACTAAGTGCAGGTGTTCTGGACGTCTCTTCCTCCCAACGCCAGAGGCTGTCAGCACCCCCATTTCCAGGTGAATACATTGGGGCCCACGGCCAGGAAGGACCTTATGCAGGCCAGGATGACAGGGCCTGTCTTCAGGGGTCACAGTCAGCCTCGGGAGGTGAGGCTTGCACCGGGGGAGAGATTCAGGGGGTCCCTGGAATTCTGAGAACCAGAGGATCCTCCGCTCTCACGTCCAGGAAGTCCAGAGTCCAGGCCAGGGGTGCAATTTGCCCAAGTGCATGAAAATTCCAGCTGCCACGTCAGTGCTGGACCCCTGCCCACCAGACCCCAGGTGTTCTGGGAGGGGAGAGGGGGCCTGTGAGGCTTCTTCTCCCCAAGCTGCAGCAGCTCAAGAAAAGCTGAGTCCCCAGCAGCCTGCAGTCAAGCGTGTGGGGAGAGGGCCGACGCCGTGGGGACACTGCTGGAGGCTCCTTGCCGGACAGTCCGAGGTGATCCATCCTCTTCCCCGGGCCCCACCTAACCTATGGGCCCCGGGGTGTTGGGCGCCCTCTGCTGGCCAGCAGGTGCACATCCTCCAGGACAAGGACAGGAAGCTTCTAGAACTATAGACACCCCAGCTCTGGGTTTCACAAAAGACAGTGACGGGAAATTGGAAGCCAACACTCTGTGAGCCTCTCTCTGTAGGAATGCGTTAGGGCTCCACACTCCACCCCAGCTTTTTGTAGCCCCGAGGCCCATCAGGAGCAGGTTCCACCCACCTGGAGCAAGGTTTAACAAGCCCCAGATTCTCTGATTCTCCCTTCCCGGGGAGAGAGTCTATATCTGAATCTGGGCAGGTGCGGGGCTGGCTCGTAGCCAAAAGAATGCACCGGAAGTGATGATGCCTGGTCAGAAAAGGCTGGTGATCTCAGTATTTTATTTTGTTGTGTAGGGGAAATAAGAACCATTTGCTCAGCAACTGAGATCATCTTTGTTGGTCATTGTACTTCGCACAGGTTCACCATGGGACCCATAATTTATAATAAGTGTATGGTTCAAGCCAATAGCATGTAGCATAATGCCTCCTAGTAAGCCAAGACTGAAAGAACATTCTCCAGACCAATGATGGCTGCTCAGGCAGAGGGGGCAGGGAAGAGCACCCATGTCCGGGCAGGGAAGAGCACCCATGCCCGAGCAGGTGGCATCCTCCATGAGCTGGCGCAGGGCAGAGGGCTGAGCCAACCAGTTACTGACGTCCAGCTGCCACTGCAAAGTGAGAATGGATCTAGAAACCTGCAGGCACCACTGTGAGCCGCTGAGGAGGGCTGCTCCAAGGGCTGCAGCCCAGCCAGGCTAGAAACAGGTGTCCCCGGACCAGAGAAGGTACCCCCGGGCCTCCTGGGACAGCTGCACAGTTTAACGCCTGGTGACGAGGAGCTCCCGGCAAGGACGGGGAGTGTCTCCAGTGCCGGCGTGCCATTCAGGTCAGCCAAGAGCGGCCTTGTCCATGCTGAGCTCTCTCCCCGTGCTCCACAAACTCCTTGTGTTTGAAGTCCAAAGTGTCCGCCATGCAGGGAACACTCCCTAGGGCCGTGTCTGTCCGCTCCTGTTGCCAGTCACTGGTGGCACTAGGGTTCCCTGACATCATCCAGATGTTCATACTGCCGAGTCTCAGGAGAGGGACGGCTTAGCTCACACTATCCAGCACATGTCCATCGTGATAAGAAAGTCCAATTTCTGGGGCCTCCCTGGTGGTGCAGTGCGTTAGGCAATGCACGATGACGCTATCTGCAGCCACTGCAGCACAAATTCGATCCCTGCCACCAGCCAGGGAGGGGACCCACAGGGCACAGCAGACCTCTCCTGCCTCGCCCACTGCTCCCCTCAGCAGTGTGTTTTGGTCAGTCTGCCTGTTCTGTTCCCCACTCTGTCTCTGGTTGATCCTCTCAGCCCCCACACACCTCTGGCCTGTACCCCAGTTCTTGCATGCATAAATAAATCTTTTTCTAAAAAAGTCCAATTTCCAACATTAAAATAATTCAGAGAAAGCATGTTAAGTTCAAGCCACAAGTAACTTGGTCTAAAACCAACTTTCAAAACATGGCTTTTGACGTCATAACGCGTCAGCACATGCCACGCCATCCTGACTGGGACATTCGCCTTAGGAGCTGCCACGTAAGACACGATGACCCTCCCCCAGGCCACCATGACGCCCACGGGACGTGAGGCGGTCCTGTGTCTGCTCGAGTCACCCCCAGGAGTTCCAGCCCCCTCCAGCTGTGCGTCTCCGTCGAGGCCGCAGACATTGAGAGTGGAGATAAAATGGCCCAACAGAACTTGGCGTGGAGCTTCCTGGGGTGGCTGGTCACAGAGCCTTGTGGGCGAGAGGAAGCCAGCGCCCACACTGTCATGTTGAACTGCCACGTGTGGAAGGACACTGTCCTTGAGACCTGGTGGCCGGTGCTGTGGCCAGGGTTGCAGAGTTGGAGTAAAATTACCTGCTTAGTCTGTCTCTCAGACTTGTCGTTCCTGGGGATGGTGGGGTGTGTGCATGTGTGTGTGTGTGCATGTGCGTGCTTGTGTTGTGCGCATGTGCATGCTTGTATGTGTGTTCGTGTGTATGTGTGTGCACGTGTGTGCATGTGTGCACGTGTGCATGTATGTGTGTGTGCGTGTTTGGAGGAAAACCAGATGACTTCAAGGATGTAGTTTAAGGATTAAACATGAAGACACCGGACCAGGTTGCTTGGGCTGCAATCCCAGTTCTTCTAGAAAGACAGAGAGCCTCAGATGCCTGGATCCCAACTCTGGCCCAGCCACCAACCCGGTGACACCAGGTGGGCCCCAGCTCCGCGAGCCACATGCTCTGTCGGACGGAGAGCAGATGCGTCTCCAATGTCACACCTAAGGCTCTCGCCGTGCCTGGCGTGGGCTCTGCAGAAGCGGAGATCGCATTACTTCTATTAGCGTTGCTTCTATTATTGCTTCTGCCTGAGAGTCTGCGGTCAGCTGGGCGAGGGTGACCTTGCTTGGGTCCTCTGTGGCATGCTGTCACCGCACCGCAGCTGTACCCGAGTGTGGGGCCGAGTCACGTCCTGCGGCAAGGCCAGGAGCGGGGATGTGCAAATGAACCGACATCCCGAGCTCCCGTCCTGCCCTGAACTGCAGCCGGTGCAGGAGCTGAGTTTCCAGACGCCCCTGGAGCCCCAGCTCAGACCAGGAGCCTCAACCCACCTCCAGATGAAAGTTGGGACATAGATCCTGCCCCATAGGGAGCAGGATGTGTGGGGGGGTGAGAGGGAGCCCAGCAATGCGGGGGGGGGGGCCAAGCTTTCCTCTGAACCCACGATCAGGCGCTGACAGTAAAGGGAGACGGTGGCTCAGCCCTGCCCCAGGGTGTCACATATCGTGCCTGTGTGTGCAGAACAGAACTTACTCCGTTCGCACAGCAGCGCTCGGAGGCAGCCACTAAAATTACCCCATGTTACAGATGAGGAAACTGAGGCCTGGGAGGACAACCGTAGTCCCCATCGTCCAGCTGGGGGGGGCAGCGTGTTCCCCAAGCTGGCTCTAGGTTAAGCACCTCACCTGATCTTTTAGTTACATACTCAAGCTGCCAAGGCTTCTTACAGCCAGTTATTAGGGGAGGAAATTGAGGGTCACGTGGGCACATCACAGAGCCCAAGATCACACAGCTAGGACAGTGTGGCCCAAATGCCAGGTGCTTAACCACAGGTGACCTGGTTCTCACAGGACACGGGAAACCTCGCCTTTGTCCTGAGGCCTCCTGAGGACGAGAAGGTGTGGCTGTTCACTCTGAGGAACCTCCAGGTAGATTTGTGGTGCTGCAGCGCCCTCTTCTGGCTGCAAAGAAAACACCGCGAGAACGGGATGCTGAGATGCACAAGGTGCATCCCTCAGAGAAAAGGGACCAGTCAGCAGGGGTAAGCACAAGGCCAGGGAGAAACACCTGACCCAATCTGGGCAGGTCGGAAGACTTCCTGGAGGAGGTGACCTACTTTGAGCGTGGGTGGCCTGATGCAAAAGTTCAATTCAAGGGGATCAATGATTTAGGTTTCATTGTCCAGGTCAACTGGACAGGCCACTCTCGGATAACAAAAGCAAGAATGTTATCTGAACTGTGCTTTAAAGAATGAGGAAGCCTTAGTAGTTCCAAACAGGTGAGAAGAACCACTTGTGAAAGCTGTGTAAGGACAGAAGAGGAAATCCTGGGTCAGGTTGAGGAGGAGGGAAAGAAGCAAGGCTCTGGGCTGAGCGGGTGAGGCAGAAGTTTGAATTTGCAGTAGACTCGGTTAACAAAGACCAGGAGAGTCAAAGACCCTGGGCTAGGAACCAAGAGAGCTGACACATCTTGTCGGCGGGGCACAGCGGCAGACCAGCCACCAGGAGAAGGTGACTCTGGGCTGAGGCTGGAAGGAGATGAAGTGCTCTGGGATGCCTGGGTGTAGCAGGAACAAAAGCCCCAAGAAGGCCCATGTGGCTGGAATGCAGGGAGCAAGGGGGAGAGGGAGGAGAGGGAGGAGAAAAATATGGAGGAAGGATCTGGGTGGCAGGAATTCATGGAAGACTAAAAATAGTGGGTGCCCTGCCCAGCTTCACCTTTTGTGGTCTTAAAGATCACTAACAACTCTGTCAACCATAGAAAAGCAAAATGAATGCAAGTCATTCTTATGTTAAACGGTAAGGTGTGTCCTGCCATTGAGTCAGAGATTTGTCTGCATGGAAAACAGAGAGGGGTGAGCAACTAAGGTTGCATTGAGCAGATTAGGGTTCTGCCCAGTTAGTACTAGCAGGCGGTAGGATGGGAGAAAGATGGATGGGTGGAATAAAGGATGATGGAGGACAGGTGAACAGAAGGAAAGATGACAGGAGGGAGGGAGAAGGGAGGAAAGAAAGGGAAGAGGGAGGGAGAGAGGGTGGGAGGGAGGGAGGGAGGAATTATAGGAAGGAGGGAGAGAGGGAGTAGAGATGGATGGATGGGTGGATGGATAGATGATGGGTGGATGAGAGGCAAGGAGGGAGGGAGAGGTGGAGGGAGAGAGGAGATGGATGATGAATGGATAGATGAGATGGAAGGAGGTGGAGAGAAGAGATGGAGGAAGGATCTGACTCATTCAGGTCTTCAAAACAGGACTTTCCAGAACAAATTGGGATATACTGGTCATCCAACAGAACCCAAAGGAGAAAAAAGCCTCTAGGAGGTGTGCCCCGATGGCCAATTATTCAGCAACCCTGGGTCACCTCAGTCAATATTAGTGGCGGTGAGAAAGACCTAACTTGTTTTCTCTCCAGTACTTGTTCAAGGGCACTTCCACTCTTGGACACCACACAGAACCCCAGCCTCCATTCTGACAGGAGTCTGCTTACTCGTGGTTTGCAGGGACTGGCACAGCGTGCTGGCAGTCCAAGTAAGGGACAGAGTCAGGCGAGAAGCTGCCTTGCTACACACGTGTGTCTGTGTTGCATGTGTGTTTCGTCTCCTGAGACTTTTAAGAAAATGTCAAACTTTCTAAGAATATTTGAGTTAGTTCAGCACAAAGCAAGAAGTCATTAAATGGCTTTGCAGGCTTCCTTCTAACCCTGCTTCTTCCCCTTTCCAGAAATAGGCACTGTCCCGGCATCACCCCAAACACTAACTGGCCCCACCTCCACCCCTCCTAGGACATCCTGACATTTGGTTTTGTTTATCCAGACAGCTCAGGAGGCTCATCTGCATCAATTACAATAGACAATTTGCATTTATTGTACAGGCCACACATTCTACCGGGCACCCCCACCCCTGGGGCCATTGAATCCTCACAACCCAGAGAGGTTGAGTAACTGCCCTGAGGTCACACAGCTTCCTAGCGCTGGGCCAGGGTTCCTTCCAGAAACTCCCCCTTCTCCTCCTCCCCTTGGTAGAATTGTATCTCTCTTCATTAACCAAGACATCCCTTCTTGTCATCACTTTTCACTGTGCTGAGCAGGCCTGGTAATTCTCTCAGAATCCTTCCCCCCAGGACAGTTTATAACTGGAAAAAAAAAAAAGCAACCTCTGAGGCCCCCCACCCCTAGATCTGAAACATGTGGCTGCAGAGTGGGCTTCAGGGTAGTGATCAAAGCTCAACATCTGGTCTGGTCACCCCCACCCCGGGCCCCACTCCAGCCCCACCCCACCCCCACCCCGGGCCCCACTCCAGCCCCTCGCTGCCGCCACAGCTGGAAGCAATTCTTTCCAACAACTCAATGGGTCTCAGCTGGGGGGAGGCGATTTTGCTCCCAGGGAACATCTGGCCATGTCTGGAGACATCTTGGGATGTCAGACACAGAGAGGGGGCTGCTACTGGCCTCCGGGGGTGGAGTCGGGATGCTGGAAGCATCCCACAATGCATTGGACTGCCCCCCCAAAAATGTGCTCAGCCTCAAATTTCAACAGTGCTGGGAAACCTTAGCAGAGCCCAAGCAGGTGAGGGAGGGCTGTTGGCAGCCCCAGAAAAGCTGGGGATCTTCAGGAGCGAAGTGGAAAGGAAAGTAGAAAGCTGTCTCCGATGGAAGGAGCTTTATGCTTATCTTTACTTTTATTTTTATTTTGGGTGACATTTTCACTCTTTCACACGGGCACATGATCCACTCACCCCAATGGAAGGAGGCTGACCCGGTTTATCTGTGAGAGGGCAAGCTCCACCCCCACCCCCCACCCCCCACCTCCCACTCCACCCCCCACCCCGCGCTCGCCTGTGGGATGGGGCTGCGTGCGGGCCAGGAGTCCTGAGGCCAGAGCGTGGGGCAACGCCGCGCCACCGAGACCCCCCTCAGTCTCCCTGCTCCCTTACCAGTCGGGGTGCCCGGCTACCCCAGGGCAGAAATAGCAAAGCGTCAGGGTCCGACGCCGAGCGGGCTGTTCCTACAAGCTGATCAGACAGCCCTGCTGCGGGTGGTCCGTGGTGAGAGACAGAAGTAAGTGAAACCACAGCAACGCGGACTCATAATGGAGACAGCTGTGGCCACGGCCTGGAGCGCGGGCCTGGCTGGATGCCACGTCCAGGGAAGACATTTGAGGCAGCCGGGCGGCGGGGGCGGCCGAAGCGGGGGTCACTCAGGAAACAGCAGCTGGGGCTTCTGGCCAAAGTAACTGAAAAGACCCTCTCATTCTCCTTTACTCTCATGCAGTCCTCCCGGGCACTGGTCTGCCCGCACCCAGGGGGTCCCCGCTCCAAGCCGTTCTGAGGCCCCAGCGGGCCGCTCCCCCTCGGCCTGGAGCTCAGATCACATCGCTCAGGTTAAGGGTTCAGTTTCCCAGGTTGGGCCCCACAGCCCCATGCAGGGCCAACCACCCAGTCCAGGGTATCGGCTGTGCTTCTGACCAGGGTCCCCCGATCGCTCCCTGGGGGTGAAGAACTTGCAGAGCAGCTCATAGAACTCAGGGAGACTCCCCTGGAGCCCATCCGCAGTGCGGGGCACTGGGCAGCTTCTCCATGGAATTGGGAGTCGGGCAAAGGACAGTCGTGGAGCCCTTTCAGGCGTATATAATCTTCTACGCCATTTGTAGCGAGTCGACCAGGTGCAGGGCAGGCAAGGGGGGCAGGCAGCCCCTGCCGAAGCTTCACTCTCTTCGGGCTCTCTCCAGGGTTCTCTTCTGGTCTCTTCTCTCATAGGGGTTCTCCGCCACCCAGGTTCTCTGCCACCCCAGGTCCTTTGCCTCTGCCAGAGCCACAGCAGTCCTCCGTGTGATGCCCCCTTATAGCCCAGCCCCGCCTCCGAGCTCAGGCGTGCACACACACGCACACCCACACCATACTCCAGGTGACACCATCAGCCACGTGCCCCTCTCCCCACCGTGCTCACGCTCCCAAGCGCCTTCTACATTCAAGGCCACAGGCGACAGTCACAGAGGCCAGCGGCGTAAAAGCCTGAGCGTCTCATTTACCCTACACCACCCTGCACCCCTTACCTCTCTCACTTGACTTCCTCCTGCCTCTTTCTCCCTCATTCTGCTCCAGCTACACAGAGCCTCATCACAATAGACACACCTGCCTCAGAACCTTTGCACCCCCCTTTCCCCTTTGCCCTGTGCTCTCTCACCCCCATCCTCCTGACTCTGAGTGAACTTCCCAGCATCCTCTACCCAGCGAAACCTTCCCTGCCTACCCCACTTGCAACTAAATCCTTCCGACAGGCTGCGCTTTCTTCCCAAAGACTCCACAATTCACTTCTTTCTCTCCTGTAATGGCTGTCTCTCCCCAGGAGAACAGAAGCCCAGGATGGCAGGGCTCTGTCCGATTTGGTCACTGCTGTCTCCCGTGCCTGCCCCACCAGCGCTTGGTAAATATTCACCAAAGGAGGAGCAGTACTTCCACGAGGAAACTCTTGGAAAGAATTAAACACAGGGTGGATGTCTAAAGAAAATCAAGATCAAATTAATTCTGAACTATTCACCTTAACTCAGAAAAAGTATTTACCTTTTAATTTTAGGATTAAATGGAGCTGGAATTTTGCCCAGCTCAACCGTTCGTCCCCCATTTGTAAAAATGCCCTGGGTCTGGCTCCCCCATCTGGCCTTGGGCACACACACACACACACACACACACTGATGGGAGTGTCCCCCTCCCTTCAGGGACACCTGTAGAGAAAAACACCCCCTCACTCAGCTCCCCGGCTGTGACTCCCCAGCCACATTCTGACTCGACTTCAGTGTCCCTCTGCTATTCCAGTTGTCTCTCTTACTGCAATGCTCTTGAATATTCCTTGCAGTCTTTAATGTGTCCAGTGCAGTTTTTTTCTCTTTAACGACACCTATCGGCTTGTTTGGGTTTAGATTCTGGCCCTTAGCTAGAGGCCCTCTGTGGGCTATTTCCACTGTCTCCTGCCTGCCTCTCTTTGTCTGGGTCTCTATCTAGTGAAATTAACTGTTCCCTCACCTGCTCAGCCCTGAGCCAGGGAGCTGTATAAGGGTGAATATGGGTGACACATAGCCCTGTTAGTGGGCAGACTAAAGGGCACCCCAAGATCCCCAAACCTTGCCAGCTCTCAATAGACTCTGCACCCACCACATAAATACAAACATACTTAGTGTGTGAGACCTTCAATAGGAAAGGACTTTAGGGCCTCTCTGGTGGCACAGGGGGTTGAGCAACACACTGTGGAGTTTCCACAGCCACTGCAGTGCGAGTTCCATCCCTGGCCAGGGAAGGGACCCACAGGGCGCAGCAGACCTCTCCTGCCTTGCCCGCTGCTCCCCTCAGCAGTGTGTTTCAGTCGATCTGCCTGTTGGCTCCCCATTCTGTCTCTGGTGAATCCTC
The DNA here is from genome assembly GCA_019455555.1 of Galemys pyrenaicus. NCBI lineage: Eukaryota > Metazoa > Chordata > Mammalia > Eulipotyphla > Talpidae > Galemys > Galemys pyrenaicus. Next base: position 625,239 of record JAGFMF010012145.1, on the reverse strand, counting down.
TCATCCCCTGCCTCTGGCCCGTACCCCAGCTCTTGTATCCATAAATAAATAAAATCTTTTAAAAATAAAAGAACTTTAATAGAATGAGTGTGCGATAGAGAGAAGAAAGGACAATAGTGCCCCAATGGAACACCCAAAGTTATCCTTCCCTCCTAGTAAATGCCCAACAAAGAGGCTGGCCCAAAGCGGGGAGCCACTGAGGCCCAAAAGCTTCCACAGCCTAAGGCACCTGAGGGGAGGGAGGAACCCAGAGGAGAGGGGAAGGAGGGGCCAGGCAAGTCTGCATGGAGCAAAATCAAGGTAAAAGTTAATATAAGGGTAACCTCCCCAAGGGTCTCTCACCCGCATCTCTTCCAACTGTTTCTTTCCACATCCCCCAAATCTCTGTGCAAGTTCAAGGCTGAGAAGCAAGCACGGCTTCTTCTCATGTCTCTCTGCTCCAAGTGCCCCTTCCAAGTCCTCTTCCTCAAGCCTTCTCTCTGCAGTACTTTCCAGCTTCGGCTCTCCCTCCCTCAGCCCCACCCTTGAAGGCACAGCAGGGAGCCTGGAACCTCTGCTTCGGATGATAGTTACATCCCAAGGAGGCTGGAGGACCAGGCCCAGCCTAGGACCAGGCACTGAGCTGCTGCCCCAGAATGAGTCTGGCATCCCAGTGAGTGTCATCACCCAGGAGAAGACAGACAGGACTGATGGAACTTTCTGGAACAATGGAAATGTTCAGTATCTTGATAGTGGTGTGGCCTGCAGAGTTCCAGGGATTTGTCAAAACTGTACCTTAAAAGCAGTACATTTCACTGACTACAAATTACACCCCAAAGAAAAGAATCTTAAGAAAAAAAAGGGGGTTACAAAAGAAAGATCCCATTTTAAAAAGAGAAGGATGGGAAAAGCAAAAGGTTAACTTCCCAGCTAGCCTGAAGGAGCTGCAAATAGAAAAAAGCTATTTCCCAAAAGACCTTCTTGTAAAAAGGGCAGACGTGAAACTCACTTTTGGGGGCCCGTTATTTTCACTGATCCAGAGCAGAGATTGAGGCCAAACTTGCAAATACCTGTCAACAGCAAGTACACACAATCTCTCAGGCTTTGCCGAAAGATATTGCAGGGGAGAAGAAGGAGGGGTAAGGTGGGGCAGCCCCTGGTAAAATCTGAGGTTCTGGGGCCTGTGGCATTCCCTTGAGAGGCGACAGGGTCTGCTTGGACAGAGGATGAATTCCAAAGTTCCTTAGCCCCAACCCCTACCTGAGGTCAAAGGGCATCATTTCAAACCCCAGCCCCATGTAACAAGATTGCTGGCATTATCCAGAGTGGCTGTAAAGACCATGGGGGAGGGGGGATGTGGGGGAGGGAGGCTTTAGAATCAGGTGAGCCGAAGTTAGCTGTGGGTGGTAATGGAAGACCTGTGTTCAGAGACCAGGAGGCTTGAGAGGCATTTCCTGAAAAACGGGAGGTGATGGTAATAGCACCCACCTTATAGAGTGATTTTATATATAGCTATAAAGATATCTATCCAGTACTTAAAACTTTGCCAGGACTTAGCAAGTGCTTAATCATGGTAGAAAGTAGGAAGAAGTGGGAGAAGGGGAGGAGGAAGGGGAGAAGAAATCACTGTCTTATTATTGATGTCATTCTGATGAGATGTTGGGGTTCAGATGTGCAGGATCCTGGGGTTACTTTGGAGAAACGTTTCGGCACAGCACCCCTTTCAGCGCCACATGGCAAGTTTGCCAAGCAGACAGGGATGTTTGGTTATATCCCAAAAGGACGGGTTTGTTAGAAGAAAGGAAAGGAGTAGATGTCCGCAGAGGGGTGTCTGTTCTGACACAGTGTTCTTTGGGGGAGGGGCCTCTTCCTCCATGGAGTTGTTACCCATTGCTAAATTAATCACTTCTGGGGTTGATCCTGTTAATGTGTAAGGACCTGTGATTCTCGGTCAGTGTCCTCTATCTCCTGTCCCCACCTCTGGTCCTCTGGTCACGCCCACCCCTATGTTCTGTAGCTGTCCTTGATGAGAGCACAATCTCTTTTCTAAATAGTACTCACCTAGGGATTCCCTAGGAAATTCCTAAGGAACCTTCTTTTCTGTAGCTGGTTTAAAGATTATGTTAATGATCTCTACCCCCACCTTTAGTTTCTGGTCTTGTGAAGCCTCCATTCCAAATTCTCTACACTAAGCCCCTATCAATTATTACATAGTCCCTTACCGCGTTCCGCCTCTCTGGGCTTCCCTCTGCTGGACATAGCAACACCTTCTCCAAAAAGAAAAAATAATAATTTGTGGCAAGGACTGGACCATCTCTACCAAAAAAAAAAAAAAGGTAGCTGGAATTATGATGACATCTCAAAATAGCCGGCTTTTGCTGGTTTCCCTTCTGGTTTTAATTGAGTAGTTGAGCACCAGGAACTAAATTGTTTTCCAAGGGCCTGACCTATTGTAGTGGTAACCAGAGGTTCCTCCCTGGTTCTCCATCTCCTGTGAGGGATCCTGATGCTGGGGAGGAGGTTCACGGCGTGGGAGAATGACACCTGGAAAACTGGCGCTCTCTACAGGAGCGGGTGAGTCCGCGCGTCCGTTGGCGGCTGCTTAAAGCAGATCCCACTCGCCCTTGATCAGGAAAGTCGTTTCCTGTTCTCAGCGCTTCAAGTTCAAGATCTGTAACCGTTTCAGCTCGCTAGCGCCCCTTGTGGTGAAGTGCAGCCATTGGTCTTGATGGCTACCAGAAGCGCTGCTGGAAATGGACAATTTACAGAGCGATGGGTCGCGGGACCTCATTTCTGTCCTCCATCTTCCCTGCGTTTTTCTGCTTTTCCTTCAGTGGTCCTCTGCACTGCTTTCAAATTTCAAAAATGAGTTCATGAGACGTCGTAGCCTCTTGCAGGAAGATAGCTAGCGCCTCAAATCCAAGGAGACAGAATGTAAAAGGGTGGTGACCAGGGGCCAGGAGCAGGGGGAGGGTTGTGGTTAATAGTCTCAAAGTTTCAGTTTTGCAAGATGAAAAAGTTCTGGAGGCGGATGGCGGCGATGGTTGCACAATAGTGTGGATGTCCTGAACACCGTGACCTGTACACGCAGAAGTGGTTAAAATGGGAAATGTTATGTATATTTTACTGCAATTTAAAAAAATTGATTAAGGAAAAGAAGCACCATCGTTGCAGCATTCATTCAGAGCTGTGATGGAGTCACTGGAACTATACAAACCCACTCATCATAAATCCTACACCTGGACCAAAAAAAAAAAAAATGAATCCTCAGTTTTCAGACACAAATCTGTGGTCCAGAGACCCAGTGTAAGGAAACTCACAAGGTGAGCCCCCACCCTTTGCCAGTCCCACTCCCACTTTCTTCCTGGGGACAGTTGCCCAAATGCCACATGGCAGCTGAGAGTCAGGCAGAATCAGGCGTCCTGCCCAGCAGAGATCAGCCTTTGGGGCATAGAATGACCGTAACTGATGAGGCAAGGTGGCAGAGGGGCACTTGCCCCGGCCAAGCCTCTCACCTTCTGTGCGGGTTTCCTCATCTATAAAATGGGCACAAGTGTACCCGCTTCGTGGATCATCGTGAACCTCCAATAAAGAAGTTAAAATGGGCAAAAGGGTCAAAACTCCCATATGGCACCGCTGAGCTGCAGGTGTTCGGTAGAATGGGCTGGGGCTGGATCTCAGGCTGCAGTGGCTTTGAACAGCTTCACTGTGCTGAGACTTAACCCCTTGTGCCACCAGGGAGGCCTCTGTGATTTTTAAATCATTGGTTGAGCATTTGTTTTTCACCTGTGCATGAAATGGTTTGGAAGGGAGCAACACTAATACGATGCATAGGAAGGATTCAGGGCAGGTGGAAGAAGGTCTGTGTTGGAGGTTGAAGTACCTGTTTCAAGGTGAGCCCTAGCACAGAGAGATTTTCCAGATTTCTCTGAGCAGAGCTACTAACTGTAAGAAGAGCCCCCATATTCCTCTTCCCCCTTGAGGGAGCCTGAGAAGCTGGTAGGGGAGGGAGTTGCCTGAAGCATCCTCCTTGGCCCTTGGCATAGTCTAGCAAGGTAGGCTTGAACTTGGTACATCTCCAAAGGTCCCTCCCCTTCACTCTCACGCCACCACCCATGCATCTCTTCAGTGCCAGCACCTAGAGTCATGCACCCACGTGAGTGAGGAAGGCAGTGGCAACAGGGAAACTGATTGGGCTGAAGAGGCAGTGACAACCCCAGAACCCACCATCCAGAAGATGGAGGACTCTAAGGAGGGCATCCCATCCAGATAACTCTCCAGGGATACTTCACTGGGTCTCCAGGAGAGGCCGTGACATGGATGCAGAAAGACACAGCTCTGGGATCCTGCAAGCCTGAGTTGAATCCAGCTCTGTCACTTGTGACATATGACTTCTGAGAACTTTGCTCACCTCACTGAGTACCAATAAAATAGCAGTGGAGAGATATAATCTTGGGAAGGGCTTTGAAGGATGAATAGGAGTTTGAAGAACTCAGAAAGGTACTGGGCATAAGGCGGGTACCCAAGAAGTATTTGTGGTTACAAGTCATAGCAGAACAGGTTCTGCAGACTTGGGGTGGTGGGAAGGGACAGCCTCACCTTCTAGAGACAACCTGGTGTCCAGGAAACAGGGTTGGGATGTTGGTCAGCCTTGGGCTAAGATCTTCATTGGTCAGAATTCTCCAGAGAAACAGAACCAGTCAGATGTAAAGCCCAAAGAGTCGTGTGGTGGTCAGGCCAGGTCAAACCTGAAGGCCGGGTGATCTGGAGGGAGGGGCCATGGTTAAGCCTCAGTTGAACTGGAGGCCTGAAGACCCACTACTCTGATGACCTGGGGCTGTAGAATAAGGGGCCCCAGCTGCAGCCAGAGCTCTTTGTTCTTCTGGCCCTCAAGGGTTTGCAGGACCTGCACCCTCAAAGGTGAGGCTGTCTTCTTTCTTTCTTCTTTCTGTTCAAACGCTAATCTCTCCAGAACCATGCTCACAGGCACACCCAGAAATGTTTCACCTACAAACAGGAATTCCTTCTCCCAGTTAAGGTGACATAAAACTACCCACCACAGAATCCTGCCTCGCATGACTCTGCCTCAGTTTCTTCATAGCAAAGCAGGATCTTAACAGGGAAAGCCCCAGGCCATGGTGGGTATCTCCATTAGAGAGTCTTGGGGTGTAGCGGCCTCATCCCCAATTCCTTCTAGCTGCTAGCCTCTCCTCTACCCACACACCCCTCCCCCACCCCCAGGGACACAACATCCGTTCCCTGCGCCCTTATCATGTACCTGGGCGCCCTGCCATCACCCCTCCCCCCATGCTTAGACACTTGTTCAATTTCCCTCTTTCTGAAACAGCCATTGGCAAACTTTTTTTTAAAGATTTTATTTATTTATGCATACCAGAACTGGGGTACTTGCCAGAGGTGGGGGGATGGGGTGAGAGGACCGGAGACAGAGCGACTTTTTCTGTAAAGGCCCGATACTAAAGAGTTTTAGCTTCTCAAGCCAAGAGGCAAACTTGTGACTATTATGTGGACATGTCTATAAATACAGAGAAATGGAAAAAAAATCTCAAATGCTCTATTGTTTGCCCACAAATTCCAAAGTAAGGAAGGGGTAGAATTTTGTTGTAACATAGTCCTACCAGTGAGCAGATGGAAACTCTTCTGGAGAAGGGGGTAACATTTTTGCTTAGCCGGGGCTCGAAAGTAAAAGCTCCTCTTAACTGGAGCGCCAAGAGTGGCAGCTCTCTGTGTGGCTCTCTGTGGCTCTGTGTGGCTCTGTGTGGCTCTCTGTGGCTCTGTGTGGCTCTGTGTGGCTCTGTGTGGCTCTGTGTGGCTCTCTGTGGCTCTGTGTGGCTCTGTGTGGCTCTGTGTGGCTCTGTGTGGCTCTGTGTGGCTCTCTGTGGCTCTCTGTGGCTCTCTGTGGGCCATTTTCCCACAGACTCCTTCCTATGGTTTGTTATTTGTTGAATTTTATTTTTTTAAAAAAAATATTTACTTTATTTATGCATATAAGAACTGGGGTGTAGGCCGGAGGTGTGGGGGGCGAGAGGACCCACCAGAGACAGAGCAGGGAGCAAAACAGGCAGATCGACTGAAACACACTGCTGAGGGGAGCAGCAGGAGAGGCATGAGAGGTCTGCTGCACCCTGTGGGTCCTCCCTGGTCAGGGATCAAGCTGTAACAGGGTGGTCCCCAGGAAAGGGGGAAGATCCAGAATCCCGGTTACGCCCTCAGTGGGTGGAGCTGAGCAGGGATAAGAAGATGCTGGAGAGAGAAGATAAGAGGACAGAAGGAAGGGAGGAAGAAGGAAGCAGGATGGAGAGCAGCAAGGAGACCTGGAGGAGGCACGTGGAGCAGAGCCACATGTGAAGAAACTGCGCTTGCTTTTTGATCTTGGACTGGTTGGAACAGATGTGGGTGAGAGACCCGTGGAGAGGTTAACAATGGCAGCTTTCATCTTGATTTTGATTTTGCTCCTCTCCTCCCAGATTTATCTGACTCTTTCTGACCCTTTTCTATGGGTCTCTACTGAAAGGTCCTTTAGATGTGTGGCAGGCTTTTGGGCCTTTCTTTGGGCCAATCCTATTTGGCTGGACTTTTACCCTCAAGGAGAAGGGTCACTTTGGATGCTTAACTTAGTGACTATGTTCTTTGTCCTTTCTGTATTGTTCCCTAATTGTATTAGAGTTCCTTTCCATTAAAGGCCTTATATGTTTGTCTTGATGCAGCAGTTGGCAGAACCCATTTAGAGAGGGCAGGTTTGGGGGTTCTGGGGTGCCCCTCTCCCTGCCCTGTAACAGTTGTAGATTCACACCAGGCAGAGGAAGTGTGGTCTCTGGACCAGATGGCACTGGAGCCATCTTGACTTAAACCTCACATCTTTTTTTTTTTAAGATTTATTTATCCATGCATACAAGAGCTGGGGTACAGGCCAGAGGTGTGGGGGGTGAGAGGACTCACCAGAGACAGAGTGGGGAGCAGAACAGGCAGACTGACCTGCTGCGCCCTGTGGGTCAGCTCCCTGGCCTGGGATCCCAAACTTCAGGGGCTGCGGGTTCCTCACAGTGTGGTGCTTAACCCCTTGTGCCACCAGGGGGGCCCTAAACCTTACATCTTTTATAAAACTTAACTCAACTAGGGGTGACAGACGAACAAACAGAAGAAGAAAACAAGAATATCTTTCGGACCTAAGGCTCAATTCTCAGACAGAGGTGTGTCAAATCATGATCCAGAAAAGAAAAATCTGGTAAGCTGGGCTTTATCCAAATCAGAAAATTTTGCTTTATGAAAAGCCCTGTTAAGAGAATGAAAAGCCAAGTTCTACACTATGAGAAAATCTGGGTAAACTAGAGGCCTGATAAAGGACTCCCCTGAAATATATAAAGATCTCTCAACACTCAGCAGTTTAAAAAATCCAGTTAGAGAATGGGCAAATGTCATGAAGAGAAATTGCACTGAGGGTCCTCCCTGGTGGCCCAAGGGGTTAAGTCTCTGCACTATGAAGCATCCGCAGCTACTACAGCACGAGTTCAATCCCCGACCAGGGAACTGACCCACATGGCACAGCATACCTCTCCTGTCTCACCTGCTGCTCCCCCAGCAGTGTATTTCAGTAGATCCACCTGTTCTGCTCCCCACTCTGTCTCTGGCGAGTCCTCTCACCACCCCCTACATACCTCTGGCCCGTACCCTAGTTTTTATATAAATAAAGAAATCTTTTAAAAAATTGCGCTGAAATGGACATCTGGTGGCAGTAAGCACATGGCAGATGCTGCTGTCACCAGCCATTGGGGAGATGCAACAGGTGTACCTGTGAGCTGTCGCTACTCATCTACTAGAAGGACCAAAATAAGAAAGAGTGCAGATGGCGAGCTGGTGAGAACCTGGGAAGCGGGCTCTCTCGTGCTTACTGGTGGGAATGTAAAATGGCACAAAACCCATTTCAGAAAACAGTTTTGCTAATCTCTTCTTTAAAACTACGTGCCTACCTTGTGGCCCAGCAGTTACCCTCCTGGGCCTTTCCCCCAGAGAAACAAAACCTCTTCTCTACATAGAAACCTGTGTACAAACATTCTTATCAGGTTTAGTTTAGTAACATCCCCGCGAAAACAACCAAAATGTCCCTTCAGTAGCAAGTGGTTCAACCAGTTATGGTACGGCCATACCTTGAAATGCAATTCGATGATAAAAAAGCACCATGATGCGCACCTCATTTCTGGATGGATCTCAAGGATTATGCTGAGGGGAGAAATTCTCCCTTAAAAGCCCATGATTTCTTTTAAATAACGTTCTCAACATGACAAAATTACAGAGGGGGAGAAGGGATTGGCAGGTATAGGGTTAGGGCTGGCGGGGAGCAGGGCGGTGGGTGAGGCCACAGGAGGGTGTGTCTGGGTGCCCGCGCGCAGTTCTTGATTGTGAGACTCTTGACTGCGTGTCTGCGATGTGCCCTGACCCTGGGCTGGAGGCTGGCTGAAGTCTCACATCCTGCCAGTGTCAGTGTTCCGACTTGGATTCTGCGCTGTAGCTGCCTAAGACATAAAGATGTAGCTGATGGTGGCCTCCCTGGTGGCGCAAGGGGTTAAGTCGCAGCACTATGAAGCATCCATCTGCAGTCACTGCAGCAGGAGTTCGATCCCCAGCCAGGGAGGGACCCACATGGCGCAGCAGACCTCTCCTGCCTCGCCCGCTGCTCCCCTCAGCGGTGTGTTTCAGTGGATCCGCCTGTTCTGCTCCCCGCTCTGTCTCGGGTGAGTCCTCTCACACATTCCCCCATAGCTCTGGCCTGTACCCCAGTTCTTTTTTTGAAAAATTTTAAATTGATGTAGCTGATGGGGTGAGATGTTGGGGTTTGGTAAGTGAGCAGGGTTCCCTCTGAGAACATTTTGGGCAGACCTCGAGTTTACTATGGAAAAAGATGTCTGCATAGCCACAACAGGCAAAGGCTGCATTTCACAGAGACAGGTTTGTTTTGAAGACGAGAAAGGAAAGAAGGGACCCAGCAAAGATCCAGGTGGGCAGAGAACTGCATTTTGCCAGAGCGAAGGGTATCTTTACACAGCATTTGGGGGGCGGTGGGCAGGGGGGTCATTCCTTCCTGAAATCTGTCACCTCTAAGTTCTGGGTGGGTTCACCTGCAAGGACTGGTGTTTCTTTGGAATGGCAATAGCCATCTCCCCACCTCCAGACTGTGCCTACAGGTTTCCGTAGCACCCCAGCTCTGTCCTTGGCCCCCGTTTAATGACTCATTGGCATGTCTACCTGTACCTCTAGTCTGGCCTCGTGAAGCTTCCAGCGTGAATTTCCTAAGCTTCGTCATAACCAAGGCCTGTGCCGGGTGCCCATGGCGCTAACCATGCAGGCAGCTGCTCCGGATCTAGAATGATCAAAGTTAAAAGCACAAGCTAAAAGCACAGGCTGAGAAATCGCTGCGGCGAGGGTTCAAATCCACCATGAACGGGCTGTGTGCACGCAGGCAGGTTGCATCACCATTCTGTGCTTCTCGCATTACTCTGTAACACACACCAGACCTCAGGAGCTTGTAAGGGTTAACTGAGAACTGTGTCCATACTTGTAAAGTACCTGGCAAGTGGTTAAGGACCTGGCAGATGTTTGTAATTATTTTTTAAAGGAACATGCTCTGATTGATGTGGGATTGGGGTTTGCCAAGGCACAGGCACCTCTCAGGAAGCCTCCCCGGGGGACCACTAATGAGATTCTGCCTCTCTTTGGACCCTCAGCCGTGGATGCAGGAGGGACCTCGCCCAGGGTCACCCAGCACCGCCAGAGGAGTTTCACCTGCTCCTGCAACATGGGACCCTAGTAGCCACGAGTAACTGATGCCCAAGGTCATCATGGCCCAAGGTCACGGAGCAAGTGGCCATGGCACTGCGGTCCTAGCAGGGTCTGTGATTGCAGGGGCTGCCCCTCCTTACCCCAAGTCCAAATAAGGTAACAGCAAATTACCCCAAGTCCAAATAAGGTAACAGCCACTCGGTAGCACTTACTACATCCAGGGCACCACTCTAAAACAGCCCATGGAAGCCACAGAATGAGGCTCCGTGGTAGATTCTATTGCATCCGCCCCCTTTACCGGGGAGGGAAGTGAGGCACAGAGGCTGTTTATGGTGTCTGAGATCACACAGCAAGTTGCAGAGCCAGGATTTGAACCTGGGCAGGTCATTTCCAGAGTCTGTGCTCTCCATCTCCCCCACATGCTGTCTTCCACTCCGGTCCATTCTTCAGCCTCCCTGGAAGAGCCCTGTCTGCATTCTTGGGGCCACCTGTGCTCCCCGCTGCGACATGAGTCATTTGGAAACCCCCTGCCTCTCAGGCTGGTCACACAGAGGTCCCTTGCTGCCTGTTTTGGACACAGAGCATTAGGCAATGACGTGTGGGAGGAAAAGGTTTCTCTGCCTGCCCAAATTCCTTCCTTCCCTCCAAGGCAGGGAAAGGGAACCAGCCCAAGTCTCAGGCAATTTTGTGAGGTTTGGTAATAAACACACTCTTTTGAAAAACGTGTGCATAATAATAGTTATTTAAACTCCCCAGAAGATAAAAAGTAATGAGTGGTTTAGTCGCCAGGACTGGCTCCTGGCAGCGTGGAGCCAGCACAAGACCCTCCTCTGCCTGCTCCCTGGGGACCCTGCTCCCCTGGTCTTCCTTTGAGCATTCCCCAAAGCTGGGAACTGGATTCCTCCTGGAAAATGATGCTTCCCAGAGCTCCCTACTGGATGTAGAAAGGACGGTACTGGGGCCTCCTTGGTGGCGCAGTGGGTTAAGCAACGCACTATGAAGCAAACCGCAGCCACTGCAGTAAGAGTTCGATCCCTGCCGCCGGCCAGGGAAGTGACCCACAGGGCACAGCAGACCTCTCCTGCCTCGCCCGCTGCTCCCCTCAGCAGTGCCTGCCTGTTCTGTTCCCCAGTCTGTCTCTGGTGGGTCCTCTCACCCCCCCATCTCTGGCCTGTACCCCAGTCCTTGTATGAATAAGTGAAATAAATCTTTAAGGGAAAAAAAAAAAGGACGGTATTTCACACGGACACACAAGACGCAGCGGGGGCCAGCACCAGGATTCCTTCTGCAAGCCTCATCCACCTTTGGCGCCAACTTCCTGCTCTGTAAGCCCTGTAATCACGCCGGTGTCTGGTGACGGGGAGCACACCTGGCCACGTGTTCAAAGCCAAGTTTTCCATGGATCGGGCCCAGACCTGTGCAATTCAAGGTGAACTCAATCGGGTTCTCTTGTCCACTACCTGACGTCCCTCCGTAGATTTTTCTAGACAGAGTCCCTGTTCCATCATAGACCGAGGAGTGTCAGAACCGAGGGTGTCAGAGGCAGCGAGAGGCAGCCTCTCAAGCCACGCTTTGCAAACTGCATTCCACATCTTTGCAAGCCCTCCAGTAAACACCACTGAATAGCTCACTTTAAATAAACACCTATTTAATACTGACACGAGTCATTTTTAAAAGGAAACAGTATTATTCATTATTGAAAGCCTGGATTTGATGGCTGGATTTGATTGCTATTCATATAACCCACATATTTCTAATGAGCACTGAGATACATATGCAGCAAGTAGAAGTTTTTAAATGTTCCTCTGTCTGCCAGCTAAAATCATCTCCAGGTGCATGTCCACAGTACACACTGGTGAGGCGTGACAGCCAACACTGTGAAACGCTCTGTCGGGAGGGCAGGGCCACAGAGGTGCATCTACAGGACATACTCCTGGGTGTGCATGGAGCATGCCCATGATGCAAGGGCACACTGCAGGTCCATGTGCAACGGTGTGCATCCACCAGCACAGCACAGAGCACACTCATGGGGTGTGAGCATGACTCATGTCTGCAGAGCGTGAGGAGCGTGTCTGCAGGGGTGTTTACAGAGCACAGATGTACATATCCGAGGGGCACATCTCTAAGGCATGGATCCATCCTCTTCCTCACAGAGCTGGCACCTTAAGAGCACGTGGTCTATAGTCATTCTCCTACTTTTCCACTTTGCTCAAAGAACAGAATGTGTTTTCCACCACAGGACCTTTGCACATACTGTTCCCACTGCCCAACTTGCTGAGTGAAAAAAGAAAGCCGAGGCTTGTGGACTCCATGCCACTGGGAGTGGAAGCTAGCTCCTTGCACTGCCCAGCTTCATGTCCAGCATCACTGCTGCCCACAGCAGAAGCTGTGTTTCCAGAAGTTTCCTCTGCTTGCAACTCAGTTTACAGACTCAACCAGGGGATTTCTACTTGCTCCAAAGAAGCCCTCTCTGTTTCTAGCCTCAGAACCCAACTGAGACTCGCAGCAAGAAGAGCAAGACAATGTAAAAGAAGCAGAGGTCCTAGGAAGAAGGAGTATTTTAGAAAATGCAGGAAGCTGTGGGGGAGAGGAGCAAGGGCATAAATACAGGCATGGCTCGGGTGGAACCCCTGAAGGCAGCAACAATCCACGTTCGTCTTTGAAAACACACAAGAACGATGTAAATATTGTACCATCATTCCGTATGTTTTCTTTGTTACAGCTCATATTGCACTGTAATGAACAGTCAAAAACACTAAGTCACTGTCGACTCACTAGCAGGTACTCAGTTAGGTGTCCTACCAGTTGCATGGCAGGGAAACTGAGGCACGAAGAGGTAGGCTGAGTGGACACTTGAATAGATGGCTTCCTTGCCAAGTCTCAGCAGAGGGTCGAAGAGGACACCCAAACCGGGTGTCAAACCTAAAGGCACACTGATGCTCGTTGCTGAGTTTCAGTCCTCTCCTGGCCTCTTCAACATGCCTCCTCTGGGAACAGGCGGGGCAGGAAGTGCCCGCCCCACTTGAGAGCCCAGAAGCCTAAGGCCCCGGCAGGTCAGTGGGAGGGGAAACTGCACCCTTTGTACTGACAGGGTGCTCATGCCTGCTGTATCCATGTAGTTGGTTCCTCTCTCCTTCTTTTTCCCCTCCCCACTTCCCTCTCCTCTCTCCTGCCCAGCAGCTGTTCCTGTCTCCACCTGACACCCAAAGTTGTCCTGCTGAATCCCTGACGCCAGGTCTGTTTGATGTGCAAGAAAGAAAAGGAGGGACCCCCCTGGTGGCACAAAGGGTTAAGTCACAGCACTACAAAGCTCTCCGCAGACACTGCAGCAGCCACAGCAGCATGAGTTGGATCCCTGGCCAGGGAGGGGACCCACATGGTGCAGCAGACCTTTCCTGCCTCACCTGGTGCTCCCCTCAGCAGTGTATTTTGGTCGATCTGCCTGTTCTGTTCCCCACTCTGTCTCGGGTGAGTCCTCTCACACATTCCCCCATAGCTCTGGCCTGTACCCCAGCTCTTGTATGCATAAATAAATCTTTAAAAAAAATACATAACTATCACCTCGGTGGTTTTGTTAAAAATGCAGATACAGATTCAAAGGGCCCAGCATGCAGCCTGAGATTTTGTGTTTCTAAGAAAAACTCAAGTGCTATCGCTGCTGCTGGTTCAGGCGCCACACCAAGGGCTTCCTGAGCTGGTTCGGGAGAGCTGTGTCCTTTCTGGTCCTCCTACCAGCCAACTGTGTGGCCTTAGGTGGTCTCACAGCCTCTCTGGGCTTCTTCTCCTGGAGATTATATAGGTCAACAGGTACATCCTGACAGTTTACTGTATGCCAGGAAGCCCTGGGCCCTGGAGGGATGAACCCAGGAGGGGCTTGCACACTTAGGGAGCTTAAAAGTCCCATGTTAATATTTAAAGACCCCGTGGATTCTAAAACCACATGGTTCACTGGCAGAAATAGGATTATCATATCTTCCCCTTCCAGAAAACATCCCCCCCCCCAAAAAAAAAAACTATGACAGGAATCTCCACTGGCCACTTTTCTCAGGAGAATGTTCAGTGCAGAGAAATGTCACCCCAGCTCTCTCTTGCCATTTAACAAGGGGCACGAGAGAACAGAGACATTAACTCTTGGGTCCAGAGCAATGCCTGGCTTCCCAGCTCTGATTTTGCAGGAGTGCAGTCCAGTGGAAACAAAAGGGGAGGCTCCCATTTTAATTGCCATTTGAGATATTTTATGGCAGTCAGATTGAAAAAAATGTAAGGAAACAGGTGACATTAACTTTAATACACGTTAACTTCATGTGTTCAAAATCTTAGCGTTTCAACATGGGCTGAATACAATAAAATCATCTCTCGTGCGCTGACTCTGAGCCCAGTGGCAGTGAGTGCCCTGACAGCAAAGCGCTGCCGGCCACATTTCCACCACACAGCCTCCTGCGAAGGGGGCTGCCATGTTGGAGAACAGAGATCAGAGATCAGAGATCCATCGTCCTGTCCTCATCCTAACCCAGACAAAGGCCTATATCATTCCTACAACCAGTGATCATTTTTAAAAAAGGTTTATTTATGTATATAAGAACTGGGGTACAGACCAGAGATGTGAGAAGACTTATCAGAGACAGAGTGGGGAGCAGAACAGGCAGACTGACTGAAACACACTGCTGAGTGCGGCAGCAGGTGAGGCAGGAGAGGTCTGCTGTGCCCTGTGGGTCCCTTCTCTGGCCAGGGATTGCACTTGTGCTGCAGTGGCTGTGGGTAGCTTCCTAATGCTGCGACTTAACCCTTTGCACCACCAGGAAGGCTGTGACCGGTGATTTTTTTTTTTTAAGACTTTATTTATTTAAGCATACAACAGCCTGGGGTACAGGCCAGAGGTGCAGGGCGGGGCGGAGGTGGGTGGGTGAGAGGAGATCCACCAGAGACAGAGTGGGGAGCAGAACAGGCAGATCGACTGAAACACACTGCTGAGGGGAACATTGGCAAGGAAGCCCCACAGCGTGGCGCTCAGCCCCTTGTGCCAGCAGGGAGGCCGCGGTGATCATTTTTCATAAACACTAGGCCAGAGACTGTGAACCTCCCAAGTGGAGGTGGAACACAGCAGGTCTGTGCCCAAGTGGAACAGCAACACATGACTGGGAGGAACGTCACAAAAACAACCTGATTGAGCTGGACCACAGATTGTCCTACAGACCAGAAGAGGCTAGCCAGGCTGCTGTGGGCCCCAGGGAGCGCAGGCTGGCTGCTGGACGCCACCTTCCCACAGTGCTGCGTGTGAAGTGCTTAGCCCATGCCAGTCCAGGAAACCTCAGAGATTTTCTTTCCCTCTCCTCTTCTGGTTTTCCACAAAACCCATCTATGCCGGAGAAGTCGCTCAGTTAAAGGGAGATACAGTTCAGTTAAAGGGATACACAGTCCAGAGTGGAAGTGTTGTTTCCCGCCCACCTGGGAGGTGTGCCTCCTTAGGTAACTAACATTGGTTACATAAGCAGCACAGGACACACCTCAGATGAGTGATGGATGCCTATGCACACCCATGTCAGGCAGGAAGCAGCCTGGCTTTCCCCGAGAAAACAGTGCTGTGGAATGGAGATCTGTGGCTGCAAAAACTATTTTTGCCATCTGACAAGTAGGGCCAGTTCTGGGGTGTTCTACCCCAAGTGCTTTTCCACTGCAGCACGAGCGCAAGAAAAACCAGTTTCAGGGGCACCGCACCTCAGATCATATGATGCAATCTGATATTAGCGTCTCATTGCATCAGTGTCTCTGACGCCTGTGTCCTCTGTGCTGGCGGAAAGCTTTATAATGGGGAAGGAGGAGAGAGAGAGAGAGAGAGAGAGAGAGAGAGAGAGAGAGAGAGAGAGAGAGAGAGAGAGAGAGAGAGAGAGAGAGAGACAGNTGAGAGAGAGAGAGAGAGAGAGAGAGAGAGAGAGAGAGAGAGAGAGAGAGAGAGAGAGAGAGAGAGAGAGAGAGAGAGACTGTCAGTACTTCTCTTAATTGGCCACACAGTGTGTTCGGAGGATAACCGCCCAACCCACCAGCGCGCCCGACAAGCAGCTGCATGTCTTTTCTTGAAGGGGACTTGATGGCATATTTAGGAGAAATTCTTTTCTGCTTGGTTCCATGTATGTTTTCTATCAAAGCAGCCAAGTTTAATCTCCTAAATCTTTCTTAATACAGGTCTATTAAGAAGAGGCTTTCAAAGGGTGCTTCTATTCCCTGTTTTGACCTTTCTGAAAAACTCTGAAATGTACCAGTTGATTCTTCATTTCCAAAGTTCTTTTGCATAAGCACTCCTGGCTCCCTGGAGCACAGACTTTTGACTTTGATCAAATACCTCTGATTTGGGCACTTGGCCTCTCAGTCTCCCTTTAGCCATTTGTTGCCTCCTCATTTCTGTTTCCTGTTACAATATTGAGGAATGAATGACACTGATTTCAAAGATCCGAGAGCCCTCTCTATCTTCAGGTCACCCAAAGCAGGAGCTTCCTTGTACTCTGCCTAAGAGAAAAAGAAGCAGGGAGAAACCTTTGGTAGGAGGAGCCCACAGTGTAAGGTCCTGATGTAGGAAGGAAGAGTGGGGGTGGGGGAGGCTGCCTCATCAGTGCCCTTCTAGGGCCAGACATCGAGATCTTCCAGCAAAAACAAGCCTGGGTGGTGCTCCCAGGAGCTAGCCCTTCCTGCTTACTTCCAGCCACACTGCACTTCTCACCCAGGGGGCGTGTTCCCAAGATCCCTGGACTTTGGGCACTGTCACCTTCACCTGCCCTGGGACAGACTTCTGATGCCTGTCTGATCCGGGGAATCTGTCCACCCTGTGAGCTGTCACTTGGCGTGGTTTTCCACGGGATGCCCTTCCTGACCCTGGACTAGGATGAAGTCCCGGAGTAATGACCCTCCTTAGGTATCACTTTGCACCTCTTTACGTAGGAGCACTTTCCTTCATGCCCCCTCCCCCGGCCGCTTAAGGTCCTGGATGGGCCTGAAAATGATAGCGACAAAGATGAGCCTGACAAAACCATAGAACTTTCAAGGGAGGCTGATGATGTGTAGTGTGCAATGGGGGACCCGGAAAGGCTGGGCGGAGGCAGGGGCAGTAAACTGGGGAACAGAGCAAGGCTGTTTATTAAGGTTCTTGATTCTCCTTTGTCTTCAAAGAGAAGGATGCTCCTTTCCTCCAGGTGAGGGAGGGGCCTCTCACCTGAAGCTTTTACGACCTGTTTTTTAGAGGAGGGGGAAGTGTCAGAGTGATTTTCCTGTTTCTGCTGGTTTTTTACAACTCCCTCAGCTCAACATTTTCAGTATGCTCCATCACTTATCACGGAACTATTTGTTTAATTCTCTTCCTGTTGGAGCGTGCACATCTTGTTCTCTATCTCTGGACCCCAGCACCCGCGCTGAGTCCTGTACGTGCAGAGAATTCAGTAAATACTTGCCAAAAAATGAAAACCCCACCCAAACTGGCTTCCGTGGCCTCCAAATTAATTACTAATTAATTCACAAATGGAGCAAACCTTGCTGTGCCTCTACCATGTAACAGCCCTTTGCTACGTCCTGGGGACACCACCATAGACAAAAGAAATACAGTTTCCTGAGGCACAGGAGAAAATTATTCAAATTGTATTCATCTCTCATTCCAATCGCTCAATTAGGGCACGTCCCTCGTTGGCGGATGCGTGAGCAAAGAAACTATTTTCCAGCGAGTGTCCTCAGGTGACCTGTCCGGACGTGCCCGGGGAAAAAGCGATCTAACGTCCTCCTGGAACCGCAAAGGAATCTCTGACGCGCAGGATGCGCTGCGTAGCGGCACCGGCGGCCTGTGGGACGCGCGGCTCCGGGGAGCGAGTTCGGCGGCGTGGCACCCGCGCAGGCTCGGGTGGGCCGGCGGCCGGGGCGGGGACTGGTGCGCCGCGGGGTCCGCCGGCCGGCAGGGGGCGCGCGCGCCCCGGACCCCGCGCCGCTCGCCCCGCCGCGCGCTCGCTTGCCGCGGGGCCGCACATGTGTTTCTGTTTTGTGTTGTAGCATTTGTTCTGGAAGCTCGTATTTACATTTTAAGTGTATCTGGTGAGTGGGTTGGAGCCTTCGTCTGGGTCAGGAAAAAAAAAAAAGCCCTCCGGTTCGTCTTTTAGTTGCTCCTCTTCCTTTTCCTCTCCGGTTTCTCATCACTCCAACCAGGTAGGGGTTGAAAATCAAAATCCACAATGATCAGTTTGCGTGGTCTGGGAAAGTTTTTTTTTTCCTTTTTTTTTTTTTTAAAGGAGAAAAGGTAAAAAAATAAAAAACCCTAGGGAAGGGGGGGTTGGGGGATTGAATGAATAAAAAGGGGAAGGAAGGCGGATCCACGTGGTTAAATCGGAGACAGACAGAGATCCCATTGTTCAAAATCAATAAAAAAAAAAAAGGCAGATAGGGCGAGCGCGCAGGGACGCCGGGGAAAGTAGCGGCGGCGCTGGGCACTTGGCGGCCGGGGTCCGAGGGGCCGGCCGGCCGCACGTTCGGGGAGGGGCTGAGGGAGAGTTGAGCACCATTAAAGTTTTAATTTTTCGAGTCTGAGAGCAGGTGTTTGGGTTCGGGGCCGGTTTTATTCGCCCCCCCCCCCCCAGCCTCGGCGGGGGCATCACACCCCAAGGGATTCGGCTAATTAGAGCCTGAGGTCGGAAGCCCAAGGCTGGGCGGCGCGGGTGCTCCGGCGGCGGGCTGGGGGCTGGGGGACACTGCCTTTCACGGGCGGGCTTGGGGAGGGGGCGCGGAGACAAAAGCAGCAGGTGGGGCGCCGGGGAGGGGGAGGCACCCCGTCACCGCCGAGGTGCCCCGGGGGAGCTTTGAAGTGTCCCGAAGCCCTCTCCAATTAAAACCGGGGGGGATCGGCAGCTCCTTTTTCTTTCCCTCTACTTTTTTGGGGACCAGGCTGCAACTGATGCGATGCAGGCAAACCTAACTTGAGGATGGGCTGGGGGTCTCCATTTTTCCCCCTTCCCCTCAGGGGATTACAGGCGGGGCCCCGGGCTCCCGTGCGGGATTCCCCGGAGGAGCGGCGCCGGGGCCCGGGAGTGGCGCGATTTCCTCCCGGCTCGCCCCCTCTCCGCCCACCCCGCTGCCGCCACTTTGGGGAGGGCAGGGGAGGAAGTGGAGGCCGGTGGCTCGGCTGCGCTCCCCTCCCCCCGCGCAGTTTATAACCCGTCCATTGTGCGCCGCTGCCCCGTGTCTCCTCCAGCGCGACCATGCCCAGGAAGAAGGCGGCGGCGGCGGCCTGGGAGGAGCCGAGCTCGGGCAATGGCACGGCCCGCGCCGGGCCCAGGAAGCGCGGCGGCCCGGCGGGCAGGAAGCGCGAGCGGCCCGAGCGCTGCAGTAGCAGCAGCGGCGGCGGCAGCAGCGGCGATGAGGACGGCCTGGAGCTCGACGGGGCCCCCGGCGGGGGCAAGCGCGCGGCGCGGCCGGCGGCGGCCAAGGCGGGCGGCGCGGCCGTGGTCATCACCGAGCCGGAGCACACCAAGGAGCGCGTCGTGAGTACGGGGCCGAGGCCGCGTCACCGCGCGCGTCCGGGCCGGGCGGCGGGGCCGGCGCAGGCCGCGGGCTGAATCATCGCCGCCGCCGCCGCACAACAAAAGGGCGCGGGGCGCGCGCGGGCCGGGGGCGGGCCTGGGGCGCCGGCCGCGGCCTACCCGACCCCGCCGCTGCCCGCCCGCGCGGCCGTTGGCCGTTGGGGCGCGTGCCCCGGGCCCCGGCGGGGGAAGGGAGGGGCGCCCGCCCGCGCGAGGGGGTCATGGCCCCGCCCCCGGCGCCGCTCGAGCCGACTCCCTCCGCCGCCCCTCCCCCTGCCCCGGCAAGGGAGACTTTGGCAAGTTCTGGGGCCGGAGGTGAGGGTACGCGCGCGGGGCGTGGGGTGCGGCGCGCCGTGCCCCCGCTCGCCCCCGGCTCCCCGCCGTCGCCGGTCGGCCCGGGAGCCGCGGGGGAGGGGGCTGCCGGCGCGCCGCGGGGAGCGGCGGTTTGCGCCGGGGCTTTGAGGTTCCCGCCGCCTCGGCTCCGGCGCTCCGGGGAGGCGGGGCCTGGCGGCCGGCGCGCATGCCCCGTGCGACCCTGCGCCGGCTCGCGCCGCCGGGGAGGCGGGGGCGGCCGGCGCCGGGCGGGGTGCGAGGGCGCATGCTCGGGAGAGGCCTTCCCTGGAGGTCGGGAAGCCCCCGGGCGGAGAGGTGCTTGGGCTTTGTTCACCCTTTGGAGTCGGAGGACGCTGGGTGTCCGGTGTGCGCTGTGTGTCCCCTCCAACCCCCGGAGGAGCATCTCCGGTGTTCTGAATGGGCTGGAGTTGCTACTTAGAGGGGGCTTTACTTGTTAGGGTCGTGGTCGATTTACCCTACAGAGAGCTTAACCTGGGATCCCCTGCCCTCACGACACGAAAGTTTACTGTGGGACATTTGCTGAGGAGAGGATCAGAGCGCTCCCCGCATTCTCAGAGAACCCTGAGAGTGGGAACTCCCCCTGGGGTCTGGAGCAGGCCACCACGAGGGGTCCTGGTCGGCAGCCCATAGGCGCCGGCTCCCGGGATCTGGGCAGGGCTCCCAGGAGCTGGGCAGGGCCCGGAGCGATGCGTTTCCACACGCACTTGATGAGTGAGGAAACTGGGGCGCAGAGTTCGAGGGCCTGGTCCTGGATCGCACGGGGCTGATTTCCACACGGCTCAGGCCTTTTCTGATGTCATTCTTGCCACCTCTGCAGATTGCTGCCTGCAAATGCTCTGTAGCTGGCGTCCCTGGAAGGGTCCCCCACGTTAGGTGGCGGGAGCTCCAGGTGTGTGCCTGAGGAGGTCAGGCCAGGGTAGGGAGTGGGCTGCTGCATGGAGAAGCTGGGGCCTGGGAGCTGTTTTTCTCTGACGTACCCAATTCTCTGAGACTCTGGCCAGGGTGGCTCAGGAGGAACTGAGAGGAATGTCCCTGGACTCTGCCTCTTCTCTGTTTGGAGTTCCCAAAAGCAAGACTGTTAGAGCTACACGTTGTGCTGTTAGGAAGTAACAGAGTCTTCCCCGTGCTTGGGCTTACCCAGAGTAAACTTCAAGAGAGGGTGCAAAGGGACACCAGGCCCCCGCTGGGAAGGCTTGCAGCTCATGGTCTGATGGAAGTGGCACTCTCTTAGTCTCGGAGATACAGGGTGGGGTGGGGTGAGGATTATTCACAGCAGTCCCTGGCAGGTTTTCTGTTTACCTCTCACCTGTCTTTTAAATTCTAGAGATACTAATCATATATGTAGATGTCTACCCCATCCCTTGCCCCCTAAAAACCAGAGGGCCTATTCGATACCGTTGGGTCGGTCAGCAACCCAGTCCTCGGCCCAGTGCATCCAGGAGACTGAGGGCTCAAAAAATGAAGCTTTTATGGAAGAGTCTCACGCAAGGGCACACCCCAGTGTTTGGTTTTTATTAGCATCTGTTGAGTTTGGTCCAAGGTCAAGGCCAGGTACATGCTGCCCCATTCCCTTCCCATAGGTGTAACTGGGCACTGCTGGTCCTGGGGCAACCACCGGCCCAGGTTCCTGAGCTCCATCTGTTAAGCAGATCTGGGGGTCCTGTGTGTGCCCCAGCTGATAGCACTCCCTGGCTTGTTCCAGAAAGGACTTTGTATCTTGCTCCTGCCCAGGGCTGCTTGGGCAGATGGGTGTGAAGGTAGTGCTGATTGTTTGCAACCTCAGTCTTGGGGAAGTCAGCACAGCAGTGAGGGACTTGTGAGGGCCAGCCCAGCCCCTGTGTGGTGGTGGGCGAAGGGCCTTGAGCAGTGGGTGTGCATTTTCACAAAACATCGTGTGCACCTCACATTTACAGGTAGTTGTGTCGGATGCGCTTTTTAGGGTTCTCCAGGGTGGTTCAGCTGAGCTGTGAACTTCCAGCTCTGTAGATAGCGGCCAGCAGCTTCGGCCGAACTCTGGGAAACGAGTGTCGCGGGCGGTCAGGTCTTTGTGGGCCTTCCAGGGTAGGGCTTAAGGTTTGTGGACCCTGAGACAAATCTGTCCAGTCTGAAGGAACCAAATAAATACAGCTGTGAACGGAGCTTGAAGTCTGTTCCAGTTGATAGCCCACAAGGGAATTGCTGCCGCCGCCGGCATTTCTCTGGATAGTCTTCCCTCCCGCCCCAGCCTTGTCTTCTAAATGGATGCTTGTTAAAAGGTTGACTCTCGGCTTCATAAACATGCTCCTTTGTCTTGGGCAATCATTCAAAAACCGCTTTGGACCAGAAACCCCACTTTGTTGATTTGAAGAAGCTCTGTGCGTTTTCCTGCCAAGGCCGTTTATCTGGGCCCAGGTTACGTGGCCAGGCTGTTGGGAAGCAGCGAGGTGAAGTCACGTTCACTCATCACTCCTCGGGGCGACTGTTTGCCGCTTTCCTGCATGGCAGGAAAAACCTGGGCAGCATCGCAGAGCTCTCACCGTCCCTGGAGGCCGGACTCACAGCCCAGAGGGGCCCAGACCTTCTAGCTCTCAGTCCTCCCCCAAGGGCTCTGGCTGGACGCCTCCCTGACAGAGAGCTGTGGTCTAAGGGGCATTTGGAATTAGTTTCCTTACTCTAATTTTTCACTTCTTACAAGGGGAGGGAGACTAAAGGCTAGAGAAGTGGCAGAGGCCGGCAGCGGCAGGTGTGTAGGCGGCGGCCAAGAGGTGCGGTCAGTCGTGCTCTTAACAGAATCAGACCACTCACTCAGGTAGACGCGATCAGTGCGATTTTCCCCTCTAACACCTTGTGTCGGAGAGGCTGGGTTTTGGTGCAGATGCTTAGCTGGCCTGGTGGGCTAGGTAGCCACTCGCCCTTGATCATGCCCTCAAGTGCTGGCTGGCATCTCCCATCACAAAGGAAAGCCCGCTTCCCCTGCCCAGGGCACTGCCAGGGCCCGCTGCCAGCAGCACTGGGGCGATGGTGCTGTTGAGTGTGTCTCCACCACCGTGAGCCCTGCACTTGGGGCCCTGAGCCCTGTGCCTGCGGGGCGTGGGGGGGCGGATTGCGGGCCAGTTTGGCTGCCTCAGGCCAGCCATTACCCCAGGAGCAGTCCCAATTCTGGGCCTTAGTCCCTTCCTAGTGGGGGGCAAGTCAGTGCCATAGGCAAGCCCAGGGGCCGCTCCTTCTGGGGGGCACTTCCCCAAGCCCACTGGCTGCCGCTCATCTTCCTGAGTGAGCCTGTAGAACGTTCCAGCCCAGGCTGCCGGTTAAACAAAGAAGGGGAGATAACCGGGGAAAGTAGGCTCCCGTTCAAGTAACCCGAGTCTGCCGTCTGCAGGCCTGGACACCCTCCCGGTGAGGTCGTCCTCTAAATAATTCAAATGTGGTGAAGCGAGGCTCCCTCCCTCCAGGCCGTTGCTTCCCTTGGCCTACAGCCTGCAGATGTTTTGCGGATGGGCTGTCTTCCCAGGGCAGCATGGGACAGGGACCTGTGCTTTGGGGGCACCCCCGGGCAGGTGGGTCATTTGCAAAGTTTCCTAAGAAGTAGAACCTGTTTCTGGGACCTCCCACCAGGGCAGAGGTTAGAAAGACTGGCTCTGGGGGTGGTTTGGCCTTTTTCTCTTTCAGCCTTCCAAGAACAATTCTGGCCACAGAAGGAGACCTCTATGCTTTTAGCGTCCTGAGTTCATGACGAAAAGGACAAGAGCAGAAGGGGGTGTGACTGAGCTTGGGGTTCAGAATTGCACGCTAAAGGGGCACACTTCTGGACATTTTGGAAACAGCACAGTGCTGAGGACACGGCAGTGGTGCCGGTGTGGCCGGTGGCCGCCATAAGGGGGCCTATTCCTGTGGACACTCTGAGTCTGACCCAAATGGCGTTCAGGTTGAGACAGTGAGGACTGAAGTGCCCTGGCTGGGATCCACACCGCCCCTGGAGACCTGGCTCCCGGGCCAGTGGTGCGCTCAAGCCACCCAGGTCAGATCCCCCCGCCTTCCCCCACCCCCGGGTCTGCGCCCCACCGGCAGAGAGATTTCCCTGGTTCCCTCCCCGGGAAAGGCGGACAGCCCAGCGGACAGTGTGGAGGGTGAGGGAGAAGGCCGACTGGGTCACTGCTGTGCAGGGACGGTGGCAGGGCCCTGGAGTCCACGGCGGCTGGCTGGGCGCTCAGTGGGGAGCAAAGACGGGGCCCAGGCCCAGGCATCAGGCGCCTGGTGTGCAGCTGTGGCCTCGTGGGGCGCGTGTGAGGCACCTGCAGAAGGGCGGGGGTGTCATTTGGCGTGGTTCTTAGCGCTTTGCAAAATGCATTTTAAAGAAGAATAAAATGGAAGGGTAAATGCAAGCCTGGGCATAAGGTGAGCTGCAGTGGGCAGGTGTGCAGTGGCCTCTGCTGTGGGGGTTCCACAGATCCCCTCTGTCCATCGTGCCTCCTGCTGCACAGGTGCCCTAATAATGAGTTTTTCCCTCCAGCTGTCCTTGAACAGATGCAGCTGGAATTGGCATTCCGAGCTAATTCTTTTTCCCTCTTTCTCTGTCTCTAGAAACTTGAAGGGTCTAAGTGCAAAGGGCAGCTTTTGATTTTTGGGGCAACCAACTGGGACTTGATTGGTCGAAAAGAAGTGCCTAAACAACAAGGTATGAGAAATGCTTCCTACGCACGTAAGAAGCTGTGCTTACCAAATGCTTCTTCACGCAGGTGCATGGTGTGGTCCCGGAGGCTGGTGCTGGTGGGTATTCTCCATTCACTCGCATGTTCAGAGAGGCCACGTGGCTTCCTGTGGCCACACAGCCACTCTGGTCATGCAGCTGGATTTGAACCCTGGTCCTCTCCCTTGGACCAGGTGAAGGCCTCTCCCTCCAGCACCGGCCTTTTTAAAACCAAGTTCCATGTAGGTCAAACAGGAAAATGTAAACAGTTAACCTCAAATAACATCAATACCTTTTTTTCATTTTTCCTTCTCGTGACACGTTTTTTTCATTAAACCAAAAGGACTGTTTGGTTCTCTGGGGTGTCACACTGTCCTACATGTTGGTCACACGTCGAACTGTGGCCCTTTCAGGAAGGCCCACATCTCTTTGCAAGTTGCCGGTTGTTCCAGGCCACCGTCAGGAGTG
Source organism: Galemys pyrenaicus (assembly GCA_019455555.1). NCBI lineage: Eukaryota > Metazoa > Chordata > Mammalia > Eulipotyphla > Talpidae > Galemys > Galemys pyrenaicus. Next base: position 600,438 of record JAGFMF010012145.1, on the reverse strand, counting down.
GGGAGCTGAGAAGTCTGAGAAGTAACGTCCAGGCCCCAAATGCTTTTAGAACATCTGTGTCTCTCCTCAGGAGGGCACCACCCATCCCAGAGTGAGGCTGGCACAGCGCCACATTTTATGGCTTCTTGATTTCCTTTGGAAAGATTCCCGAAGTCCTTCCCAGCACGGCCCAGTGAGCAAATATTTGCACACTGACACTCCCCGGTGCCTGGTGATGGCAGGGGACCATCCTGCTCCGTGACAGCAGCGGGCGTGGCGGCGGAGTTAGAGGTGGAAACGGGGCTTCCCGTCGAGGGCAAGGCCCAGCCGTCGGGACACGCCATCGGGCCAGGGGCTGCAGGGCTTCCACAGCCGGTGCCAGCACTTGCGGGCACACGGCTGGCTGGAGCCACTCCATCAGGCGACACCGTTGCCGGCCCCCGCTGCTCAGGTGGTGCAGAAGGTAGGGCACCACCAGCTCTGCTCTCCCGCAGAGCTGCTGAACAAATCCTGCCCTGACTGGCCTCATTTTAAGTCTCCTTTGTTGTCTGCCCGTTTCCAGCTTCCCCAGCTTTTCCCCCTTTGAGTGAAGTGAAGTTTTACATTCATCTGTTAATTTCAAAAGTGATTGTAAGTGTCTTAGGCCCCCACCCTGTGACTGGCGGGAGCGTTTGTTTCCCCACTGGTGTCCCCACCTGGAGGCTGCCCTCCCTCCGGGCCCTGGTGCCCATCACCTCTCCTCACAGCCCCTCACGTGCCTGGCCCAGGAGAGGCCTGTGGCTCGTTCTCTGCTCTGACTGGCCCAGGCCCAGCGAGCTGACCTGGCTGGAGCTTGAGACCCCGGGGCAGGACTGCTCTCCTCCAGCCCGCTGGCCCCGGTGCCAGTGTGCATGCAGCCGCCCAGGGAAGGCCTGGGAAGGCTGAGCTGCCCACTGGGGGCAGAGCCGCTCAGCCTGGCAGGCGCTGAGATGGGTCACTGGGCTGACGCCCCCAGCGGTGCTCTTATTTTGCCCTCGTGGTAAACAGACTGACATGACCTGTGACAGCCGTTCTGGTTTGCTTTTTCCTCAGGAAATGGCTGGTTTTCCTTCCACCTCTTGGTGGTGAGGAGTGTGCTGGGGTGAAGCTTGGGTGTCATCGTGTGACATTATGACTTGTGGTCCTGGTGCTTAATGGGGGGGGGGGGGGCGTGCCACTCACCCTTGTACCTAAAGGAGGAGGCACATGGTGCCCTCTGCTGGCGGGCGTCCCAGGTGGGATGGACCTTGAACAGCTTCCCCGAGCGAGCGGCGGGCCTGGGAGTCGGGTCTGTGTCCAGATCAAGCTCGCGTGATCAGTTGGGCAGCGGCCAGCATCTCGTAGCGGGCCCTGCAGGCCGGGAGACACTCGCTCTGTCCTCGAGAGCCGCTGGCTGTGCCCAGCCCGCTAATTGGGTAACGTGGCATCTTGAAGGAGGCGGCTGTAGTTTCCCTCCCACGCTCCCTTTTAACGTCACTGGGTGCTAACTGCTGGACATTTGTGAGGCCCTGGGCTAGGGACGTAGGGAAGGCCCAGCTCCCCGTTGCTATGAGGATTCCCGGGGTGCAGTGGCCGGGAGGGCACAAGTTAAAGGGGGAACTCAGGCAAGAAGGGCTTCTCAGGGGAGGGGGCCCTTGACCTGAGATTTGAAGACTAAGCAGGGGCCAAGGGTATTCTGGGAGGCAAATGAACGGGCAGAGACAAGGGGCCGTGGCCTGGGCACAGGGACCCTGAGAAAGAGGGAGCAGAGTTGTCAGCTGCAGCCCTTGGCAGAGGGCAGGTGCACAAGTGGCTCTGGGGGATGGTGAGGAGACCTCATGGAAGGGGGTGCGGAGAGGGGGAGGAGGGGGCACACACTGGGTCTGCGCCAGCATTCCCGGGCCGGGCCCTCCTCCCTTTTGGCCCCTTGCCTGTGGGCATGCTCAGTCCTCATGGGCCCGAGGTCCTCCTGGGTCAGGGCCAGAGACGGAGGTGGAACGGCATCGGTGTCCAGATGGCCACTGGCTAGTTCTGTGCCAGCTTTGGGGGCAGTTTCTGAGCTGCGATTTTCTCTGGCAGCCTCTCGGTGTCGGGGGAAGAGGCACCCCCAGGACTCCCTGTGGCTCCATCACAGCATCGTGGCCCTTTAGTGGCAGTGAGACATTCTGGGGTGCCTGCCATCGCTGGTCCGTGGGGGTTTGATTCGTATTCTTCTTCTCTTTGCAGCTGCTTACCGCAATCTCGGTCAGAATTTGTGGGGGCCTCACAGGTATGGGTGCCTGTCGGGGGTCCGGGTGCGGACAGTGGTTTCGGGTTCGTGTGCTGCCCACAGCCTCCTCATCACCACAGAAGGGAAGCTGTGGAGCTGGGGTAAGTACCGTGCTCTGGCTGAGATGCGCGGAGCTGGGCCCCGGGGCTGACTTCCTATTCACGGAGAGGCGGCTGGGCCCCTGGAGGCAGTGCGCCCCGATTTGCAGCCCGAGTCTCTCCCCACCGTCCAGCTCGCCTCATCTGAGCGCTGCATATAAATCACCTTCCTCCACTTCCCTCCTTCCTCGTCTGTGTGTGGCTCTCTGGCACCTGATTCCTTGATTCCGCTTACAGAAAAGTAACCTCATGCTGCACGTTCTGGCCGAATCTGGACCTGATATCCAGGTGCTTTGAACTGAATTCCTATCTTAGGTCTAGGCGTGCTGTGCCCCCAGCAGAGTCCCCTCCCTCTTGTCACCCGGTGCGACGTAAGGCCTCTGTTCTCGCCACTGTGAACGCCACGGGCGCCTGTCAGGGCCGCGAGGTGACGTCAGCCCCATGTCTGCAGCCGGGTTCCACACTCTGGGTTTTGCGGCTCGTTGCCTGTTCTGTCCGTTTCTTACTGTTTCCCAGATAGTTGAGTTTACTTTTTCCGAGTTGATTGACTTTTTCGTCTTGTGCTGGGTTTCTGGCCCGGGGACTTGGGAGGTTTCCTGTCCCGCTTTTCTAGTGCCCTGCAGAGGGCTTCTAGACACGGCCCCGGCCCCGTTCCCGGTCATCGACACGGGCGTCGACGAAGGCTCCGCTTCTCCCCTGGCCCTTCTGGTAGCTCCTGGACACTCCTCCGGCTGGGCACCATGGCACCTGTCCCCGCCCTTTGTTCTGGCCCTTTGGCTGGCTCTTCGTCCACATGACTGCGTTTTTACTTCGGTCTGTTGGAGCCATTTTTGCAGTTTCGCGAGCTGCTCTACCAAAGTCCAAATATACTAACATCTGTTGTCTTCTCTGCACTCTGCTAATTTTGTAATTCCGTTGAAAAAAGCTAACAACTGTGTCTGGCCCAAATTTATACTTTATAGTCTCTTGATGACATGCTGACATCGCCGTGAGTTTCATTTTCCCCGGTGGGCATAGGGTGTATCCTCCCCCCCCCCCCCACACCCTCCTACTAATGCTCCAATGCTGAACAGGCACTCTGTCAGCTTCTGAGCTTCAGATATCTTCTGATCTCTCTGCTGGGTTTCACTGACGTGGTGCTTCTAAAAATGTCCCCTGGGCTGACCCCACGGGCAGGGAGTGATTCGGAAGCCGTGTCTGACCGGGCCCCGTGGGTGAGTGCCGTGGGCAGACCTGGTGCTGCAGCGCTGTGTGCTGGCGGCATGTCACTTGGCCACTCTGGACGGTGGGGCGCCGTCCTGTCTCTAGCAGTGTGTCGGGAGGGGCCTGCACCGCCGGCCAGTGGGGCCTCGCATGCACGAAGACCCGCTTGGGAGTGCCGTGCCTAGGGGGCTCCTGTTCGAACCCCGAGCCTATCTCCCGCCAGCACGCAGGGCCCGGCCACCCCAGGGGCAGGCGCTGCCCTTCCGAGGCCCGACCCGTCCCTGCCTTTTCAGGGTCTCTCCCTGAGGCCTGGTGAGCATCCGGTGCCACTCTCCACATTCCTCAGGCCAAAAGGTGAACGCTTATGGCTGGGGGAGGGGTGAAATGCCCCCAGAAGTTGCCCTGACTCTTTGGCCCCATCAAATTGCCAAAAATCTGCAAAAGTCAGATCGCAGGTGAGGCTTGTGGTCCCTAGGACCTGTGAGAGGCCACTGAGGCGTTCTGTTTTGGAACTCGGGGAGCGCGGCCCCCCGGCCCACCCTGCTCTCCATGTCTGCTCGGGCGCCGGAGAGCTGCCAGGGCAGTGTGCCCTGTGCTCGCTGCGTGCGCATGGCTCGGGGTCCCATGAGGGAGCGCGTGGAGGTGGGCAGCGCCGCTGTGTGAGCAGCTCCGTGGGCAGAGGAGAGGAGGGGTGATGGCAGGCACCAAATGGTCCCTGGTAGACGCCCCGAGCGCTGAGGTAATTAAACTCTTGTGAGGCAGGTGTCGAGAATGGTGACTGTCTTAAAATACCTCGGAGCGAAGGGAATGAGGGAATCGTCTGGCAGGTACTGAGAAGTGAGCAGAGCAGCGAGTTTCCACCGGTGTGACGGCGCTCAGCGGCTCAGCATTCCCCCTGGAGGCAGAGGCTGCAGGAAGCGCTGCTGGTCCAGAAAAGAGGGTCAGGGCAGGAGGAGCGGGCAGTGCCTGCACAGTGGGCTTGCCTCGGTCACCTGGCACAGCCAGGCAGGCCTCCAGAGGCTGCTGAGAACTAGGAGGCCAGAGCCTTCACCCTGGGGGACGCCTGCCTGCAGACGCAGACCTGCCCAAGGTGGGGTGCCCCTGCTGCCCCAAAACTGCTCTGGCCACCTCTCCATCCCACTTTATCTTGCTCTTGCTTTGCAGGTCGAAATGAGAAGGGGCAGCTGGGTCACGGCGACACCAAGAGAGTGGAAGCCCCCAAACCCATTGAGGGGCTCAGCCACGAGGTGATCGTGTCTGCTGCCTGCGGGCGGAACCACACTCTGGCCTTGACGGGTAAGTACTGGCTGGTATTTCCGTATTTGGCCGGGGGTGGGGTGCACTGGCCCGGGATGACCAGGTCACCTCAAGAGGGATGTCTCTGAGAGCCCGGCGGTGCTGCTGCAGAGCGTGCCCTGGCCAGGGAGCGGGCTGGGGCCGGTGCCGGGCCTGCCGTGAAGTGATTCTGCTCCCAGTGTCCCCCGTCCCTCTTGCATCCTTCCTGGCAGAGAAGCTGTTTATTTCGGTGCCTTGAATTCCTAATCTCGGCATCGTCTTCCCATGTATTTTGTTGTTTTCCGTGCAGAAACGGGCTCCGTGTTTGCGTTTGGAGAGAACAAGATGGGGCAGCTGGGCCTCGGCAACCAGACAGACGCCGTGCCGAGCCCTGCTCAGGTACCGGGGTGGCCCTGCTCTGGCTCGCGCTGTGCTTCCCTGTGCGTTTCTAGACCAGCCTCCTGTTTCTCCTCAGCGTTCTGAGTGAGTCGTGAGTCCTGTAGAAAAGGCCTTGATGCTGTCGGCGGAGAAAGTTGTGTCTGGCCGTGGTTGAAGAATGGCCTGAAAATAGTTTTCCTTCTGACTGAAATAGAGTGTTAGGCCTTGTTTGAAACCTGTCCTGTCCCTGAGGAAGCGAGAAGTGTCATGGACGTGATTTGTCTTTGCAAGTTCAGGTGTCGATTTCGTATGCAGTCACTTGCCGGGTGCTTAGAACACACCGGAGTCAGGTAGAGCCTGGGCTTCCTGAGGAGCGGGGCTGGGCTCATACCTGAACAGGGAGTCGCGGGGGCGGGGGCGGGACACCAGCAAGTGATGAGCGGTGGGGGTAGCTTAGCAGGCCGACGCTGGGTCCCTGGGCCCTGAAGGAGCGGACGGCGTTGTGTGTGCAGTCGGGCTGCCATGGGCCACGTGCTCCGGACCGCGCTGGCTGGGGCCGGCCTCGTGCACCGTCAGGCTTCCTGAGCACTGAGGTTTGCTTCCCGAGCCCACGTTCCGTTACCTTGACTGCCTTCCTGCTAACTTCCTAATTCTGAACCATTTTACTTCTTGTTCACACCTCCCATTAAGACCAGTTCGTCACGTATCTCTGCAGCAGTACAGGAGATGCTAGCGCTGTTACTCTGCTCGGCGGCGACACTTTCAAAAGCTTTCCTTCGAAAGGGGGGGTTGGCACCAGCATTCGTGATCAAAGCAGGATTTGGGGGTTCACTGTCCAGTTTTCTTTCGCCGCTGGGCCCATGCTCATCAGTTGCTTAGCCTGTGGGGGCCCCAGCTAGCACGGGGACACTGTGGTGATGACGGTCAGTGTCGAAGGCTGCAGGCACCAGGGACACGGCTGACCTGTCCTCGCACTCGGCTGGGGTCACAGGGGTGTTTTTTTACTGTACTCTGAGATTTTGCCCTCGGAATTGAGTCCATGCAATCTCCATTCCAACCTAGTAGTTATTTCATGCTAATCTTCAGGGAGGCAGAGACTTTTTATCAATCTTTTTAAAACGTCTGAAAGTCTACTGTTTTTTCTTTTCAGATAATGTACAACGGCCAGCCAATTACCAAAATGGCCTGCGGGGCTGAATTCAGTATGATAATGGACTGCAAAGGAAACCTCTATTCCTTTGGGTGCCCCGAGTATGGCCAGCTGGGTATGGAAACGCTTTCTAAAAGCTCTGTAATTGTAACTGTATTTAGAGCCGGGGTCGGCGTGGGGGCTGCACGCACGTGCAGAGGCGGGGACTGGTGGCCGGGGCTGCGCCGGCTCCACTGGGGCGCTCTCGGGGCCACCAGGCGACTTACAGCCTGCCGGTGCCAGCGCCCACGTCTGACAAAGGTCTTTCCTGATTTGGGAATTTATATATACATACGGATTTTAAAGTCGTTAACGGAAAAGCAAACTGTCTCCATTCACTTTGACACTGGAAGATTTGCCTTTATCGAAAACGAGAAGGCTGCTCGGACAAGGATTGTTCTGAAAACCCTGGCCAGGTACCCACGGGATTTGCACGGGCTCCTTCCTTCCCTTTCACCAACCTACTCATCTAGACACATACTAATAGCTCATTGAGTAGGAAAGGAAAAGCCCCACAGCAGGTCTCAGCAAGTGGAAAATGTCTCCCGATCGGATTTTACAAGGTCTCCATTTTCTTTTCCCATCTGACACCGAAGTGGTTTTTTCCTTCCTGGCGCCTTCCTACCAGCCAGCCCCTCTGCGGAGTGGGAGGTGGGGCGTGGGCGCCCTCTGCTGGCGCCGTGGCGCACGGCCCGTATCCGGCCCCCGCATCTGGGCAGCAGGCGCGTCATTAGCCGGGCAGATGGAGGCTGTATAAATAGAACCAGGGGCATCTCGCGGCCGAGACTGCAGGCAACGGTGACTCGGTGAAACTAAATATACCTCCAGTCAGAGCGAACAAGAAAGAACAGCCCCTTACGTACATTTGGTGTTGGTTGCCAGGGAGTTGCCAGAATGTTGCAGAAACCGTTTCCATAGCCACAGGCCGGGCCGTCCCCCAGGCCTGGCCCGGAAGTGCGTTTCTGGTCTTTCCGGAAACAGGCAGCTCTGCTGCCCCAGATCTGCAAAGGAGGCTGTCCCCCGGGAGCAGTGAGCATCTCGGTACTCCTCACAGCCGGGCGCTGCACCCCACTTGCCATTTAAGCACATACAGGGACTGCCTCTGGCTGGGTTCTCATCTAAAGCGGGTTGAGGCATTGGCTTGCTGCTTCTCTAGTTTGGAGCAGCTGCTCTTGCCAGCCGATCTTAAACCTGCTGCAGTCCCGTCCAGATCCAGAGAGAGCCCTTAGCCTGGGGCATGAGGGTCCGGGGAGAGGGTCACCCGCAGGGCCTGGGGGTCTGCTCTTTGAGTCTGCAGTCAGGTGTAGGCTGCCAGTCGGTCCTGAGAACGCAGGCTTGGGGGTGTGGGACACTCCTGGGCCCATGCAGCGGCTCCTGGAGACGCCCCGTGGGATGCAGAGGCCCCCTTAGGGCGGAGACCCGTTTGCGTTTTGACAAGTTCTGTTCCGTATACACGGTCGTGGGTGTTCGTCGTCCTGTTTGCTTTCTGAAATAACCGGCTTCAAACCAGCCTCGTTTCCTGGCTCCTTGAGGGCTGGGCAGAGAGTGGAGAGCGCTGCCTGGCGGACAGAGGTCTGCCAGGCCCGATGGGCCCGGGGCGCCCCTGCGGCTGCTGACCGCCGCCTCTGGGCCACAGGGCACAACTCGGACGGGAAGTTCATCGCGCGGGCGCAGCGCATCGAGTACGACTGCGAGCTGGTGCCCCGGCGGGTGGCCATCTTCATCGAGAAGACGAAGGACGGGCAGATCCTGCCGGTCCCCAACGTGGTGGTGCGCGACGTGGCCTGCGGGGCCAACCACACGGTAAGTGAGGGCCTGGCCGCAGCTGTCCCCCCCAGCCGTGGCCGCCTCAGGGCCCGTTGAGCTGGCGCCAGGCAGCGCTCGGGGTCCCGGTGCCCTCCGCGCGGCCAAGCAGACGGGCAGCGGGGTCGGGGCCGCGCGGCCAGTGTCTGCTCTGGCTTCGGTGGGACACGGTCGCGGCGTCTCCTGGCAGACCCAGCGGTGCTGGGGGCGGGGGCGCTGTGCGCCGTCGAGGTGCGTCCTGAAAGGTCCCTTTGGTAGCCGCCAGGACTCGCAGCTGTGTCTCCCCTGGGGCCTCCCCGGTGTTTGCCCGAGAACGGCCGTGCCAGCCTGGGCTGGGGCCGCCGGGCCAAGAGTCCAGGGACGAGCGGCGTGGTGCGCGGCCACACGCAGGCGTCCGGTGGCTGGACTAGGACGGTGTGGTCTGGAGAGACCGGGTCCTGCTTAGGCCCCAGCAGGTAGTCGTCAGCCGTGTGGTCTCACGGCTCCCGTGTGAAGCGTCAGACACGGAGCCGAAGTTAAATCGTGGCGGCGGCCAGCAGAGGTGACCTAGCGGAGTCCTCCGACCCTGCTGGCCCTCTCCTCCCTGTGGCTCCATCAGTGTTGCCTGACGCAAGGGGACGCTTTGCTCAGGTCTTGGTGAGAGACGACTCAAAGATTTATTTACGCATATAAGAGGTGAGGTACAGGTCAGGTGCAGCAGGGTGAGAGGATTCACCAGAGACAGAGTGGGGAACAGAACAGGCAGATCGACTGAAACACGCTGCTGAGGGGAGCAGCAGACGAGGCAGGAGAGGTCTGCAGCGGCTGTGGATGCTTCACAGTGCTGCTACATAACCCCTTGCTTAACCCCCCTCGCCACCAGGGAGGCCCCAGGTTTTTTTGTTTTTCAAATAGGCCTTTTTTGCATTTGTTTTATGCTGAATGTATTCCTTCCGCATGCCTGTTTCTTTTGTGCTTCTCCTCTGGTCTGGGGACTGCTCTTCTCCGTTGAGGACCCCTGAGTGTGCAGGGAGCTTGTAGAGGGGCATGGTGTTCGGCCCGGTACATCCACTCCACGCATGTGCCGTGGGAGGGACGCGCTGCCCCGTAGAGGGGCGTCCTGCAGACGCACGCCCGTGTGGGCCGGGCTCCTGCGTGTGGGCCTTCAGGTGAACTTGAAGGTTTTGTCTCTTGTGTGTTGTCTGGGTCACGTGACTAGCAGACCTTGTTAAGTGGCGACCCGGGGCCCCTGCCGGGACGCAGACCACTCTTGCTTCTGAGGAGGGCGGGGACCGTGCGCGCCTTGAAAGGAGCGCCCCTGGCGGCCTGTGCCACCTCCGGGCTCCTGCCGCCCGTCCCAGCACCGCGTGTTCTGTCCCCACAGCTGGTCCTGGACTCCCAGAAACGTGTCTTCTCCTGGGGCTTCGGGGGCTACGGCCGGCTGGGCCATGCCGAGCAGAAGGACGAGATGGTACCCCGCCTGGTGAAGCTGTTCGACTTCCCGGGGCGCGGGGCAGCACAGATCTACGCCGGCTACACCTGCTCCTTTGCCGTCAGCGAAGTGGGTTAGTGCTTTTCTGCCCGGGCCGGGGAGGGGAAGGCCGGGGGTGCCTGCTCGCGACAGCCCCAGCGCTTGGTCCTGTTCCAGACCAGGGCCTGGACGGGCTGACTGCGCAGGGGCCGTCCTCCCGCCTGCCCCGCCAGTGACCCATAGAGGTGGAGTCCACGTTTGCAGTGTTTGGTCACAGCGGGAACATGTTTGTCTTCCTAGGGGGTCTGTTCTTCTGGGGGGCCACCAACACATCCCGTGAATCTACCATGTACCCGAAGGCTGTGCAGGACCTCTGCGGCTGGAGAATCCGGAGCCTGGCCTGTGGGTACGTGGCCGAGACACGTGGGGCGGGAGGGACCGGTGGGCCCAGGAGGGCTTCGGTTCCTGGGTGCACACGCTGGTTCAGGTTTAAACGCAGGTGGAGCAGGCACAGGGAAGAAGACCAATGTTAAGTCAGTGATTTCAGTGTCTCTGATGTCGCCTCTTGAGGTCTGGACTTTCTGGGCAAGGAGTGTGACTGTTAATTAGCTGCCTGGTTGTGTGCGCGAGCAGGGCTTTAATCTGCATCTCTGGGCCCTCCCACACCAGTGCTCAGGTTTATCCTCTTTGGGGAGGAACTCGCATTCAGCCTGGGTTGGTCTCCTCCCAGCGTGTGTCTACCAGCACCCCGAGAGCCTAGCAGGTGGAGGGGCCCTGGGCCCCTGCGTTTCCTGGCCCTGCTGAGGGTTCTGTCATCAGCACCTGCATACACAGGCGTCAGGCCCAGGAGCGGCCTCTTGGTCTGTGCTGGTTATGGGACGTACTCGACTAAGTCCAGGAAGTGGCTCCACGCCCCTTAGCAGGCGCCCAGGCCGTGAGCGGGCAGGCTGGGGCTGCTGGCCATGGCCATAACCGTCTACTGTTCGCAGGAAGAGCAGCATCATCGTGGCTGCAGACGAGAGCACCATCAGCTGGGGCCCATCGCCCACCTTCGGGGAGCTGGTGAGTCAGCCTGCTCATTGCGGAGAGGGTGGCACCCCACCGGGCCCTTGGGACCTGCCTCCTGGAAATAAGCCCGAGCAAGATATGGGCCCACCGTGTCTTCCCGCCCCCACCCTGTTGCAGTCTGCGCCCTGACCTTGAGTCACGTCTGCTTTCGAAGAGCCAGCGTGGCCTGTGTCTGACCTGTGATGGGAGGGGCCGTCTCCTCCCCCCCCACGGGCTTTGAGCAGGGGCAGCCTGTCCGATGACGGGGGCCTGTGCTGAGCGCGTGGGAGTCCTGGCCGCACCGAACGCTGCTCCCGGCAGCAGGTGGGCTGTTGTCCCCTCCCGGCCTGCAGCGTGGTGACCCCGCCTCCGCTTGCTTCCCAGGGCTACGGGGACCACAAGCCCAAGTCTTCCACCGCGGCCCAGGAGGTGAAGACGCTGGATGGCGTGTTCACAGAGCAGGTGAGCGGGCCCTGGCCTGGAGCACCTTGTGCCCGGAGCCCTTAGTGCCCGCCGTGGCCCCCCCGCCCGCGCGGGCCTCCCGGGCAGCTTCCCTGCCGCCTAGTGCTGGACCCCCGTGGGGAGGCAGCTGGAGCTGGTGCCGAGGCCTGTGCAGGCGGGCTCCGCCCTGGGCGACCCCGGCCCCTGAGCCAGCCACGTGGGCTTGCAGGCGCCCTGCTTTGCTCACGCCTGCCTCGCAGGGCCTGCACACCGCTAGCCGCAGGGTGAGGTCCTTGCCTCTCCATCCCCAGGCTGCCAGCCCACGTCTGCAGAGGTGCAAGGGGGGGTACCCTTGAGCAGGTGGCACAGTGGCCCTGTGGGGGGTCGGGAGCAAGTACCCGTGTCCCGCCCACCCACTCTGTGTGGAAGCTGGAGTGCTGGGCCTCCTCCCTCCTGCGCTCCCTGTGGCGGCAGGACGGGCGCGTGAGACCCGCGAGCTCCGTGAGGGGCTGAGCACGCTTTGCAGGAGCCCCGTTTGTTCCCAGGTGGGCCCCAGGTGCCAGCCTTTTCTTGCTCCTTCCCCGCACTCCACTTGGGCCAGAGCCAGCCCGCCTTGCATGCCCAACGCGGCTTTGTTCCGCAGGTTGCCATGGGCTACTCGCACTCCTTGGTGATAGCGAGAGACGAGAGTGAGACCGAGAAGGAGAAGATCAAGAAACTGCCAGAGTATAACCCCCGGACCCTCTGACTCGCCTGGGTCTCCCCACTCCACCTCTGCGGCAGCTGTCATTCCATGCACTGGGACGGGAAATCGAATGCGGAATCTAAAGAGCAAAGGTTGACCGAAGGTGCATTTTTGTTAGCCTCCCTGAGGTTCCGTTTTATAAGTGATCCAACGTCAACTACCTTCTCTGTATGCTTTCCAAAGTGTTTTTTTTTCTCTCTTAACGTTTGATTAAAATACTTGCTCATAGTTGACTTACCATTCCTACAAAAGAAGCAAAACTTTGAGCAACCTGGGCTTTTTTAAGTTGTTTTTCTTCTTCCCCTGCTCCCACACACACTTCCAAAGCCCCCCTCTCCGGCTGTAATTAACGTCGTGATCCGAGTGGGTGTTACCTGGGACAGGAGCCACCACTACTCAGAAGTCAGTGGCCCCTGGGGCACCGGCAGCACCCAGGCAGAGACTCCGCCCAGAACCACGCCCGCACGCTAAGGAAGCTTCTGGGGCCCTTCTCCCGCTCTCTCCTGCGACTGGCCGAGGCCGGCCCGCGTTCTTTCTCCCCTTGGCTGCGTGGAAGCCCTACTGCCTCGTGGCTGCAACACCGGTAGAATCTGCCGCCTCCCCCCGGTGGGGGCCCTGGGGTCTGTGTTTAGCCGTTCGCGTCTCCTTTAGCCGTAAAGAAATCCAAATGAAAATCAGGTGATCGTGGACTCAGTGGGGCCTGGAGGAGCGAGCAGAGGTGGGGACGCTGTTTCTGGCGCAAGATCGGCCTTACGGCTCCTCTGACCAGCCAGGGCCACCTCGCTGGCGCTCGCCAGTAGAGATGGACCAGCCAGCAGCAAGAAGTGTGTTCCGGAGCCCTTGCAAAGGAGGATCGGCCCCCTGTGCCAGCCTTTTCGCCGTGCTTCTGTCTCCGCTCCCCCACCGGCTGGATCCTGCTGGAACGGCCTGTTCTGTTGTGAGACACGGCTCTGCTCTGCTCACCCGGCTCTAGTTGCGCTTGCTGGGCTCTGGTACCAAATAGTTGGGATTGCTGAAGAAGCCCCTCCTGCGTGTCAGCGCGGACGCCGTGACCGCCCCCACCGCCCGAGAGTGCGCGCTGCCAGCCCGCCCGGTCGCGCTGCTCAGCGTGAGTTTCGAGGTGCCTTTCCCTCCTCTCACTTGGACCCGGAGCGGGACAGCTCTAGCTGGGGCTCTTGGTTTCGAGAGGGTCTGGACTGGTTTGGGTGCTTTGAAAGAGGTTTTGTAGTTCAGTGGTGCTCACGGGGGAGACGGGGTAGAACTTCAGAGTGAGATTGGGGTGGATGGGAAGGTTAAAGGTTAAATATGGTCTTACTCTCTTTTGCTTTGCTGTTGTTACCACTTGTCATTGTCTCGATGTTAAAATGCCAAAAATGACCTAGTCGTTGCTTCTCTCCCCTACGCACCCCGTCACTCCTTACAGTGGCTTCTGCCTTCACAGGGCGTTGAGCAGGATCTGTCCTGGCCAGTCCCGAGGCCACGCGTAAGGAGGTGGCCGAAGCTTTAGTCTGGTTTCATGCTCATCTCTGCCATTCAGTCAGTAGTCCAGGAAGGAGGCTTCTGCTAAACTAACCTAATTGGTCCAAATCACCCCCAGACCACCGCCTCGGATTCAGGCTTCCGTGTGTAGAGTCCCTCAGTCTCCCTGGACGAGTCTCGTGGAAGGGAGTTGGGCCACTTCCCCTGGTGCCCTGGACACCTGTCCTCTGTGCTCACTGGGGGTGGCGCAAGCCCAGGCTGAGTCCTGGCCTTGGCCAGAGCTGCCCCAGCCATCCACGGCCCTGCCGTCACCGGGGACTACCTGAGGCCCACGGCCAGCCAATTCTAGAAGCCCCTGGCCAGGGACTGGAGCAGGAAGGGAGCATCCTTCCAAGCGAGGTCTGTCCTCTCTCACGGCCATTCCTTTTGGCTTTGAATTTAAATGACCTTCCTACTGGGGAGAGAACTCTAGAGCAAGGAGGTGGTGCGCCTGCACGCCAAGAGAAGGGTCCAGAGTGGCCCCGCACAGGATGGGTGTTTGGGGCTGACCCTTTGGGCAGCCGCCGTCTTCCAGCTGAGGGAGAGGCTTGGCGGGAAGGGGATCCGAGAGGAGGAGGTGATTTGGTGAAGGTGCCTGGTTTAGTGCTGTAATTGTCTTTTTTTTTTATATATATATTCTTGAAGTAAACATTTTAAATAAACAACATCATTGTTTACTCTGTTTTGGCTTTGTTTCTTTTTCCATAGGAGGAATGTGTGGGCACCCCTGCCGCTGGCTGCTCATGCACCCCAGAAGGGCTGCGGAGAAGCACCGCTCCGGGGAGGAGGGCCAGTGGCCACTGTAACTTGTAGGCCTGAACCACGGGAGCCGGGGTGGTTGGCATCACTTGCTGGAGTCTTTGGTTTTGCAGAGGATGTCAGCAGAGCGGGTATGGGGAGAATCCGGAACAGCGGTCACTGAAATGACTCAAGGCCAGCGCTGCCCCCTGCGGCAGTGTGGCGGGCTGTCAGCGGGGGTGCCAGGGGCCGGCCTTGTGTTCGGGCTCCCGGGCGTGAGGGTGGCTGCTCTGCCCACGTGCCTGAGCTTGAGCCCACACGCACCACACGGGTCACTGCTTGTGGCACCTTGGCAGTGCTTCAAGTCGACAGGCTTCCTTGTTCTGGAAGGGAACTGCTCCCCAGTCCAGGAAGCAGTGGTCCTGGCTACAGGTCAAAGTGTCAGCTGCATCCTTGGAATTTCCCAGAAGCTGATGGCAATCCAGGTCTTAGCCTGAGTCTGCCCAGCTGTGAGGGGGCAGCCAGCGCCAGCTGCCAGGCCTGGCTGCATTTGGAGGTGTGCCACGCTCCCTCACACCAGGTCCCAGGAGGCAGAGGCCTTTGGGAAACGGGAACAGGAGGCAAATGTCTAGAGACATGGCTGCAGCCTGTGCTTGGAACTGCTTGGCTGGAGTCCCCAGAAATAAAGACCCCCCCCCCCCCTTAGGAACTTCTGGTGCAGGACAGGAAACCCCCTGCTGGGGAGAGGCACTTTTGGGCTTGCAGATGGCCCCCAGTGGCCCCAGCATGAGCACCCAGTACAGCATGGGTAGGCAGGGAAGGAAGGCAGTCAGGCTGCAGCCCAGCGGGAGAGGGGGCTGGTGTTGGGCTCCACTTGCCGGGAGACAGACCCCTCAGTGTAACTGGGGGGGTTCTTTATTCACAAGGCTGTGACTGTCCTGTCAGCAGCACAGGCTTGCCCTGGGGGAGGGGTTTGGGACCTGAAGCCCTCAGCTGCCCAGAGCTGCCTCCACCCCCTGCCCCACAGGGTCTGCTACAGCCTGCAGGCTCTGGGTGCTGGGGAGTTCACGGCTACGGGAGAGGGGCGTCCTCCAGCTCGTCAGTTGCAGGGACGTATTTGCATTGATGAGTAAACAGGTCCAGCATCCTCGGTCTAGGCTGCTTTCTCTTGATGGGTACAGGGACTATTTCCCTCCCCTGAAGGGCAGTAGTGCAAATACGGTATCAAATGACCAGTGGCCTTGGCACAAGGGAGACGGCAGTCAGTGGCGGTGGGGAGCTGCGAAGTGTGGCCAGGGTGGCCAGAGCCGATGCCCCATCGGCAGGAACTGGAAATCCAGACTTGGGTGAAGATGTCTCAGGTGTTGGCGCCTAACTGGGAGAAGCGGGCATTGGGTGGCCCAGCAAACCACTGTCAGCTCACAACTGACAAGCAGGGCTGCCTGCAGACACCTGCAGCGGGTGCCCATCAGGCGTCACTGCCCCCGGGGCAGCGGGAGAGAGGGGCCTCCAGGGGGCCAGGGCCCAGGGCTGGCCTGGAAGGGAGGGGGTGCTAGTCAGTGCTCTGGTCTCAGAGGCTTAGACTAGAGAACCACTAACTACTACAAAACTCAAGATGAGGAAGGGGCAGAAAGCAGGTCAGCGTGAGCCCGGCCCTCCCAAGGGAACAGCCTGACCCCCCACCCCGGAATCCCAGCCGCTCCTCTCGGCCTCCGCACCACCCACACCCCAGCAAGGACGCGCCGAATGCACTCAGGGCACTGGAGCTTTAATAGGTGTTAGTGGCCACTTCTGAGCGGAGGGCAGTGTGCTGCCTTTCCCCGAAGGGTGCCACCCTTGGCTGAGGGACAGTGTGTGGGGTCAAGAAGGGCGCTGGCACCCCAAGCGGGGCGGGGGTCAACTCCCTTGCCGGCGTCACGGGCCACCCGCGGGCCGCTGAGCCAGGCCTGGCTCTAAGGCACCATCCGCCACCACTTGAAGGCAAAGGGCACCCGGCGGACGTTGGCGCAGGCGCAGAAGTCCCCGATCTCGGTCAGGTAGCAGTCGAAGTCGTCGATGAAGGTGCACTTGAAGTCCAGGGGCTCCAGCAGCTGGCAGACCTTCTCCTCCAAGCAGCAGGCACCCTTGATCTGGGGCCCGAAAGGCTTGGGGATGCCCAAGCTCTTGTCCAACACGATCATCTGCATCTGCCAGACGGGGGGCCAGGCAGCTGTGAGCACACCTGGGGCACACTGTCTTCCACAGGGGTCCCTGTGCATGTGCAACTCCCCCCAACGCCTCGCCTGTTCCAACGGGGGTGTACTGCGTAAGTGTGGGCACCCTGTGTCCTGGACAGGGACGGGAATGGGCAAGACCCCCAGCGCGGGGCTCGCCCAGAGCCGCAAGGCCAGCAGACGGCTTGGCACGCTGGACTCTGGCGCAGGGGGTCCTGTCTGTGATGGGCCTTGGGTCTACCCCGTGTGTTTGGGGGTGAGCTAGTGGAGGCCCCTCGAGCAACCTGGGCCCCGCCCCGACCGATCCTGGGCCGCTCACTG
The DNA here is from genome assembly GCA_019455555.1 of Galemys pyrenaicus. Taxonomy (NCBI): domain Eukaryota; kingdom Metazoa; phylum Chordata; class Mammalia; order Eulipotyphla; family Talpidae; genus Galemys; species Galemys pyrenaicus. The sequence goes on along the minus strand of JAGFMF010012145.1, from coordinate 583,774 downwards.
CTTTAGAGGGGTCTTCCTCCTACGTGGGAGACCCCCACCTCGCCTGCTCTCGGGCAGTGTTACCTGCCACGTCCCGCCTCTCCGTGGACCACGCTGGTCGAGGGAACGGTCAGTTGGCAGCGCAGCCCCCACCCCTGCCAGGGGACACCCCGCCCTCACCAGGTTGGGGAAGTAGGGTCTGGCGAAGAGCTTCCCGGTCTGCTGGCTGGAGGGCACGTTGGTCAGCTGCTCCAGGCAGAAGAGCTGCGGGATGTCCACGATGTCCCTCTCCGCCAGGCCCAGCTCCCGCTTCAGCACCTCCCGGTTCAGGTTGATGCACTTCTGGGGGGGAGGGGGGGCAGCGGCGTGAGCGGTGCCAGCTCCCGTAGCCCACTGCGCGCCCGGAGCCACGTGCCGGGCCAGCCCCGTCAAGACAGGCTCGGGGCAGAGGCTGGGCTGAGAGGCCAGGGCCAGCCAAGGCTCGTCAGGACCGGGCGGCCGAGGGCCTCAAGGTCACTGGTGGCCACTTTGCCCTCAGCCTGGCCTGGGTGGGGGTGAACAGTGGCGAGGGGCTGACCCTCAGCCCTGAGCGCTCAGCCTCCCAGGAAAGATAAGAGCAGTGTGGACTGCTCAACCAGCCGGTGCCCCAGAACCCCAGCTTTTCTCGGGGTCTTCGCTAAGGTTCTCAGCCCCGACTCCCAGGACACCTTTCCCGGGGCTGGCAATGTTGCGTGGCCCCACACCTGGCCAGCGCCCCGCCCGCCAGGCCTGGCCCTGCGCAGCGCTTGCAAGGGTCAGGGCAGGACACCAGCACGCTTTCGCGTGGCCCGTGTGCCCTGGGGCAGCTCCCTGCCCTGGGCCTCCGCTGCTAGACACCCAGCACCTCCTCTGGGAGCTTTCCTGCTTCTCAGCCAACGGCTCACTTAGGAGCGCCAAGGGGGCCCGGTCTGTGCCGAGTCTGCTCAGAGCCTCCCAGGGCCATGAGGCTGGGGGCTCCTGGGGCAGAGGACACGAGCCTGAGCACCGGCTTCTGCCCAAGGACCCAGCGTCCTGGAGGGGCACAGCAGGTGCCGCGCAGGAGCCGCGCGTCCAAACGGACCGCCTCGCGCTCAGTGCTGGGGGTGTCTCAAGGATGCGAAAGGAGCTTGCGGGATGCTTGGGCCTTCGCTTAGGTCCTTAGTCCGGTCAGGTGCTCGGTCTAGGTGCTCCGTGCCCGCCCCCCTTTTTGGAAAAGCCCCCATGTCCTCGCTCCCTACCTCCACATAGTCGTTCTGCTTCCTCAAGTCTTCATCAGCCAGAAGTTGATCGATGGTGTAGGACTCTCTCCCTGCAGGAAGGAGGGGATGGGCAGCCTGTAGGTCGGGGGGCAGCAGTGTCCACAGCTGGGCAGATGCGGCCCCTGGCCACGGTCAGGTGGTGCATGCATTATGGAACTATGACTATGAGACGTGGCCTGACCAGTCCCCAGGGACCCAAGTGGGCCCATGAAAGCTCAGCCAGGACTTTTTTAAAAAGATTTGATTTATTTATGGTCTAGGCCAGAGGTGTGTGTGAGGGGGGGTGGGGTGGGTGAGGAGTCATCAGAGACAGAGCAGGGAGCAGAACAGGCAGATCGACAAGCACACGGCTGAGGGGAGCAGCGGGGAGACAGGAGAGGTCTGCTGCACCATGTGGGTCCGCTCCCTGGCTAGGGATCGAACTCATGCTGCAGTGGCAGGTGATAGCTTCATAGCGCTGAGACTCTAACCCCTGAGCCACCAGGGAGGCCCCAGGCAGGACTGTTTCAGTGCCACCAGCTCTGTCCCTGGTGTGAGGGGGACAGGCTTGAGAGAGGCAGTTGGACCAGGTTTGCAAAGTGGCTTCAGCGCCCGCTGACCTGGGTACCTTCATCTCACATGTATCACTGGGCTACCTGCTACCTGTGATTTTGATCAGGTTATTTGAGAAAACAATTATTTGCATGTACTAGAAAAAAATAGAGCCACAGAAAAACCAAAAGCCTGTAAATGAAAGGAGGAACTGTGGCACATCCAAGGACGGACAACAGGGAAGTCGAGGTTCTGACGCAGCGTCCTCAGGGAGGTAATTGTGGGGGAGGGGAGTGAGCGTGGCCGCCAGTCAGAAACAGGTTTGCCCTGGTCAGCAGTTTGCCCCCAGTGGCCGGGTCCTCAGCCCGGGCGCCCGACTCAAGTCATTGGCCAAGGCAACATGCAGAGTCTTCTGAGTGCTCCTGGGACCCCAAGATCCCCACCCCAGCCCTAATGTTTGATTCAGGGGGGTCAGAGTGGGGCTGAAATTCTTCATGTCTAAAAGCTCCCTGATCACTCAGCGCTGGGCTCTTCCAGCCCACTTTGAGTAGCGAGGGTCCAGAGATCTTTTCAACACCCTCTCCCTTTCTGGGCTCCACAAGGCTTCGAACAGGACTGAGGATGCTCTCTGTCCACATAGGTTTCCCGAGGTGACCAGGAGACCCCTCAGGTACATAATCCAGCACCCTCTGAATAAATCCAGAACCTAGAAGTAGCGTGGGCCCAACCATGTGTTAAGCAGCTCCCCTTTGTACACATTCTAGCAGCTTCTGGGCCATTCCAGAACTTCTGGCCATTCTGCCTGTGCTTTCTCAGTGCCTCCAAGCCAGCCCTGTCGTGAACAAGACGCTCCATGCCTCACCCTTCCCTGGAGCCTTTGTATCAGGAGGACGAAAGGAGTGCCCTTTCTAGAAGAGTCGTCAGGCTCTCATGAGGGCTCCCTTACCATTAGAAAGAAGCTGGTCGTCTCGGAGCTCTTCAAACAGGAGCGCGTTGCCATGGCCCTCCTTTTGCTTCTCCTGGAACAGTTTGTAGCAGGAGCTGGGGCTGGCCAGCAGCAGCCAGAAGTCCTGGGAAGCAGAACTCGGGTGACAAGCGGACTTGACACCCCCTGCCGCCAGCCAGAGGCTCCCGCAGGTCTCCCAAGAAGGCGGGAGACAGACGGGCCCCAGCCTCCCCTCCCCCATGCAAACCTTCTCGCCCTCACGCCTGTCCCGCGCGGGGAGGAAGCACAGGAACTCGGCCACGTGGCCCAGCATGAGCCAGTCCGAAAACAGCTCCACCGGGGCCTGGACTCGCTGCGCGTACAGGAAGCCCCGGAGGGCCTGGCTCATGTCTCGGCCTTCTTGGCTAGAGGGAAGAAGGCGAGGATGGCCCCTGAGCCAGCAGGGCCCAGCCTGACCACCAGCCTCGGCTACTGTCTGGTCACCTTCAAGGACCGGCTACTGTAACTGCAGGGCCCACAGCCTGGTCCATAGGGGGTAGGGTGGGCTCAGAATCCCTCACTCTGGCCCAACTCAGGCCTGAACCCTGGGACACAAGTACTTCTGGGCTTTGGCGAGTGGCCACCAAGAGGTCCGGCCACCATCTTGTGGAAAGAGCACGCCGCTGAGTCTGAAGACCAGCCGCTGGGAGCGTGAGTCCACCGACCCTGGACCCATGTCCACCAGGCAGGGGCCACTGTCTGCTTTTTCTACCTGTAGTCTCCGACCTGGTCAGAGGTCCGGCTAGCCTTGTTGCGGGTCCAGAGCATGTGGCCTGAGGCCGTGATGATGAGGGCCCTTCCGTTAGTTCTAGAAGGTCTGGCCACCCCTGACCTCAGGCCTCACCTGGGGTAAAAGCTGCCGCCAATCAGGATCCTGCCTAGGGGGTACTCTTTCCCCTTCACCTTGACGGGGGGGGACACCATCAGGTTTCCGATGGAATCCATGCTGGCCACCCTGTGGTCCTTGGTGCGCTGGGTCACGTAGCCAACTCCAGGGCTCTGGAAGGAGACCCAGCGGGGCAGGGGTTGGGGGGCTGCAGGTTCCAGTCTTATCCCTGGCCCAGACTTTGGGGACACTCCCAGCCCCTGCCCCCAGAGGCCCCTCGGGCCTGCTCATTGGAGCCCCATCACGCCCGCTGGGCTCCAGGCCCGGGTCGCTGGCCCACCCCAGCTCAGATCAGCCAAACCGAGCCCCACACCAGCGAGTATTTCATGGGGAAATCTTCCAGTTTGAGGACCCGAGGGGTGTCGAGGAGCAAGGAAATCGTCTTGTGGGGGGCCTGGGTGTAGCAGAAGGCCATCTCGTCCTGGAGGGGCAGGGAAACACGCCGAGATGTGATGTCCACTCAAGCCCCGGCGCTCTCCCACCTGCGTCCATCCAGACGCCGCCACCCCTGCACACGCCCCGCCCTCCTTCCTGCAACCCCTGCCCCAGAGGCCCCTCGGGCCTGCTCATTGGAGCCCCATCATGCCTGCTAGGCTCCAGGCGTCACCCCCTCTCCTGGGGGCTTTCTGTTCTACTTTAAATTTTAGCCTCGAATCGTTTGAATCCTTCCTGCTCTCTCTCCTGCACCTAGTCAACAAGCAAGGCTAACCAGGTCTCCCCCAGATTCGCTCCCAGGGGACTCCTTGTTGGTGCCACTCAGGAGCAGCCCCCATAATGTCTTCTCCAACTACTGATACCCTCCCACTGGGTTTTCTTCTGTGCTCGCCCCTTCCTAAGTCCTGGTCCTTATTTCTCAGCCAGAGGCATCTTTTTAAAAACCCCAATCAGAAAATCCCACCGACCTTGATTTGTACCTCCCAACGTCACCCCGTCTTTAGAGTCCACTCCTCACGGTAGCTGAGAAGGTCCCCACTCGATGGCCTAGCTCCTGCCTGCCTCTGGCCTTGCTCACTCTGCCCTGGCCACCCCAGCAGCCCTCGCTCCCTTCCACAGTCCAGTCCCCAGCCAGCTGTCCCTCTGCCCTGGGCCCCTCCTAACCCCACCCCTAATCTTTTTACTGTCAGCTCTTTGTTCCCCTGAATTCGATGATTTCCCTGACCACCTAGACCATGGTTTGTTCTGGTAACTCACAATACCACCTCATTTCTTGCCTTCCACAGAGTTCTGGGTCTCGGGACGGGAACGGGTAGGTGTCCTCCCTTCTCTTATTGCTAATTCTTAGAACAGCGCCCGGTTTGCATGCATCGCAGCTATTTGTGAAGCAGGCACGTGCCTGCTGGGCTGGGCCCCGGAGCAGGCCGGGCTGGCCCTGGAGTGGTGCCTGGAAAGCTGACACTGAAGGTGCTGGCCCTTGAGCACCTGGGGCCTGGCTTGGGGCTCTGGGGTCTTCCTTCACCCCCTTGCATTCTGGGATGGAGGAACTGGCAGAGAAGGCTGGGAAGGACTGGGACCGGAGGACTGGGAAGACACGGTCCACGCTGCGTCTCCTCCCTCCCCCCGGGGGTTCCCCTGGTGGGGCTACCTGGAGCCACCTGCCCAAGCGGCTGCTGTCCTCGTAGACGGATGCCACCTGGCTGTTGCTCCTCTCGCTCAGCTCCATCACCGAGTGGACGAAGCCCTGGAGCTGCAGCTCTCTGCCGTGGAGACAAGCCAGCTGTAGGGAGGCCCTCACCGTACCGGGAGGGAGCGCCTCCTTCTGGCCAGGAGATTAGCTTCATCCAGGCGCTCAGCGGACTAGGCAGCTGCACGTCGTGGCCAGCTCACGGACTTGCCCAGCGCCGTTAGCTTAGCTCGTGGCCATGTCGGTCAACTCCCAGGGTCCCTGCACCGTGGCCTGGGACTCTGCACTGTCGCAGCTCTGCAGTCACTTTCCATGAGGAGCCGAGAAACCAAGAAGCTGGCGACCCCTCCCCCGGGGAATGGCCAACAGGGTCCTTGTGTGGGGGGTGGCTTTGAACCCTGGAGTCCGTGTGCACAGCAGCAGGCCCGCGGGCCTGCTGCACTCCCCCGACCCCGCAAGGGGTGAGCAGAGCTGCTTGAGGCCGACTCTAAGACGACCCTTCTGTCATAGCCCCTGGGGCTGAATGCCAGCAAGGTCTTACTCGGGGACACGTCAAAGTTGGGATTCCAGTCTGGGTCCAGGTCCCATAACGACACTGGTGTTCTAGGCTACGGTGCCAAAGAGCCTGTGTCTCAGGTCTACACAGACAGGACGCCAGAGAGCTGAGCAGCCTGATGAGGTCTGGAGGCATCTGAGGTATGTGCTGGGGAAGGTGTGGAGCCCCAGTCTTGTGGGCCAGCTGTGGCTGAGCTGGATCAAGCCGCACCTGAATACCTCCCTGTGGGAGACTCTTAGGAGACCAATTTTCAAGGCCACCTCATGTGAGTGACACAGCCGTCTTCAGACACAAGGGACAAGGTAGAAAGATCTGGCATCTAGATATTTGTTACCAGCAAAATCCCTTTAGTTCTAGACCCTTCTCATTATGAAATCCTGTGTCTCGAGGACCCTACTCCTTACTGGCTCTCCCAAGGAAGAACCGCTTCTCCTTTTGCTGTGTCTCCCATTTCGAGAAAGAACAACATTCCTCTTTGGTAGGATTTGGTCATTTAGCTTTTGGGTCTGGGGATGCTCGACAATTTCCCCATAGAGACGAACACAGGTAGCGTTCCCAGGCTCTCCAGCCTCCTAGGCTTCCGCAGTGTTCCTGAACACTCCAGTCCTCGCCTTTCCACCTGCCTACCTGCTCTATGGCACCTGACCCGACCTGAAACCATGCAGTTATTTGTCCGCTAAGAACAGGGAGGGCCTGGTAGTATCCCGGGACTCAAACTCACGAGGGGTCACCCTCTGGATAGGGTCAGGCACCCCGCGGGGAAGGATTTCACTTTCCTGGCGACAAAGTCTCGTTCTCGCTCCTCCCCACCTGCAGACAGTCGGGTAGAGTAGCACCCACACAGGCAGCCTGCGGCGTTCTCACCTGCACAGGTATACCTCTAGAGGCATCTGGGTGCTGGGAGTGAAGATGCAAGGGGCCACCCGGAACACCGCCGTGTCTTTGTACACCAGCGTCTCCGGAATTGACTGCCGTGGAAGACAAGGCCCGTGGCTGCTGTGTTTCCGCATCCACACTCTTCACCCCCCACTCCCCGGCTTGCTTCCCGCAGTCCAGCCCAGCCCCCTTCGGTCCTCACCTACCGCCTGCCGCGCCTCTCTCCAAGGCGGCACCAACCTAGCCCCACCCCAGCCTCATCTTCCCGTCGCTGGTGGCCATGAGCTTTGTCTCTGTCACAGCGCAGTCCCTGGCCCCACGGCCGCTCGTCTGCCTGGGCTTTACCGGGTCTTGAGACTCCTCCACCAGGGAGACAGAGTAGGAGATCAGGCCTGAGAAGTCGGCGGATGGGAACTCGAGGGCTTCGACGTAGAAGGTCTCCTGCAGGTAGTCCTCCTTCAGGTGCTCCTCCAGCGCAGGGAAGGTGTAGGTGCGCTGGCCAGGCCCCAGCACCACCTGGAAGGTGCTGGAGCGCTCTTCTAGGGAGGAGACGGGACAGAGCAGCTGCCCAGGTAGCCGGAGCCCCTGGGCACTGCTGACGGTCAAGGCGTGGGCTCAGCCCTCACGTCAGCTGCCAGCCTGGCAGCTCTAGGAGAGCAGGAGCCCGGCTAGCTCCCTGACCCTCCATTTCTCACCTTTGCAGATGAGGAGCAGTTACGCACCAACATGCTTGAAAGACCCATGGCCCACCGGGAGTTGGGACGGGGACAGCCCCGCCATCGGGGAGCTCGATATGGGTGAAGACCGGCAGTCGGTGCTTGTACACACTGACCAACTTTGGGGAGCAGACGGTCAAGTCCTGCAGCTTCGGGCTGCAGGCAGGTGAGGGGAGCAGCGAAGCTGTGCTCTCCGATGCACAGGGCTCCGGCCGGCCCAGCTGTCCCTCTAGGTGCCCACAACCTCTGATGGGGACCCCGCGGGAGTGGGTGTGGCCACGCAGGAAGAGCAGAACTGCAGGGACACTCACCGAGGGGCCGGTAGACCCGCGCCTTCTCCGCCTCTTCCTCCGAGGTGTGGAGAAGCAGCCGGTGTCGCTTTAAAAAGCAGCTGGGTCCTTGAACGGTCAGTGTCATCGGGGACAGGCGCTTTATCTCTGGCCAAAGGACGCGGCAAGGTCAGGGCCTCCCTGGTGCTCCGGGGTGGAGGGAGGAGGGGCGGGGTGGGAGGCTTATGCCCTTCATGCCCCCGCCCCCCAACTTGGTCCAGGCTGCTCAGTGTCCCTGTGTCTCTGCTGCGTGCCCCGACGTGGCCAGGGGCTGGAGCTGGCCAACTTTGTATTTTGAGGGTGGCATTTACCCTTTTAGTCGTGAGGAGTAAACGGTGCCGCAAACACCTAGACCAGGGCCTGGCAGGCTTAGTTCAGCGAGGCCTAGTCCCCCTCAACCCTCCAGAGTCTTGGTGAGGAGCCCCTAATATTGGCGAGAAGCAGAACATCCGGTCTCCCGCTAAGACCTAGAGCCGGGGTCCCACTGCTATCGCCCTGAATGGAGGCTGCTTTTGCCAACACTTCCACTCAGGCACGGGGGGGTTGTGGGAAGCCCTTCTTCTCCCCCGGTGTCCTGATTAGTCTCGCCACCACCTTGGGAGGCCAGCCGAAGTGGCCAGCCCACTTCACAGACGGCAAGGCAAGATCAGGAAGGGAGCACGTTCAAGTTCAGAGCCACGAAGTAGCCGTTTGTCGACATCAGAGCTCACGCTCTCCCCGCTCTCCCCGTGGGGCCCGTGGTCTCTTCCTTCCCATTTCAAAGCTTCAAGCCACGACAAGAACCGTCCCAGAGCGGGGAGACCAGCTGGCTTGTTTGCTGAGGGGTCGGCGGGCAGGCCCAAGGCGGAGAGGTGGCCCGGCCTGGCTGTGGCCAGGAGCTCCTTACCCTCCGAGGAGATCTCCTTCGTGGCCGTCTTCTCTACGAGGTGACCCACCTCCTCGGGGCTGCAGCTCACAAGCAGGATGGCACCCCAGCCGCTGGGGCCCCACACCCAGTTTTTCTGTAAAGACAGAAACGTTGGTTCAGGCAGAAGCTAGGGAGATCCCCTAGCTGTGACCCCACATTGGGGAGCGTCCGTCTTTTCTCCAGGGCCTGCACTGGGGTTTGCCAACTCAGGCTGGAAGGGGATGCCAGGGGAGTGGGCAGAGGAAGGAAAAGCTGGAGACGGGAGCAGCTTCCTGGCGGCAGTAGTGGGGGGCAGCGGGGCCCACGAGCAGGGCAGTGCCCCTCCTGTTCTAGCGACTGTACCCCCAGGTTGGACAGGAGCCTAGTGTCACTGGACACTAGTTTTTTGAAGCCTAGAAACTGGCTTCACCCCTTCTGACTGCAGATTTGCCTTCAGAGACACGACAAACTCAGGAGGAAGTGTGTGGCTGGACCCGGCGCTGGCCCAGCAGCCTCACCTTCGCCTCCCTGTCGCTCACCATCTGGGCTTGCCCACAGCGGTAGACGTCCACGTCCAGGGAGACCCCTTGAAACGGGAGGGAAAGTCTCAGCTCCCACAGCTGCGGGACAGAGCCTCGGGGTAGCACCAGAGCTTCCCCAGAAGGAGTTGGGGGTTATCCAGCTTTTCAGGTAAGCTGTAGGCTTCGGGGCCTGCCTGGGGGGGCCAGGTGCCCGCCGCCTCCCCACCCCCGGTCTGGGAACTCACAGAGCAAGTCCACCAGGTCCTGGTGCCATTATCTGCCTCCTGCTTCTGCCCGGGTCACGCCTACCTGAACACTCTACTTCTAGCCTTCTTGGAGGGTCTTGCACTCGAAGACACGGGCAGGGCATCATGAGAGCTTAGGGGCCCGGGCTTCTGCGCAAGCAGCCCCGAGAGGCTTCTCCTCTACAACCCAGCGCCTGTGCCCACTCCCAGCTGACCGCAGTGGGGCTTCACCTGGCTTCGTTTTTACCCTTAGCCTTTGTCATCTGCGTCTCAGCTGCAGTGTGGGAGCCCCGGGCCCAGCCCCCTCACTGCCGTATGCGCATCAGCCCTGCACAGATGCTGGGAGCAGGTGCCCACTACGAGCCAGGGCTGTGCTAGGGATGCAGCGATGGGCGGGCAGAGGCTGCCTCCTCTGAGCTAAGTGTGCGCATGTCCCGGGCGGGAGGTGGGGGAGGCGTGGAGAAATAACTAAGGTCTGTGTTAAGGCCGGCGGTACAAAGGCCATGGGAAGCGAGGACGGGAGGGGCTTCGGCTTCCAGTGATCAGAGAATCTGACAGAGATGAGAACCAAGACGTGAGGAGGAGAGCAAATGAGCCTTAGTGTCTGCGGGGAGCAGCAAGAATGAAGTGCAGGTGGCAGGCTTGAGGGTCAGGGCACCTGTGGCTGAAGGGGCGTGGGAAACGGGGAGGGATTGGCCTTAGGCGAGAGGTAGCATGGGCACGGAGTGGCAGGCGGGCAGTGCAGACTCTGGCCTGGTCAGCGTAGGGGTGTGGAGGAAAGCCGTGAATTGAGGAGACAGCGTGTGGCATCTTCCTAAAGTGCTGGCTGAATCAAGACTGGACCTCAGAGGGCAAAAACGGAAGCAGGGAACCCCAACGGGGCACCAGGGCATGACCCCGGCGAACAAAGACAGTGGCTTGGACCAGGCTGAGAGCTGGACACGGTGAGTCCAGCTACGTTTAAGGTAACATAAGACCCCTGATTGGCGTGGGCTGGGAGAGGGCTGGCGAGGCTGAGGTCTGGCCTGAGCAGCTAGGGAGGTGGGGAGGGCAGGGGGCTCAGGATTCTGCAGAGGGGCCCAAGAATCCTCCCTGCTAGGGGGCTGAGGACTGAGCAGGACGCCCGAAGTGTTTCAAGAGGATGGAGCCGGCTGTGCTAGACGCTGGCCACAGGTCAGGGTGGGAGACAAGGGAAGCCCAGGCCCCGGTAGGGACAGTGCCCGGGACGGGTGTGTGATTAGAGAAAGGGAGGAGATAATGGGGGCTGCAGAGAGGGCGCCTGAGGAGGAAGTGGCGTTTGAAGACACTCTAGAATAAGGCTCAGTGAATAGTCCATATTCACCGAGTTCACTCGTTCCTATTAAGGGAACAGGCATTCCAGTTTGTTCTGGAATGATCCAGAGGCGTAGTGGCTTCCCACATCAGCAAGGGCCATTGAAGGACTGATCTTGAACGAGGGGAGAGGCGGTAAGATCAGCTCAGGACCAGGCACACCAGCTGCAGCAGGTGGCAGTGATGGGGCATAGAAGCTGGTGTTGCCGCGGCTTTGAGAAGAGCGGGAAGGGAGGGCGGGCAGAGAGGTCTGCAGGGCCCACTCTGGGCACATGTGAGTGGGGGTCTCAGGGACCCCGCCCAGGGCTCCTGGTAGGCATCCTGGCACAGGGGACCCCCCTTGTGGCACCCCTGCACCCACACAGCCCCCTCCCTGTGGCTGGGATGGCACTCACCGACGCCCGTCAGGTAGAGCACAGCCGTGGCCACGGGGCCTTCTGAGTCGGGCTGGTAGTAGGAGACCAGGACCTGCGAAGACAGCGCCCAGCTCACGGGCCACGGGGGCAGGACCCCACCCTGGACCCGGCCTGGGACAGCCGCCCCCTGAGCGGGCGCAGGCGATGGCACGGTCATCGGCACTCCGAGCCGTGACCCTTTGCGACACGCCAGACCCTCCCCAGGCATGTCCAGAGGCCCCACGCTCAGCCGTGGCTCTGCCCCAGCAGCGGCGGAGGGGCCAGAGGGAGGTGGCGCAGGACTGGGGACCCGGGCGGCCAGTCTGGACACCGAGCTCCCAGCTGTGCTGCTCGTCCGCGTCGCCATCTCTGCCCTTGTGGGCTCCCGCCCCTCATCCCGTGACAGGGCGGCAAGAAGTGGGCCTCCAGGGGGTTCGGGCTCCCCAGAGTCCCCCACCGTCCCCCCTTCCAGGCTGTTGTTACCGCAAACTGGAGAACTGCCCCCGAGCTAGGGCTGGCTGGACACGTGTGGCTGCCCCCTGCCCCACGGGGGCTTTCCCATCCTCCCAGTTCCAGCACCCCACTCCATGGGCCACTCCCGGGGGGCTGGCGGCTGAGGCCCCAGGGGCGTGGGTGCAGCGGACCGGCAGAGCCTCACACCTGTGGGGCCCTCAGTTCTTATCCAGGTATCCAGCCTCCTGGGAACTTCCTGCCCGGGGCAGTGCAGAACGGACATGTGCCGCCTCTTGGCCGCCCCAGCTCGGCCCTTGGCCCTCCGCCCACTACCTGCGGACTTCCAGCAGGTCCTGTGGACACGAGTCCCCAGTCCTGAAGGCTCCTCCCCTCCAGCCTCACATTGCAGCCACCTGAGCACTGTGAGCCAGACCAGGCCCTTCCTGGAGGCCGAGCAGCCTGGTGGGGGGGCTTGGGAGGGGGTGGAGTCCCTGGTGGTTGCAACCACTCTGCAGGAGCCACCTGCTTCCACTACGGAGCCCCTCCCCCACACCCCACCAGGCTGAGCCTGTTCTACAGGTGACATCCATGTCCCTGGCCAGGTGGACCTCGGGGAGACAGCTTCTCGGGGAAGATTCTGGACCCACCACGCCTCCCCTCCCTGTGTTGCTCTAGGTCACTCGCGCCAGCCCGGGCGAGGCTGACCTCCAGCGCGACTCCAGGTTCTAGTGGAGCGTGTTCAATGTCAGCTCTGCAACCCAGAAGACCACCTTAGCCGGCAGCCGCTGGAGGCAGCTGCTGAAACCTTTGAAGCCCAGTGTCGCGGGCAGAGCACCAGGAGACAGACTCTGGGGCTCCCGTGCCGACCTGCCGGTTACCAGCGAGGACAGGACACTTTCTCGCTCGGTGCCAACGTCTGTAAAGTGGGGTCACGAGAACCCATCTCCCCACCTCGCAGGTCCCCAGGGCACAGAACACCGGGTGCCGAGCTTTGCACTCAGGGCCCAGGCCACACCAGCTGCGGCCACGGAGGCTCCCCGGCCCCGGGCTGACCTTGTTCTCCTGGATGTCCGGGCTGGGGGGTACCAGCTTCACCAGCACGTCCACGGGCTCAGACAGGGGCCAGCGGGTGGTGGCAGCTTCCTCCCTGGTCGTCCCCAGGGCGCGGTCGTGAATGTCCACCGAGACCCCCAGGGAGCCCGCGATGGTGAAGGACTTGCACTTCCGCGGGGCGCACCTGGGTGCGGACGAGACCGACTCAGGCTGCAGCATCGGCCTCCAGGCCAGCAGGCCGGCGCGAGCCTGGCACGGCGGGGGCAGCCCGCCCTCTCTCTCCTTAGGGTGTCAGGCAGGGGCCGCTGGTCTGGATGTTTGGGGTCCTGACAGCTTTTCCCTCCTGTTATCCCCGGTTCCAAATGTCTCCTCCAACCACCTCCACCCAGACCCCGGCTCCCACAGAGCTCTGGGACTTACCAAAGCTACATCTTGTTTCTCGACTCCGGAGGAGGGAGGAGCGGTTTGTCTGAGCCACAGGGGACCCCTTACGGGACTACCCCCTTGTGACTGGGTCACTTCCCCGAGGCTCCAGTTTACAGAGCTCTCCCTCACTGAATCCTCTCCGCTACCCGGAGAATAAGCTCACCCCCACTTTTCAGTGAAGGGGACAGAGAGGTGAAGCTCTTCCCTGACCCCCAGCCAGCCCTGGCAGCTCCTCACCCATGGAGATCCAAGGAAATTTCCGTGCCCACCATGCACGTGGCGTGCGTGGGGCTGTCCAGGCACAGGCAGACGGTCCGCGGGAAGGCCATGGCGCCGCTCCCCAGCCCGAGACCTCACCCAGCGCAGCAGCCTCGACGGTCCCGGGGCTCGGAGCCGGCCTCCCCTCTTACGAACTCAGGTCCCTCCTGCCCGCCCCCTTGTTGAGGCAGCAGCAGCTGCCCAGGTGTGAGTGATTTTCACCAACCAGGAAGGCCGGGGAGGGGGTGGGGTGGGTCCTTTCTGGCGAACTTACTAGGCAGGTGGTGTTCGCAGACCCGGGGCAGCTGGGGCTCACTCCGTTCTCCGACCTTGAGTAAGCGGGGTTCCGGAGCCTGTTTGACCCAGAGCTGGGAGACTCTGGGCAGATGTCCACAGGGGGTGCGTGGGGTGGTGGTCAGGATGGCTGCACCCAGGCTCTGGGGGCCCCACCTAGGGAAGGCATGAGCCCTGCCAAGTGAGCCCTGCCAAGGGTGGCCGCTGGTTCTCAAAGTTCTGCTCGTTGCAAAAATGACCAAGAGGGACTTGTTAAAATCGCAAATTCCTGGGCCTGGGAGATTCTGGGGTGTGGTCCAGAACCCTGCACCCCAGTTCTAGGGGATTAGAGGGAATGCCTTGTGCAGGGCTGTGCTCCCAAACCTCATGGGGCAGGGCAGGTGGAGTGGGACGAATGAGCGGGGAGCCCCTGCAGAGACGAGGCCACCAGCTGCTCCCCATCACCGCCGCTGAGCTCTGAGCTCACGGAGCAAAGAACCAGCATGAGGCACGGGCACGGCAGTGAGAGCAAAGGGTATTCTCGAATAGCTGCGGCATTCATGATGTTCCGAGTTCAAGTGGTCAAAAGGCGCGCACGACAGAATCTCCCTTCTGTTCTCAGCCACCGTTTTCATTTTTCCCCGTTACAACCAATGCAATGACGGATAAAAACACATTTGTACTGGGTGTAGGGTCAGAGAACGATCAGGTCTTCCCGCCCTCCCCCCACTGATGATGGACACCTGCGGTGCTGCGCGCATTCCAGGGTGGGCATGCGCAGGTGGGCGCACCTGAGTTGGTCACGGGCATAAATGGGCGGCATCATGAGGACCAACAGTCCTGACCAACGCGAGCAGCAGCACCGAGAGAGAGAGAAGAAAGCAGCCGAGAGGGTAAGATGCGCCGGGGGCTGGGAGGCCTGCCAGTCTCCCGGCCCCCCGGCACCCAGGCCTGCCATGTACCTGGCCACCTCTACTCATAAAAGCATGAAAAGCCACCGAGGGCTCTCCTTCCTTGACCCGTCTGCCCAGAACCATCCCGAACCTTGCTCCTGTGCCGCCTTCCTGCCACTACACTGGGGAAAACAGAAAATTGCAAAGCATTGCACCAGCCTTCCTATGTGCTGGGGAGGATAAAAACCTATGTGATACTGGCTCCGGGAGGGCAGGGAGAACGCCAGGGACGTGCTTTACCTGCCTTGACTATCCTTCCTGGTGGCCTCTGTTCTCCCGTTTTTCTAAGTTAAATGCTACAACGGCCAAGGGCATGTGTATAACCTTCCCTGCTAATTTTAACACAAATGGTGCACGTGCTACGTATATTTCAGATCTTGTTCTTTTTTTTTCACTTCGCATCAGCGTTGCAGGGTAGGTAAAGATGGCTCAGGCCCCTGGCCTCTGGCTATCACCTGTGGTCTTGAGTGCAGGAGGCGCGTGGGAGCGTGGGCTCGGGGTACGCATGCCTGATGGTGGGCACCTGGAGCATGGTGTGGGCGTGTGTAGGCGGGCACACCTGAGCCAAGAGACCGGCTGGAAGGGCAGCGTCAGAGAGGGTGGTGGAGAGCGCGGGGAGATGGCTGTGAGAGGCCGGAGCGGGGACAATGCGAGAGAGAGCCCAGAGAGGAAAGAGGCACAGGAGGGGGGGCATAGGAAGGATCTTGCTCCAGGGGCGCTGCTGCCCGATGGGCCCATGTGCAGTGGGCTGGCGCTTTCTCTCGCGAGGGCCATCCTGACTCCTTCACAGGTGTCCCCACGCCTCATGGACGGCTGGAGGGTATTCACCTGCATTAACCTTGATGGTGGGACTCATCTCCACTTACTTGATGGGGGGTTTCCCCTGAACCTCCCTTCATGGGGGATTACCTGCTTTTGCTCAATGGCGAGGCCCACCTGCTTTTATTTGATGAAGGGCTGCTTAAGGCACCCACGTGTCTCCCAATCTTTCTGCAGGTACAGGAAACTCGCAAAAACCTTTGGTTTTTGTCTGCAGAGGCCATTTCTGCTCCAGGCAGCCTATGGTCAAGTTTTGGAAGGACATCAGAGCAGTTTCCTGTGTGCACAGCCCCCTTCTGGGCCACAAGAATTTCTCTTGCATCTTATGCCCCAGCAAATTCTGGGGATAGGAGGGACAGCTGATGCTATTCAGAGAAGCATATCCTGACCCAGCAGGGTTTCCGGGCCCTTCCCCTTAATGTAAAGGCTCAGGCTTTAGTGTCCACCTTCTCCACCGTCATTTGTTCTCCACAACCCACATGAAATCAATATCCGAGGGTTTTCTCAGCATCTCGGGCTGCATGGAGCTAAGCTCTGGTTTCAGCGTTAAGATCTGGAGTCATCAGGTTTTATTTTCTCCAGAGGCGCATAAGTTCCTATGTCAGGGCCATAAAGGGAGACGCAGCTGACCCTCGGACAGCAAGCGTCCACTTACCCGAGGACAGTTCTCAGTAAACAGCCAGCCCCCACATCTGTGGGCCCGGCACCTGCAGCTGGTTTCATCTGTGGTTTCATCCAGCACAGAGGGCCGAATAAAAGGGACTTGAACTTCTGAGGATTTTGGCATCAGAAGGGAAGGGGTAGTTAGTGATACCCTAAAACCAATTCCCCACTGATAAGGGACGATCCTAGTTTAGTTTTGGGGGAGCCAGAAGTTATATTTGGATTCTCAACTATGCAGGTTGGTGCCCCTGCCCCCACCCCACGTTGTTCAGAGACCAACTATATACAAAGAGGACACCAGGGACTTCTTCCCGCAGAACCCCAAGCTCCTACCGTGCCCCGTGCCCAGCTTCAGGAGCCAGTGACCCAGCAGCACACGGTGGGGACGAGAGTCGCTTTATGGGACTTTCAAGCTGGCGGAATTCCGTGACGTCTGGGTATGGGTGACATAACAGTCACATCCATAGGTTCCCCATGCGTTCCCATGTCCCTTGTCTAGTGCCTTTTTCTCAAAGGACTCCCAAAGTGGGGGTGCAATCCCTTAGCTCACTTTCTCGCCGGTAGGATTGTCTTCCTGCTTTGTGTTCCTGTCATCAGCCTGCTTTCCATAATTTTATTTTTTATTATGAAATATACATACACAGGAGTGCATTTCATATAGACACAGGCATTAGAGCAGATAAATGAACATCTGCATTGACCCGGATGGCTATCTGGAACTGATTTCAATGGAGCTTTGAGGAGGGATGTGATACACCCTCAGGGGGGCTCAGCCCTCACTCTCCCTCAAAAGCTTAGAATCTACTAGGCTCAGATCATAGAGGACTTTTTAGACCAAATCTATGCCCAGGAGCAAGACACATGCTCAGGAACACCGGCCTTCAACATACCTTGTAGGACCTTCACGTTCGTAATTTCAGTTCAACCATGACAACGAGTGAGTGAATGACAGTTTGAGCCCCTGTGCAAAGTGATTTTAAAACTTTATTGCAGTTTCTTGCTGCAGAACTGAGTTTGCAATGCCAGGACCATCTTGGGGTTTTCAAAGGGGGGGGGGCCCAGAGTGCAGGGCCCAGGGGAAGGAAGCAGGCCACCACCTGGCGCGGCGCCACCCCCAGGGAGCTGGAAGGTCCCCAGGAGCTCTGCTGGGCCACGCTGCAGGGAACCAGAGCCTCCCAAGGAGAGGATGGAGGTGGGACCTCAGGGCACCATGTGCCACCACTTGAAGGAGAAGGGCTTCCGGCGCACGTTGGTGCCACAGTGCACCTCCCCGTGCTGGACGTGGTAGGCGTGGAAGTCGTCGATGAAGGTGCAGCGGAGGCCCAGCGGCTCCAGCAGGGACCGCACCTTCTCCTCCAGGCAGCAGCGGCCGTTGATGATGGGCCCGAAGGGCTTGGGGATGCCCAGGTGCTTGCCCAGCACCAGCATGTTCACCTGCGAGGAGAGGGAGCCAGTCAGGGGCGGCACCTCCATCCGCGTGTCCTTGCTCTTCTGGTCTTCAGAAGAACAGCCCACTTCCCAGATGAGGAAACTGAGCCCCACAGAGGCTGCTAAGGCCTATGGCTAGTCCAGGACTTATACTCAGTGTAGGGTCAGGTCTTTCCACCCTCCCGCCGTTGGTATAATGGACACCTGCCGTGCTGCGTGCATGCCTAGGTGGGCATGCGCAAGCAGGCGCCCCTGAGTTTGGACACGGGCTTATATGGGCGGCGTCATGAGGACGCCAGTACCAACGCGAGCAGCAAGACCAAGAAGCAGCAGCAGCAGCAGCAGCAGTAGGAAGCAGCCGAGAGGGTGAGATGTGCCGGGGACTGGGAGACCTGCCAGCCTCCCGGCCCCCCAGCACCCCTGCCTGCCATGTATCTGGCCACCTCTGACAATAAAAAGTATAAAAGCCACCGAGGGCTCCAAGACTCCTTTCCTTTACCCCGTCTGCTAGAACCATCCCGAACTTGCTTTGTGCCCCTTCCTGCCACTACACTCAGGTCTGTGGGACTCACGGTTCACGCTCTCAGCACTACACTCCCCTTCCCCACCCGCCACCCTCTGGACACTCTATTTCCCAAGGCCCAGCTAAAGGCCGCCTCTTCTGTGAGCGGCCCACGAGTCCCCGCCTCCCACTGCAGTTCTCGGGGTGAGCTGTGGCTCATGCCCCCCCGGGGCTCTGAACAGAGAAGCCACAGACTGAGGCCCAGGCTGCCGACTGCTTCACGCTGAACGCTGCGTGCCCGGCCACCGGCACGGGAAACCTGGCTGTGCCAAGCAGAGAGGAGACCAACTGCTTGGGGCCAACATTTTGTTCAGTGTGTGAGAAGGGGGTACCCCTTCTTGCTTTCTTTTGGCCAAGTGACCCTTTAGCTAAGTGAAACGTTTTGCAGAACGAGCACTTGGGAGCCCAGAGCCCTGGGGAGCCCAGTTTGGGAGCACTGTGCCAGGGACTCCAGTCTCCTGCCTGAACTGTAACCCCGCCCAGGAGCAGGGCGGCTGAGGGGCTGGGTCAAGCGTGGCCCTCAGGTGTCCTTTGAGTGGACAGAGTAACAGGGTGGAGGGATGGTTAAAAATCAAGGTGACTTCATGATGGCCTTTGGGGGTCACAGTTACACATTCTTGAAAAAAAGTGGGACCCCCTCAAGTTCACCCTTCCTCAGGGCGGACCCCACCCCACCCGCTCACCTGCTCGGGCCCCCCACTCTGCGGAGGCGCCTAACTCCCTCCCAAGGCACCCGAGAGGCTCGCTGCTGGCGGGGCTCCCGGCCCCCGGGCAGTGCAGCAAGGCGGACACGCCGCATCCGTCCTGGCTCTGAGCCCCCAGCCTCGCCGGCTGTGCGCCCCCGTGCCCGAGCCCCCCCCTCTGTGCCTCACCCGTCAGAGCGCTCTCTGACTCCCAGGGTGGTCGCGAGGCGCCCAGAGGTGCTCAAGCTGGACAGGTCGGGCAAACCCCAAGGGGTAAGCAGACACCCCACCCCACCCAGGGCCCAGCTGGCCTCTGACTTAAGGCCATTCGCAACCGGACCCAAACACCAGCTTCTCACCATGTTCGGGAAAAAAGCTTCAGCCTTAAGGGTCCCGCTGCTGTCCTCCTCGAGCCTGAAGAGCTGCGGGATGTCGATGATGTCCTGCTCCGCCAGGCCCAGCTCCCGCTTCAGCAGCTCCCGGTTCCAGTCGATGCAGCGCTGGAGGAAGGGGCGGGGTGTGGGCGTGGGCGTGGCTGAACCTGGGCGGGGCCTACGGTGGTGGGCGGGGCATGAGAGGGGGCTGCTGTGGGGCGTGGCCACAGGTGGGGCCAACTGGGGCGGGACCTGCAGGTGGGCCTGAGGCCCTGGCCAAGAGAAAAGATAGGGATCTCACGGACCTCCTTTTCCGGCCCGCAGCCCCCCTGTGCTCAGTTCCTCTGCCTCTGTGTGTCCATCTTTCCAGTCCCATTGTGCCTGGGTTTGTTCCTTCTCTGCCTCCCCCCGATTCTTCCCCATCTCCTGAGTGTGTTGCTGTGCTGGCGCCGGTCTCCCCAAAGAGTGCTCTGCCTCCTGCTTCTGTAACTGCCAGGAAGGTGACCGCGGGCCGGGTGAGGGGTGCCCGGAAGGCCGGGCACCCAAGCTAGTACCTCCGCATAGGAATTGTGTTCTCTCAATTTCTTGTTTGACAGGATGTCCTTTATTTTCTGTTGTTTCTTCTCTGTCATGGAGAAAAAGGGTGGGAGGGGGAGGCAGATGAGCTCAGGGACAGCGGGGACCTACTTCCCCATGGGTAAAATGGGGCAGCAATAATACCTCACATACAGGTTTGCTGTGAGCATCTGGGAGGGAGGCCTTTAATAAAATATTTTATCAGGGTAAGTTCTCATAAAAGTGCTGCTCTCACCCCTTTAAGCTCTTTGATGTCCAAAGGGATTCTGGGTACCAAGGGGAATCAGAGGTTCTGGCCCATAGGACATACAATAGCTATAGGTAAAAGAGCCATGGAGACTTCGCAACCTCTGACCATCGACTAAATCTGTAGATGTTACCGAAAACGGTTTCATTCAGTGCCCCCAGCACTGACCATTTCTCAAGTCCTCAAACACATCTTGCTTTCTTCCACCTCTGAGTCTTTGCAGTCACTGTTCCCTGTGCCTGGACTGTGTCTCATCCCACTGCCCCATTTCCTTGGCCAGCTCTTGCTCATTGCTCATGCTCCTGCTTGGTCTTTGCCACCTCCAGGAAGACTTCCTAGAGCTCCTCCCACATACCATGAAAGCCCTGGCTTATCACTGTTTTCTTGACTCCTGGACTGTGAGCCTGGAGGGCAGGGAGCTATTCTGCCCAGGTCACTCATAGCCCAGCACCTGCACAGTGCCTGGTGCACAGTAGGCACTCCGAAGACATCTGTTGCCTGAATGATTCCAGCACGTAACACACCACATGAAGGTAGAGGAAAGTTCTTAGATGGAAGACGTGGCCTTCCGTGGTCAACTTACTGGAGATCCCTTCAAACAGCAGAGCCTCCCCATGGCCCTCCTTCAGCTGCTCTTGGAACAGTTTGTAGCAGGACCTGGGGCTGGCCAGCAGCAGCCGGAAGCCCTGCAGGCAGAAACACTGGGGTCAGACGTCATCTTTGCCCAGGGGGCTCCCAAGGGAGCTGGGTCAAGGACTGAGGCAACCCCCTAACCCCGGCCTCGTCCTGGAGGTGAGGGGAATGGTCGGGCCTCCAAGGCGGGGTACAGGGCTGTGCTTGGGGACCCAGGGAGGAGATGGGGGACTTTTTCAGGCAGCTCCCTGACTGCACCTTCTTGTGTGCCGGAACGAAGCTCAGGAACTCGTCCACATGACCCACACACAGCCAGTCGGAGTAGAGCTTCACAGGGGCCTGCACCTGCTGGGCGCCCAGAAAGTCCTGCAGGGCCTGGTGCATCTCCTGGCTCTCCGTGCTGCCCACACAGGATAAAGAGTGTTATGGGGGCTTCCCTGGTGGCGCAGTGAGTTAAGCAACGCACTATGAAGCAAACCACAGCCACTGCAGCATGAGTTCGATCCCTGCTGCCGGCCAGGGAGGGGACCCACATGGTGCGGCAGACCTCTCCTGCTGTGCCCGCTGCTCCCCTCAGCAATGTACTTTTGTTGATCTACATGTTCTGCTGTTCTGCTCCCCGCTCTCTGTGGTGAGTCCTCTCCCCCACACACACCTCTGGCCTGTACCCCAGTGCTTGTATGCACAAATAAATAAAACTTTTAAAGAGTGTTATGGGAGGAGTGGGGGTGGGGTGGGGGCAGGAAGGTCTCTGAGGGACTGAGGTCTGTGGCAAAGGGTCAGAGTTCTCCTTCAACTAGGGAAGGGCCCCAGGAGTCTGTGTTCGAGGAATTTAGGAATTGTCATCCTAGTTTTATTGGGGGAAGCTGAGGCCCAGGGTTGGTCAGGTAAATGGGACCAGAGCTCAGCTTCAGAAGGACTGTCGACTTCGCTTAGATGCTGGTTGCAGATAATCACGGGGTTTGGAGCTCATCCCACCTGACGGGTGATGCCTAGTTAGCTGTGTGCCCGGCCTTGGGGAAATTCCTTCACCTTCCAAAGCTCAGTTTTCTTCTGGCTTTAGCCTCCCAGATCCCGTGTGACCTTGCCCCTCTGCTTTTCCTCTTATTCACTCGGTTTTCTTATTCTATCCTTCTTGGACACCCATGCTCCTCCCTGCCTCAGGGCCTTTGCACATGTACTTCCATCTGCCAGGAACCCTCCTACCCCAGGTCTCTGTGCAGCTTTGCCCTTATTAGGAGACTTCAACTCAGAGGCCCCCCCTTCCCAGCGATGCCCTTCCCTGGTCACCCTAACATAGTTCCTACTCCTCCTCTGCCCCTTTGTTGTCTTCTTCACCATTTGAAATTATCTTGTTTGTTTATTTTGTCTACGTTGTGTCTCCCTCCGCCACGCCCCCCATATAATGGTGGCAGGGACTTATCTGTCAAGTTCATATCTATATGTCTTCCAACTCCAGCACAGTACCCTGCACGTAGTAGGTGCTCAGTAGATACTCGCTGACCGAAAGTGTGCCAGTGCAGAGCTGGTATCTGAGCTTGGATCTGCTGGCTCCTAAGCCCACAGCCCTCGCACGGACCTTCAATCCCTCCCACAAGCTGACTGTATGATGAACTCCCATCTCTTGGGGTGGGAGCGGGAGGTCTCTGCTTTCCCACAGCATCTCTGGGTTTACCCCCCCCCCCCCTTACTCTGCTCACCTGGGGAAGCTGCTGTTCCCGATGAGAATCCTACCCAGTGGGTATTTCTTCTCCCCAACTCTGACCGGAGGGCTCACTTCCAGGTTCCCAAAGGAGTCGAGATTCGTCACCGGCCCTGTTTGGGGTCCTCGAGTCACATAGCCAAAATCTGGACCCTGAGAAGGGAGAAGTTTGTGCCGAGAATGAGTGAACCTAGGTCCCCAAAAGAGAGGGCAGGTACAAGTTTAAAGAGGAACTGGGCGCTGGGAGAAATTCGGTAACTGTCAGTGGCTGGCACGAAGCAGGGTGGCGCCTCAGGCAGCTGGCCACCCCGCGCCCCCTCGAGTTCCCTGCACTTCCTTCAGGACACGGTGCATTCGCTTCCTGCTCACAGCTGCTACTGCTCAATCTTCTTTGCATCGGGGTGGGGTGGGGTGGGGGGACAGGCCCTGTCCATGGTTCTCTCTTCTGTAGTTTCACCTCCTCTTTTGGTAGCGAGTTCCTGGATTCTGCAATTTCTTTTTCTATCACACTTGATATTCTTTTCAATATACGACACAATTTATTTATTCACTTTATTTTTTTGTTGCTGGCCCCTCTCGGCCGTGAGGGCAGGTGCCTTGGCATTGTTCCAGGATGTGTTACAAGTGCCCAGAACAGGGCCTGGCACAGTGTGGTCCCGGTGTGTTTGATGAATGACTGATAAATCGCTCACACAGCCACTGCTCCCACCACCGCCCTGTAAGGAAGGGATTCAGTCTCATTGCGCTACAGAATCGGGTCTCTGCAGGCAAAAGGGGGTGTCCATAGCTGTAGCAGTGGCTCCCCAAGAGTGGGATGTGCTAGGAGCTACTTGTTTCTGGCACAGACTTAGAAAGGTGTGGACCTTTTAGTTCCTCTCCAGCCTTCCCAGTTTGTCAAAGACGAAAGCCTCAGAGTGGCGTGGGTCCTTCCCCTCACCTGCCCACGCCGGCGAGGCAGCCCCAGGGAGCAGCCTGGGCTCAGGGAGCAGCGGTCATCCTCCCTGTACTTTAGTTCTGCGCCATGGGGAGGCGCTCTTGTGCTGACAGTGAGTGCTGCTGGTTTTCCACGGCAGCCACAGTGTAACATCTCCTGACATCGTCCTGGGGAGACTGTCCCCCCATGGCAGCTTTGAGCCACGTGCCTTGGGCCAGTGATGGGTACAGGGCCGCAGGCCCTGCCCTGGGGTGCTCGCAGCCTGCCAGGCAAGGAAAGTAACTCGCAGGTCAGTGACTCATAACAAAATCCTCTCGGAGAGAGCGCCGGCGTGCCCAGTCATGCCCACCAAGGCTCGGAGTCAGCCCTTCAGGGTCCGGATGGCCGCTGTGCTGAGGCTCCTTGAAGCTGGACCTGCAGGCCGAGCCAGACATACACCAGGAAGAGCAAACCAGGCAGAGGGAACAGCATGCGCAAAGGCGTGAGGCTGAAATCGTAGCGGTCTTTCCTGTTCTGCTTGTCTTGCAAGAACAGCCAGGAGGGCTTGTGAGAGCGAAACAGCAGCCCCCCAAAACTCAGGTTTTTCTTAAGTCTACAGTTACGTTTCCGAACGCAGGCCCAGAAGTGTTCTTTGTCTTCGAGGTGACCGCTCGTTGCCCGGGCAAATAACCGGAAGGAGGGAACTAAGAGGCCCGGGATGTGGTTCGAGGTAACGTTCCGAATCGAAGGGTACTCAGCGCTGTTGCATCTCCAGACCCCAATACGAGTAGCCTCTGATTCAGCAGGAAGCAGCCCATCAAACTGTGACAACTTGCATTTTGTTATACTCTTTGTTCTTTAACCCCATAAATCCGGCCCGAAGCCCCATCCCCGGGGAGACGGGCTTGATCTGGCCTTCCGTCTCCTGCCAGGTGACCTCACATGAAGTTGGGTCTTTTCTCAAGAGCTGAGGCACGGTTCTTGGCTTCTGAGCCACCAGGTAGCAGCGCTCTGTTCAGCCACAGGTGCGTACAAGTTGGGCACATCTGAAGGACAGGCAGGAGGCGCGGGCCCGGCCCTGAGGTTGGAGAAGCGATGGGCCTCCATCTAGCACCACGTTTGGCTCTTGTTCCGCAGAGGGGCTATGAGGCCGGCACAGCCCCTCACTGCAGGCTGTGCAGGGCGGTGAGGACGGCGGGCGGGTGTCTCTGCAGTTGGCTGTGCTGTCGAGAGCGCGGCCGGTGTCACCTCGCAGTACCAAGTGGGCTGCGGCCCGGAGCGGGCGAGACCTGCGAGAAGGGGCTGGGGTCTCAGCGACCGCTGGCTGATTTCTCCTATTGCTCCCAAAACAAGAGCAGCCTGACCCCTGACAGAAGGGTCGTGAGCCCCAGCACCCCGCTGTCGGCACCGGGCAGCACAGCAGCACTTGCGAGGCTGGGCCGAGGGGTGAGTCGGCTCCGGCCTCCTTTCGATGCCCTTTTCCTGTGTGACCTTGGGAAAGCTGCTTCACCTCCCTGAGCCTGGTGTATAAAAGGGCGCGGTGACAGCATCTCCATTCAAGACGCCGGTCACGTGAACTGACTCGGTGCAGGTAACCAACGCAGCGCGGCGACCCACGGGCTCAGCTCACCAGGTAACCACGGTCACGATCACCTGCGCTGAGTCTGCACCGACCTGCCGGGCACGCTGACTCACCAGTGTCACCCCGCCATGCCCCCCAATGGGAAATGGCCACGTTGACCCTGAAGTGTGCCCCCCACCCCCACGGCCGAGACCATTCCCTCCCCACAGTCAGAGCCCTGGTTGAACCTTGGGAGAGCTGCTGGTCCTGGCCCCGCCTCAGAGCAAGAGCATCTTCCGGGGACCGGGATTGCCCAAGCCCGACCGACTCCTTGGCGGGTCATGTTGAGGACAAGGTGACCTCGGGGCTGGGAAGGGCTTTGGGGAAGGACGGCCCAGAGCTCGTCATGGCAATAAAAATAACTGGGCCCACCTGCGTGACTGCTGCATCCAGGGAGCTGGGGGCACGGGTCGGGGCTTGGAGGAGACAGGCAATGAGGAAGAGACCTCGAGGCAAAGGGGGTGCAGCGGCGGGTGCCCCCAGCACATACCAGCAGGCATTTGACGGGGTACTCCTTCAGGCCTCTGTTCCTGGGTGAGTCGAAGACCACGGGCAGCGTCTTGTGCGGGGCCTGGATGTAGCCGATCTCCATCTCATCCTGTGACAGCGAGGGGGCGGGAGGCTGTGACGCAAGGGCTGGACCTTGACCCCCAGGCCGGGGGGTGGGGGTACATGGTACCAGCCACACTGCTCCCCACTGTGGCCAAGGCCAAATCCGCATGTCAAGGGCAGATCCCAGAGAAGGGCTCCAAGAAAGCAGAGCTTCCTGCCGGGAGCCGCGCGGTTGTGTTACGACGTCCTGTGTGCCCTTGGCTCCCGCCCGAAGGGTGTCCAGCCAGGAGCTGGCGAACAAGACTCGGGGCCTGTCCTCACGGACAGAGCCAGGGGGCTGACACCACCCCCAGTGTTAGGAGGTGATGAGCAGGGAAGCGAGGGGCCTTGGGAACAGAGAGGAGGGCTCCCCACACGCCATCTCTAAGGCTTCTCGAGGGTGCCCGGCTAAGCCGAGGCTGCGGGAGAGTAAGGGTGTGCTTTCCCCAGCGGGGCAGGTCAAGCCCAGCCTAGCGTATGCAGGGGTGATTCAGAAAAGAGTCGGGTGCTTGTGCCCCAGGAGGAGGTGTGATTCCACACCAAGCACTATTAGGTTGGACCACAAGAAGCTTTCTGGGGGTGGCAGGTGCTGCATCTGTGTGGTTCAGCCTGGCCGAACACAGGAGGAGGAGGAGGATGCTATCTGTGGGTTGAGAGGCATGATGGAGGCATCCCACGGAGGAGCTGGGGCACCTGTGGCAGGAGAGCCTTGCTGCTGGGGTGAAGAGGTGTGATTTGGACACGGGGGCTGGGACAGAGGAGGGAAGCCGGAGAGAGGGAACAGCAGGGGCAGGGCAGGGAGGTGGGAGCAGGGTGAAGGGAATAACGGAGCAAGTCTGCGGCACCGCAGGGAGCGCAGGAGGGCCAGTTCAGGTCACTAACTGCCCACTGGCACTGGCCAGTGCCCGGTGCGGCGGCTGGGCACCTGGCGCAGAGACGGCACAGTTACACCGTGTGGCTGGTGGGCTGGCAGCACGAGGGGGCAGCCAGACTGGAGGACCGGGACGCAGGCTGAGGAGGAGGAGGGGGAAACCATGGACTGTGCTGGGCAGGGCTGTGGCCTGACCCGGTGGCCGAGCCCAGGAGGGAGGGTGCCGGAGGGCTGGCTCAGTGGCTTGCTTTCCTGGGGCACCTGAGACTTTCCGCGCAGGAAGGTGGCTCCCTCATCCTGGTGGCCACGGCGGGCAGGCAGAGGCCCAGAGCAGCTGTCACCTGCATCGCCGGCCCGAGGACGCTGCTCAAGGGCCCTCGGAGATCTCCCTACTCACGAGGGTGACTGGCACGCCCGAGACCTCCCGTGTCCCCGGCTCAGGGACGCTCGTCTACAAGCCTGGCCCACCGCCCACAGGGCCGCGTACCTGCACCCACCGGTCCTCCATGTTCTCCTCCAAGGAACAGACGGTCAGCTTGACCTTGGCTTTCTTGGCCAGAGTGGTCACGGACTTCAGGAAGTCATCGTTTCCAAATATACTAGAAAGAACAGGCAAGAAGCTCTGTAGTGCTCTGGGTTCGGTGGCCTTGGCAGCGCTCTGAGGGGCCAGGCAGACATCCGGGGGTCCCTAGGGTGGAGGAGGAGTGTAGGCCGGCGGGGGTCGGGGTGGTGCCCAGGGCCTAGGGCCTGCCCGTGGCGCCTTCGTGACCACCCATGAAGGGAGCCCGTGGGGGTCGCTCCACTGAGGAGAAGGCAGAGCAGACGGTCCAAGCTCAGGGTCACCAGGCCCAGAGAGTGCTGGGACTCAAGCCCAGGTCCCGCTGGCCTCGCCTGTGTCCTGACCGCCAGGTCCTACCCTCCTGGCCCCTGAAGCAACCAGAAGAGGAGAGGAGGTTCCCCCTGAAAGCTCCCAACTGAAGGACGGATGCTGGGGCTCCCCGGAGCAACACAGAGTGCAGATGGGCCCCCTCCCCAGAGACAAACCCCCAAAGCCCCCAGGATGAGCATTTTCAGGGGCCCTGGCGGCTTCTGGACGTCCACACTCAGGGCAGCCCTGGAGGCCTGGCGGCAGCTCGAGAGTCCTACTGTCCCAGGCCTCACAGAGTCTGTGAGGCCCCAGGAGCGACGCCGGCAGGCCACACGAGAGCCGTGCGTCCTCTGCCTTCCCGTCTCGAGACAAGCCCCGGCCCTCAGCCAGTCACCGTGGGGTTCACGGCTTTTCTCGCATTCACACAGCTGGCTGGCGGGCCTGTGGCCGGAGCTCTGGTCCAGGCATCCTCCTGGGCAGTGCGTACCCGCCCCTGCGCGCCAGGCCTCACCTGCACACATACACCTCCTCGGGGGGCTGAGTGTTGGGGGTCATGATCCAGGGGGCCACACGGAAGGTCACGCTGTCTTGGAAAACCAGGACCTCGGGGAGCTCCTGTGGGGGCAGGGGCCGTCACGGCGGGCAGGCCGCCTTCCGCCACCCACATTCCGGCTGGGCTCGACCCCCCAACGGCCGCTGTGCGGGAGCCCCCCCTCTGGGCCGCCATCCTGGCCTACCGGGTGGGACGTGTCCAGCAGCGAGACGGTGAGGGAAATGAGGCCCGGGAAGTCGGCGTCAGGGAAAGCAAGGCCTTCCACATAGAAGCGTGTGCACTGCTGGCCGCCTGGGAGCTCCAGGGCGTGAGCAGGCTGCTGGGGCCCCAGGAGCACCCTGTATTTGGAGGGCTTCTTGTCCCCTAGGAGAGGGGGCTGCTCAGTCTGCATTCCCACCCGAAACCCACCTCTGCCAGCCCTGTCTTCTCTGGGCACTGCGGTTCCTTCCCGGGGGCCCCTCCCAGATAATCGGGCTGGAGTCTCCCCTATTAGGAAGGGTCAAAGTCTCCGCTGGGACATCAAGCCCTGGCTGGGGGGCCATGAATGGAAAGCCCTCCGTGGGGTGTGTCTAAGCCCTCCCCAACTTATAAGAGGTTAAATGCGCATCATGGTCCATTCAGTCATTCATGCTTCATTCATTTCCAAACACCTGTTCTTTTGGGGAGACTGGGGAGACTGTGACTCTCCTGGACCCCAGGGAGTGCACAGTCACATGGGGGGCGGAAAGAGGAGCAAAGACAGTCATAATAACAGGTGGTAATAACTGCTGTGACAAAGGGAAGCCCGGAACATCAGGGGAGGCTTCCTGGAGGAGGTGATGCCTCAGCGGAGGCCAGGAGTGACCAAGCCCACGTCTGTCAGTCCCTTTGGTCTAGAATGGAAGTAAGTCAGATCACGTCGCGCCTTAACCTAGGAGCCAGCGTCACCCACCCAGCCTGATCTGGGCCCTCCCCTTGGCCCTTCCTTCTTCACCTTCACCTCCTGGAACCCTCACACTGACTCCACGGCGCAGGCTAGAGCCTGGCACGCAGAGGGTGCTTGGAGTTACTCCCTGAAGCGGGTGTGCAGGGGGTGCCCCGGGCCGGGACAGTAAGGGGACGCCAAGATGACCTCAAGGCGGACTCACGGTGGGTGTGAAACACCCTGACTTTGTCCATCTCTGACTTGGCAACGTGGAGCACCAGCCGGTGCCTGGTAAAGAAGTCCTCAGGGGTCTTGGTGTTCAAGGCCACCGGGGCCATGTCCTGCAGGTCTGGAGGAGCAGGGTGTGGCTGAGACCGGGTCCCTGGGCCCTCCAGGCAGGGGCCAGCCCCCACTGCCCTTTGCCCCCCCCTCCCCCACTGTGCTACCGGTTTTATTGCTTTACGCTCTTTCCGGTGTTTAAATGAGGGTGTTCGTGGGGGCGATAGCTAAACAAGCCTGTGGTTTTCCCCACTGGGTCCTCCTTAGGATGCACACGTGGCGAGCAGGGACCACATTTTCTGTCCTTTGCTCTGTCCCAACTCCTCAGACCTGGAAAACCTGGAAGCATCATCTAGCACACGGGAGGCGCTCAGCGACTATTTGTTGGGGCGCTCAGCGACTATTTGTGGGGGCGCTCAGCAACTATTTGTGGGGGCGCGAGCGGAGAGATTTCTCCTCTGGGTCTGAGCGGGAGGTGTAGCTTGTGAAGCCCCTTGGGTGGTGATCGACAAAGGCGTGGGACAGCAAAGCTGGACAGCAGGACTGCTGTGCTGGACTGGACGATAGCCAGGGACCTGGGGGGCCAGAGTGGGACGGGGCTGGGACCCTGGATGTGTGGGAGCTGGGGGCGTTCTTCCCACTCGTCAGGATCAGGGCTGAGGAATGCCACGGATGGCACTGCTTGAAGGAAGGCGGAGGTGGTGTGTGTGAAGCACTGTTACAGCACCTGCTCCCGGGGTGCCACAGAGGGTGCTGGCTCCTGGTGGCTGTGCTGGCACTGTGCCGAGACTTCCCTGGCGTCAGGCCAGGTCAACTGCATGCAGCTTCCAAATGCATGATTCTAAGCTACCCTGGTATCTCCCAGGAGACCACAGCCACTCCCCTGCTGGCCCCCTTCACCCCCCAGCACCCTCCTCTGAGGCAGAGGGCCAAAGGTGCTGCATCCTGGCCAGCAGGTGGGCCAGCAGGGGCCCGCCTCCACCACCTCCTTGGGCCCCTAAACCTGCCCTGGTGCTGGGAGGCTCGGAGTGAAACCCCAGCTGTGTGACTGTACCAGCTGTGTGACCTCGAGCAGAACTGACCTTCCCATGCCTTGACTGCCCCATCTATAAAATGGGTCGAGGGTCGCACAGACTTGTGAGTGTTACAGGACTGAATCAGTGAGTAATTCTGCTGGGTCAGAGGAGCCCATGACTTGGACCTGAGTCTGAGGCAGACACTCGTCTTGAATTTTCTCAGGCCCCAGGCTCGGCCCAAGCAGAAGTCTGGCTGAGCGGTAGGCTGGGGCCTGGAGGCTGGGCCTGGACGAGGTGCTGGCAGCTGAGCGGTCCAGTCTTTCCTGACGGTGGTGTGACCTTGGGCAGGTCACCTGTCCTCTGGGGACCCTTGTCCATCCCGTTGTGTAAGAACAAGCTTCCAGCCACCCCCGTTTCTGAGGGCTGTTTGCTTAGGCCGCTCGGACAGAGGGCTTTACAGAAGGACAAAACCCCAGTCCCCGGAGGGCTTTACAGAAGGACAAAACCCCGTTCCCGTAACTCGGAATCTACCTTTGCTGTCGAGCATTTTGTCGTCCCTGAAGTCCATGCCGGCGGATATGGGGTTGTCTTTGTCACAGTTCACCAGCAGGATGGCGCCTTGCCCGTGAGGGCCCCAGGTCCAGGTGCTCTGCGAACCCTGCAGAGATGGGGCGCACTGAGAACCCCACGTGGGTCCCTCATGCTGCGGAAGCAGGGCCCCTCTGACACACCCTCGGCTTCGCTCAGTTCACACATCTCACGCCTGCCTCAGCTAACTCCAGTCCCAAGGAGAGACCTGCCTACTCCAAAGGCGCAACCACATTCACCCAAAATGCAACGTCAGGGACTTAACCAAAGGAGCCCAAGACAGTAAAACAGACTTTTAGCAGCTGTTCACGGGGGCTGGCTCCATGTCCGTGGCCAAGTTCCGACCTGCCTGGTGACCCTGTGTGCCACTTCTGAGCGGCTCAGCAGGGCGCACGCGCTTCGGCAGCCACCACCGCTTGTCGGGAGACAGGGTGCATCCAGCGTCCCCCCTTGGGGAGCTCACGGCGGTGATGCTTCTATCTGTGGGAGGGCACTCCCCACCCCCGAGTGCTGCACTCTGGGTGGGACGGAGGATGGATTCCACTCCCAGACCTGTAATTCTTCCCCCACTTTTGATTGACCCGGGGACCCTAACCTTTGGACAGGTTACAGCTTCCCAAAGTATGTGCCGGCATGGGATTGAACAGGAAATCTGTGGTCTAGGGACACCCTGAGAGTGTTCACAGATCCCATGATGAGACTGTTCATCACCTGCATGCCCCACGCCTGCACACCCCACCTCTGCATGCCCCACCTCTGTATGCCCCACTTTGCACGCCCCGCCTCTGCACACCCCACTTCTGCACACCCTACCTCTGCACACCCCACTTGTGCACACCCCACCTCTGCACACCCTACTTCTGCACGCCCCACCCACCTCTGCACGCCCCACTTCTGCATGCCCCATCTCTGTACACTGCACTTGTGCACACCCCACCTCTGCATGTCCCACTTTTGAACACCCCGCCTCTGCACACCCCACTTCTGCACACCCTACCTTTGCACACCCCACTTATGCACGTCCCACTTTTCATGCCCCACCTCTGTGTACCCCACTATTCCATCTCGCCACAACCACATTTCCTGCACCCTGCATTGGCTCCTTCCTCTCTACCTTTCCAGCTATCTCTTGCTTTCTCTATTATTCATCCAGGGGGGTAGATTACGAGAATCTCTCCCACCGGTGGATAAAGTCTCAGGTGGGAGATTTCTGAGCCAGGGTCAAAATCTGCCTGCAAACTTTCTCTCTGTTCTGCATTAACTCGGTGACTGCAGTTTCCAGTTTATAGAACAATGCATTCTCCCAAAATCCCACCACCGGTAAAAATCTAGTTTTGTAGATGAGATGAGGAATATTAAACCCGAATGGCAATGGTGATTTCAAGTTTCTTCTTCCCAAATCGTCTCTTTTCCGTTAACTTGGAACACTACGAAAGACCGCAATTCGCCCCAATACCACCAGGGGGTGCCCGAGGAGAACCCAGTGCATCAAGGTTGATGGGTACCTGGTCCTTGCTGACTCTGGTCGGGTTCATTTTGCAGGAGCGAGTGACGTCTGCGCTCAAGGAGATTTCTGCAACCCCACGAAGAAAGAGGAGAGGGCCGGTAAAGATACAGACTGGGGGCCTTCAGCTTCCCCCAGGAGGCTGGGCCGGTGCTCCTTCCCCCTCCTCTTCAGAGAGAGAGCACTCAGGTCCAAAGACACTCTCTTGTCCTCCAAGAAATCTGGTTGCAGTTCAGACAATAGAGCCCCACTTCTTACCACATCCTTTTTGGGGGAGGGGAGCAATGCCTCGACCGTGATGCCAAACAGACCCTGCAAGTCTGTGTACCCCAGGGGGGTCAGAAAGAATTCCTGGCACCCTGAGGGCTGTCCAGGAAGCCTCTACAAGGCCACCTTCCCAGGATCTCAATGCCGCTGGTCCCAGCTCCAGCCCCCGCAGCCTTGGGAGGGGAATGCGGTGGTCATTCATCGAGCTTTGTGACAGTCCTGGGGACGAATATGACGCCAAGCCAGCCCTCTCTGACTAAACGGCATGACTGGCAAAGCATCTGCTGGCTGTGAGGTCTCCCCCTCATCAGAACACGCAACACCACTGTCATTCCAGCGGCAGGACCACGGATGTGCCCGAAGGTGACACGTGACCTTGGGGTCACGAGTGAGACTGCGCTGTGACTTCTAACTGCCCACAGCATGTACAGTGCAGGTCCAGGCCAGCATGGGGCTTCAGAGCCTGGACTTCCCGCTTCCTCACCTACCAGGCACATGACCTTGCTCGACTTTGTGCCTTAAGTCTCCTCGTCTGTGAAATGAGACCGTAATGGGACCTACGTCATCGCTGGGGTTGTAAGGTTGGAAGGTGAAGTCTTAGCGCAGTACCTGGCACAGAGTAAGTGCAACGTAATGAAATAAATCAATTAAATGGTGATTTAATTCACCATTAATGAAATTAATTTGATTAAATTAAGTCATGAAGATAATTAATTAATTCATTTAAAAGCAAAATGAAACTCATTAGGGAAATGAAACCTGAAGTTTTCACCTGCTGTTCCTATATTTAGTGTCTATTTAAAGGACAATAATTTAAGATAAATTTGAGCAGCTCACGTTTAAAATGTAAAGAAGAATATTAAGAAAGTCTGAGTAATAATAGATGGATGTGGCAAAAACGGGGATGTAATAGAATTTGGGGGACACGTCTATATTATTATTTTAGACAGTGGCACCATCTACTTATAAATATTTGAAGTGTCAAAAAAGGCATAGAAGCTTGGTTATTGCAAAGCCAAGTACATTTTCTAAATTGAGAAATAAAATCTTAAGATGTAATTAAAGCTCCCTGAAAACTGTCACTTCCCGGGGCCTCCCTGGTGGTGCAGTGGGTTAAGCAACGCACTATGAAGCAAACCGCAGCCACTGCAGCACGAGTTCAATCCCTTCTGCTGACCGGGGAGGGAACCCACATGGTGTGGCAGACCTCTCCTGCTGTGCCCGCTGCTCCCCTCAGCAGTGTACTTCTGTTGATCTGCCTGTTCTGCTCCATGCTCTCTGTGGTGAATCCTCTCACCCCACCCCCCCGCACCTCTGGCCTGTACCCCAGTGCTTGTATGCATAAATAAATAAATCTTTAAAAAAAAAGAAAACACTGTCACTTCCCAATTGTACTTCTTTGTATTTCACTGGTTGGAAAGGGAATATTTACGGAATCCCAAATGCATGCCTGGCTACGTGTCCTTTTTCTCTGCTCAGTCTAAAGTAAGTTCCAGAGTGTAGTTTCTCCCAGAGAAATGCCTTACAGGTGTGTGTGTGTGTGTGTGTGTGTGTGTGTGTGTGTGTGTCCCAGGATCCTGGCCATCACTTACCAACGCCAGTGATGTAGAGCAGGGCTTCCACGGGGGCAGTTTGGGATCCATAGTATGAAATCCGAACCTAATAGACACCAGAAAGCCACAAATGACTTTCCTTAGTCATTCAACAAACACTAACCAGAGACCTGCTATGTGCCAGCTCTCAGCAGGGCTCTGAGGGGACGAAGATGGACAAAGGTAGTTCCAGCCTATTAAGTTAAGAGGGTCCTAACTTGAGGGAATGGAGGGGTAACCACACCCCCAAATGACTATGGGAATAGAGGAGGGCCTATAAGGAATCCGGGAATGGAGTAGCTTACTCTGCCTGGCTCGTGCCGGGGAGGGGAGTAGGGTTTCTGCTGTTACAGACATGGCGGAAGAGGCATTAAAGGGAGACTGTGGGGTTATAAGACACAAAACCTGCCTCTAGCAAGCAGGAGGGATGGAGGAGACCTGCAGAACCAGGCAGTGGGCAGGCCTCCATAATGGCCTCTCTATTATCCATGAAGATGCCATGGTTTTCCAGAGAGGAGGCTCTGCCAGGGCTGGGACTATGGGTCAAAGCAGGACAGACTGTGAGTAACTGACCTGCTGTGACCCGCTCCCTCCCTCCCCTGCGCCCCACCCTGGCTGCCCCGCTCACCTTCTGGTCACCGGTGCTGCTGCTGGCAGCCCTCGTGGCCAGGCTCACCTCCAGCCCAGGGTCCAGGAGCCACTTGGAGGAGCCTTTGGGTCTCTTCTTGGCCGGAGAGCTGTGGGCAACGTTCACGATCACTTCTGGAGAGGCAGTGATGCTGAAGGACGTGCAGCCCCTGGGGGCAGAGCTGTGGAGGAGACGGGTGGGAGGCTGGAGAGACACAGTGAGGCCGGGCTGGGGACAGTAAGTGTGCGCACCAGGGGGCAGCCAGTCGGAGCTGACCTTGGCGGGGAGAGCTGGGGGTTGTCACAAGGCAGCGCAAGGCAAAGCAGGTCCCCTGACCTGGAGAGTTTACGCTTGAGCTAGGAAGACTGCAGAGATGTGTACACCACACACACACACGTGCGCGCGCGCGCACATGCACACCCGCAGATGTATGCATAGAGCCAATCACACACCCAGGGACTTATATCCCATAAATGTGTACACACAGGTTGTGTATCTACAACACACAAACTTCTTTTAGAATTAAGGCAGAACAATACTCTGGGTAATCTTCCTTCCATAAAACAACTGGATCATGGTTTCATGGTTAAAATATATATATATATATATATTTTAGAGCATGTTGAGACCATCAGGGTGAGGGAAATCTCCACACAGTACCTCACTCTACACACACACACACACACACACACACACACACATCCCACAGTGGTTCAATTGCAGAACCCCAAAGACAGAGAGGTCTTAAAGAATCCCTGAAAGAAAACTCTAGAGGAATAACACATGAGAAGACTTGTTAACAGCAGCAAAGAAAATCCAGAGGTAAAAACTATTGCTTTAAAATTGCATACCCAATGAAATTATGTATTAATAAAAACATTTTCAGATGAAGACTTCTACTTTTAAAAAGCATATTTTCACCTAATCAACTTCTAATGACGTATTGTAAGAAGATATCTGATCTTACTTATATGTGGAATCAAAGACCAAAGCCAAATTCAAACCAAAATAAAAAACTGAACTCACAAATACAGAGAATAGATTCCAGTGATTAAAAATTCCAGTTATAAAATAATTACGTTCTGAGGATATAAGGCATAGCATGATAACCATAGTTAATAATATTGTTTCATATTTAAAAGTTCCTGAGAGAGTAGATATTAAAAATTCTCACCATACAAGCACACAATTTCATAACCACGCATGATGATGGATACTACACCTACTGTAGAATTTTGTGGCCCCACGCTGGTGAATACACGTTTACCTGAACCCAAGTACACAAGGCTCACTAAACTAAAAACTGATCCTGGAACTGACTATAAAGCCAGTCGGAACAGGCGTTAATGGACAAGTAGCATAGAGTATTGGTAGCAGTCTTTGATCACAGGGTAACTAAGTTAGGAGTCACTAACGTAAAGTCCCTTTTAAAAAGGATAATTAATGGAAATTAAATAATAATACTTTGAATTGGACAATAAAGAAAATACCAAGTCTCAAACTTTTGGGGAAGCTAAGGATATTACTTTGTCCCTTCAGTGCCAATAGCTTTAAAAGAAAAGACGAAAATGAAGTCAGTAGGAAAAGAACATAGAAGAATAAAAGGAAGTGTAATCTTTCAGAATAAAGATGGCAGAAGTCTGTGAGATACACAAGAAAGGCAGCAAAGGCAGAATAGACTCGTGAAACAGAAACATCTGGCAAGATGGATCCAAGAGGACAATTAGGGAAATAAAAAAAAAAAAAAAAAACCACTAGTGGAAAAGCAGAGTTTTCTAGAGAGCTGATGAAAGGTAAATAAAAAACCCACAGAAAACATTACATTTGGTGATAATTTAGAAGCCTTTCCTTTAAGATCAGAAACACGACAATAGATCTTGACAACATAGTACAGGAGCTTCTAGCCTCTGCAGTAAGAGAATTAAAAGTGAGATATAAAGACTGAAAAATAAGGCGGGAAGTCCACCATGTTTGCATACAATATCATGATCTGTGAGCTCCAAAAGAATGTGTACATTAAAAAGAAACAGTAAGAGTTTATTAAGGTAGCAAGTAAGGTGGAGAGGCAAAATTCAACTGTGTTTCTGTATACCAGCAAAAAATAGCTAGAAAACACTGGAAACTGGTTGGGACCGTATGCCTACCACCTGCCACCTGCACACACAATAAAGCACGTCCCCTCGTAGAAGTGACCAGACCAATGGCCACAGCAGTTGCTAATGTCACCGCTGTGTGCTGGGCACCTGCCTTGCACGTGTCTCCATGACGACGCTGCAGGCGGGTACTTCCGTGGTTCCCCTTTTACAGACTGAGCAGTGAGGTGAGAGGAGAACCTACTGTCTGCTCAGGGCTGCCTGGTGCCGGGCCACAGACCAGGCCCCCCCGTGGACTTTCAGGGCGGGGCCGGCTCTCCCCACTTTACAGAGGAGACATTAGGCTCTACCCTGGCCACGGCCACAGCCACACAACCCGGGGGGCTCACCCAGAGCTGTGCCACAAAGTCACCAACAGTCAGGGGCCTGGAGCCAAGGCAGTGGGCCCAGAGTGAAATGGGGGCAGGCTGACCCGTGTTTGCACTGAACCTCAGGTGGAGGCGGCCGAGAGGAGGGGTCAGGGTGGGGCTCAGCCAGGGCATCCCGGGCCAGGTGACAGGTGCAGCCCTAGAGGGTGGTGAGGTCACCCGCAGGACTGTGGGCTGAGGACAGGAGGCGAAGGGGCCCCTGACGGGAACCAGCTTTGCCTGGACCTTTATCACCCAGGATTCTCACCCAAGCAGGGTGTGGCCGGTAGCAGGCATGATTTCTGGAAAGCACTTGCTTCCTCTTCCTCTTCCCCTCTTTCTTCTCACTAGCCTGGTTCGGGGGTGTTGATCAAGGTCCTTCCTGAAGGACCAAGGAAGGGCCCCCGCAGCCCGAGATGGGGGTCCCTGCCCTGGCAAA
This sequence comes from Galemys pyrenaicus, assembly GCA_019455555.1. Lineage (NCBI taxonomy): Eukaryota > Metazoa > Chordata > Mammalia > Eulipotyphla > Talpidae > Galemys > Galemys pyrenaicus. The sequence continues at coordinate 546,402 of JAGFMF010012145.1, read as the reverse complement.
GGACTGCAATGGCGGCAGCAGGCGGGCAGGTGCTTCTGGTAAAGCTCCTCTGTCCCCAAGTCCACCCCGCCCCTCCCGTCCTGTCTTCTGCAGAGGGGCGTCAGGCAGTGAGTGTTTGCTGAACCCTCCCGTCTCAACTTTCATTCATTCAACAAACACTTAAGGGCACCTACTGTGTGCCGGCACAGCCCTTTAAACACACACCCACTCACTCATGTAGTCGGTGTGCACAGCAGAGGAGCCTTACCTGGGGACCAAGGCAAGTGGGGCATGTTTCGTGGCCCCGGGGGCTCCTGCTAGGAGGATGGCAATTTACTCAGTTGGAGGTTCTGGGGTTTGGTTGTGGGGCCCCCCATCCACCTTGACAAGGACGCCATTCCAAGCCTGCTAAACTCTTAACCCTGCCTGTTTTCAGCAGACCCCACCATCGCCGCCCGGCCCCCACCTGGTACCCTGTGATGGGGCTGGGGGCAGGATGGCTGGGGTGCCGTACCCTGGGGAGCACTGCCCTGGGTCTGGGCCCACTGACTCTCGGGTGCGGAGAGCACCAGGGCCAGCACAGAGTGGGCGAGCTCCACCCACACCGCCAGAGACCAGCCTGCCCCTTCCAGCCGGGCCCGCGCGTGCTGAGGTTTTGTGCTGCAGTGGCACAGCGCGTTCGGATTGTTTCTGATGTGACACCTGCCTGCAGGCCAGCAGGGGCGCAAGGGGCTCGGCTGTGCATAGGGAACGTCTCCTGGGCAGTCCACAAGCTTCAGGCAGCCTCAAAGGGCTGGGGAGAGGGGGCCCGAGCCTGGACCGCTTCTGCTAGGCTGTGCGACCCGCCTGGCACTGACCCTCTCTGGTCTCAGAGTTTTGTCCTCTCTATAAATGGGGACGATGTTCACCTGCTTCCCTTGTGAGGTCGGGTTCCTGCTCGGTGTGAGACTCTTGGATAATGGTCACAGTGAATTAGGGACGCTGGGCAGGGGCTGCAGGAGAGTTCACAGCGAGGGGTGCGCAGACCGAGCCCTTCTGCCCGAGCGCCTTGGTTGACGACATACTACGTGGCCAAACCAGAGCTTAAGAAGGACCCTTGTTTCTCTGCCCAAGCCCGGAGGCTCTTCCCCTTTCCGTGTGGGGAGGTCTTCCTTGATCCCACAAAGCCGCGGTGAGGAGCCAGGCCCCCCAGCTGCTGGGTGCTGTGCCAGCCCGGGACACCTGGGTGTGGTGCAGCAGGAGGATGAACACTGGCCAGACCTCGTCTTGGGACCAAGGAGCACCAGCCTGCGCCTGGCCTGCGGGGCTGCCACCGAGCCTCGCTCCACCCACGGGGGCAGGGAGGAGCCACCTGCCGGGGCTTTCTACCACCCCCTCTGCCAGGTGGGGAAACTGAGGCTCTGCGGTGAAGCCGAGCTGGAAAGCAGCACCACTGGGACGGGCTTTCTTTCCCTTGGCCTCTGCAGACCGTCTCAGGCCCTAAATGAGAAGCTTCCGTCACCACATGGGGTCCTCACGTCGTGTGCACGTGTTTACATGTGGGAGTCCTGTGTGTTCCTGCCTGGACGGCAGAAGACTTACAAAGCAAACCAGAGTTCGTGGGAAGACACTTACTCTTGTCCCCTGGCCCCCGAAAGACACTGAAGCTGGTCAGGGCTGTTTAGTTAGGAGACAGGCCTTCATTTGGGCCCCAACTGGCTGGGCCCCTAAGCCACGCGCGCAGACAGAACCTCCGGGACGTCACAGCACCTTAGGTTCGTGCCACCGCCTGCCTAATAAAATCCCCGCCAGAGGGGCACTGTGGCCCATTTCCCCGGGCATGTGACCCACGCAGAGGCCTGTTCTTGAAGCCGCGCTGGCCTGCCCAGCCCTACCCCACCCCGTCCAAACCCCACTCCCTCCAGGAAGCCCAGGCAGTGCTTCGGGAGGGATTCCCGTCCTAACCTCTTCACCACCGTCCTTGACTTGGTTTGGTCACGCGGCCGCCACCCCAGGCCCAGCCACGCCCACGAGGGTCGGGTGCCATCATGGCGGAGCGGGCTGCAGGCAGGAAATCCTTGTACAGCCAGGTGCCCCGTAGGGGCAGCAGCGAGGCCGACCACAGCCGTCTGCTCCCGCACCCACTTCCTTCAGCCGCCCCACCTGGTGGGGGGCAGCTCTGCCTGGCACATGCCTCCGACCCGCAAGGGGCTGTGTGCTCGGTATTACTGGTCGCCTCCACCCAGCAGGGCCGGCATCAGCTTTCCCATTTCACAGGCGGGTAAACCGAGGCTCAGAGGCATTCACAGACGCAGAGACTCCCTGGTGTCCCACTGAGTGGCCTCTGTGAGAAGGAAGGAAGGCGCAGAGCCCGGAGACGACAACTCGAGAACATGGTGCACACTGGCAGCAGCGTCGCCAGACCTCCCCGTCTCACGGGCCCCGGCGCAGGGCTCGGCGCCTGGCAGGTGCTCGGCCGGTGCGCTGGGCGCGGATGACGAGCCAACAGTCACCAGCAGGGATGTGCCCGCTCTGTGCAGGCACTCACGCCTCTTCGTGCTTATTCACGCTAGACCCCTAGGAGCGCCCTGCGAAGCGGGTGTGATCCCCATTTCGCAGATGAGGAACCAGGGGCTCCGTTGCCCAAGGCTGCCCAGCCGGCCACGGTGGGGCCGGCTCGGGCCCCTCCAAACTGGAGCCCAGTCACCACACACTCTCTGACCCCCCGCTGCGGCAGCTTGGCCGCGGGCAAAGGCCCAGCCCTGCTCCAGGGCAGCCCGCTGTGTGACCTCAGGCGAGTCGCAGACCTTCTCTGAACCTCCCTTGGCTCAGTGACGAAAGGAGATGGGCTGCTTGTCCTGAAATGTTCACTGTGATGAGGCCTGGGGTGCCCCATGGCCAAGGACTCGCCGCCCTGAGTCTGGGCACTCCCAGCACCACCCCTGCCGCACATCTCCGGCTTCTCCCCAGCAGCGGCTCAGGGACCGGCCCCTGAGCCTGAGCCAACCCCACGCCAGTCCGTAGGTCAGTCCGTCCTGCGTCAGTGGAACCTGCTTCTCCAGACCTGCTCCCTCCCTTCCCCCTCCCTCCCCGGAGCACCCCCTCCTCACCCACACACATCCAGCTGAGTCTCGGTGCCCAGCACACACACGGCATAGGTGGGCTGCTCTGGGGTCACATGGATCACTGTCCCCTGGGCCATTGTCCAGCCAGCTGGTCCTTCCGGCTGCAGGAAGCCCCCGGCTGTTTCCTTTATACTGGCCAGCAGAGGCATGAGTCAGCATCTGTGGTTTGTGGCCCAGCCGCTCAGCCACTCAGGCCCGAGGTGTGTGCCCTCAGCCCTCCCCTGCCCTGCAGCTGGCCCTCGGACCCTGAACTGCTGTCTGTGCCGGGTCGCTGCAGGCTGCCTCGGTCAGCTCCCCCGGAGGCTAAGTTCTCAGGAAGCCTGGGGTGGGCAAGGGCCAGGCCACACCCCTGCCTGGGGCCGTGAACACCTGGATCCACCCCACCTTGCCCAACCAGGCCCAACAGGGGTGTGGGAGGAGAAGGCAGGTGAGGGGGCAGGGAGCTGAGAGACTGTAGGTGAGAGGTCACAGCCCAGGCCACCCTCAAAGACGGCCCTGGCCTGGGGCAAGTCCCCCCGCTGGGTCACTGGGTGACAGGTCGGCCTCTTCACGGGGGAGTCCTAGCACCTTTCTCTGCCCTTCATGGGCGACCATGTCAGGCAGCCCTGCGGGGTGAGCCCTTTATTGCTCCCTCGTTTCGTCCTCACGGCGGCGTTCTGAGGTCTGTGCCGCGGTCATTCCCATTTCACAGAAGGGGAAACTGAGGCTCAAGGAGGCCACATGGAGAAAGTGAAGGAGGAGCCGGGATTTACAGCAAAGACATCGGATCCCGGAAGTGAGACTGCTCAGCTGCCTCCGCGCGACGTGTCTTCGGCCCTTACCGCCTCTCCTCTCGCCGCATCCAGGTGCACGTGGACTTGCGCCCCTTGCCCGCTCCAGAAGGGGAACTCAAAGCCCTGAGAGGAGAGGAGTGTGCGCGGGGGCCTGGGGTGAGCAGAGTGCATTTTGGAGCGTGCTTTTTGCTTGTTTTGTTTTTGAAACATCTCGCCTTGTTAATCCAGAGCGTGGCTGTGGGCCAGGCAAGCCCGGGGTGTCCACAGTACAGCTGGGGCTACAGAGGCTCAGAGGCTAGCTAATACTCCCAAGTCCCACGACCCCGAGTCCAGGAGCTGAACCTCCTCCCCTAGGCTCAGAGTCCATTTTCTGTGCTGGCAGATAAAGCTGCCAGGCCTGAGGTCTGAGGGGCCCGCACAACCATTTGCACACAGTAGGTCTTCATGTCTCTGGCTGGTCCTGTGATTGGGACTGTTTAAACTTCCGATGGAAAGTGGCAGGGGAGCCGTCAATGTCCAGAGTCGGGCGGGCACTGGAGACTACCAGGTCGTCCTCGTTCTGCAGAGGGGAGACTGAGCCGGAGGAGAGTGACCCTCATGGTCACACAGCAAGGCAGCAGGCGGGCTGGCCACCGCCAAAGTCTTAAAGGTTCAAGGGCAACGAGGGCAACACGTGACCCCAGCCTGCGCCGCGCTGACGGCCCCACTCACGTGAACACAGCAACAACCTGGGAGGTCACCGCCTGTGGAGGGGAGCGTGACAGGGATGGGGGCACGGGGTGGGGGCAGATCCAAGTGCCTGAAGCTGCCGCTTCCACCGTGCTGGCTTTGAGAAAAAGAAGGGACCGGGTGAGATGCAGGCCCGTGCCCCGCCTTCCTTCTCTGGTCGACTCCCCATGTTGATGGCTGCGGTGCACATTCTCTCCCAGGAGGAGTCCAGGCATTCTGCTCTCTGCATCTCACTGTCAGAATCTCCAAGAAAATCAGAGTCGAGGCCTTCCTGGTGGGCAGAGGTTACGTCTCAGCGCTGTCACGCTATCGCAGCCACTGCAGAGCGAGCTCCATCTCAGCAAGGGAGGGACCCACATGGCGCAGCAGACCTCTCCTGCCTCCCCGCTGCTCCCCTCAGCAGTGTGCTTCAGTCCATCTGCCTGTTCTGCTCCCCGCTCTGTCTCTGGCGAATCCTCCACCTCCCCCACATACACCTCTGGCCTGCACCCCAGTTCTTGCATGCATAAATAAATAAAAATAAATCTTTAAAAGAAAAACAGAGTGAAGCTCTGGCTGGAGCTTCTACTTGCATAGATGAGGGAGAGAAGCTCCAGCTCCGGGGGAGAGTGGGGTCCCGCTGGGCCAGCAGGTGCTTCCACAATTGTCACAGACAACTGACCAACAGGCTCCCCTCTCCTGCCACAGAAGGACCTGCCCCTCCGCAGGGAGGCTGAAATACTGGAAAGGGGGCAGGCCTGAGGGCCACTGGCATGCATGTTAAAGCAGAACAAAGGAGCCTCATGGCCCAGCCCAGAGCTGGAATGTCCTTCCCAGCAGGGGGGAGCATGGCCCAGGCTGAGGGGAGTCTGTCTTGTGAGGTTCATCCTGATGCAGCCTCATGGGGTGAAAAGACTGACACGTGACCTTGAAATCAGCCTCAGTTGGTCTTAGTCTGTGATTCTTTTTCTTTATTGTTGAATTCCATTTGCTGATATTTTGTTAAGAATTGCGTCTGTATTTATAAAGAATATTGTAGTTATTTTTGTACTTTTGAAAAATCTGTTTTGGTATCAGGGTATAAAGCATGTCTCATTAAATGAGTGGGTACCTTCCCACTTCTTCGATTTTTCTGGAAAGGATTTGCAGAACTGATGTTAATTCACCCTGAAATCTTTAGCAGAATCCTCCACTGTCATCATTTGGGCTCAAGATTTCTTTCTCAGAAGTTTATGGTTTTGTTTTTTTTTTAAAGATTTATTTACTTATGCATACAAGCACTGGGGTACAGGCCAGAGGTGTGGGGGGTGAGAGAATCCACCAGACAGAGTGGGGAGCAGAACAGGTAGATCTGCTGAAACACACTACTGAGGGGAGCAGCGGGCGAGGCAGGAGAGGTCTGCTTGCGCCATGTGGGTCCCCTCCCTGGCCGAAGGCAGGGGTCGAACTCGTGCTGCAGTGGCTGCGGTTTGCTTTACAGTGCATTGCTTAACCCACTGTGCCACCAGGGAGGGCCCTTTCTCAGGAGTTTTTAAATTATGAATTCATTTTTCTTCCTAGGAAAAGGGGTATTTAAATAATCTCTTTATATTAAGTGAGTTGTGTTAGTGTCTGCTTTTCAAGGAGCTGCTCCATTTCAGCGAAGTTGTCAAACGTGTGTGTAGAGTTGTTTGTGGAATCCCCTTATGAACTTATTGTAATAGTCCAAATTTAATACCCCTTATTATTATGTCTGCGGTGTCTGTATTGCTATTTCCTGCTATGTTCCTGATAATGGGAATCTGTGCCTTCTCTCTCCCAGTCTTGCTAGATGTTTGCCTTTTTTTTTAAAGGATGTTTTATTTATGCACACAAGAACTGGGGTGCAGGCCAGAGGGGGGTGCGGGGGGTGAGAGGATTCACCAGAGACAGAGTGGGGAGCAGAACAGGCAGACGGACAGAAAAACACTGCTGAGGGGAGCAGCGGGCGAGGCAGGAGAGGTCTGCTGTGCCCTGTGGGTCCGCTCCCTAGTTGGGGATTGAACTCGTGCTGCAGTGGCTGAAGATAGCTTCATTCATAGTGCTGCTACTTAACCCCTTGCACCACCAGGGGGGCCCAGGTTTGTCAATTTAACGATAGCTTCAGATAACCAGATTTTAGTTTCATTGATTTTCTGTATTGCTTCTGTTTTCAATTTCATTAATTTTTGCTTCAGTCTTATTTCCTTCATCATGCTTGTTTGAGTTTCTTGGATTTCTCTCTTTCTGGTTTCTCGAGGAAGGAGCCAGTTTCCTGTTTTGAGATGTTCTCTTGCGTAGGCAACTGTCAACCTCCCTCTTGACACTGCTGACTGTTAGCTGCTGTCTTTGCATTAGATGTTGTCTTTGCATCAGCAGAAATCTGAGCCGCAAAGTGATTCTCCCCTGGCTCGTGGAAGATCTTCTGGGCTCGTGGTTTTCAGTCACCATGAAAACAAAGGCTCGTCCTGGGCCAGGTGTTTGGTCCTGGCTCGAAGTCCAGGCTGTTTAGGGGACGATGGTTTGTCCAGGTTCAATTCTTTCATTTGCTTTAGCTTGGACTCCTCCTTGGGGCTGAGGCTAACTCCTTCCAGTTAATCGCTTTCCTGCCTGGTTGAATTCCAGTCCTTTTCGTTCTTTTCCTCTCTGGCTTTTAGTTATTGCATCCAGTTGGATAACCCAGAGCTCAGGCACTTGCCTGACTCATCCAAGGATTTGGACCCAGCAGGTTCAGTGCCCAAACCTTCTCCCTCCACCACCGGACCGTTCCCGTTCGGTGCAAAGGACACACCAGCACTTGCTTGCTGTTGGGAACAGCCCCGCACCTGACCTGGCCTGGGGAGAGGAAGGACCCAGGATCTACCTTCCTCTTTAGAGGGAGGGGCTATGCCCCTGCAGCAGGACACAGTCAAAGGATCCGTTCTTTCCATCCTTGGGGCAAACAATCAGCTCGTCATTTGCGAGCTTAAAGAAATCCTATCCCTGTTGTTTGGACCCATATGCGAGGAGAAACTCAAAATACCACCAGGATCGGCGCTCTCCATGCGTGGCTGATCATCTCACGTGGCAGGGTTAGTGAGCTCCAGTGTCTTTAAACAAGTGTATGGGATGTTTTCCCATCTTACTATAAGTGGGTGATAATAACAAATTCAGGGCAAGGAGAGCGAAAACTAGTTGGAAGAAACACCAAAGAAAAACATTCCCTGATTCCATCAAACAGATGATCATCCTTAACACATGAATTCATTTCTTTCCGTTTTTTTTTCTCACAACTTTCTATCTTGTGGATTCTTTCTTCGTATAACTTTTAAATACTTTTATATTTTTTCAGTTATTATTCCAAAAGTAATGTTATTTTTAGACTAGAAAGATAAGGTCCTCCCCCCCCCCCCCCCCCCACTTTACTCATTTCTCTCCCCTCTGGTATCGATTAAGAGTGGCTTCTTCTAGAATTTCTTCTGGATCATTATAGGTGATGGAGTTATGCCAAACCTTCTCACTTTATGGATCTCAGACAACTTCTTTCTATCTTGTGGGCCAATCTGACTTTTTAAAAATACCTTTACAATTTAAAAGATGTGTTCAAGGCAAATTGCACCTACTTTAATCCATCTCATAGGTAACAATTACAAAAGCCACCCCCACTTATTTATTTAGCATTTTGCCATTCCACAGATTACTTCTTTGGGCAGCCTGATTTTTTTCCTTGCAAATAGAAGGTATTTGTCATCTTGTCACAAGGAGGTGTCATATATGACATCAAATAGTGAGGCCTCATTTTTTCTACCCAGTCCCAAGTACTCTTAACATCTTCAAGCATGATCTTCTGATTTTCTCTTTTCCTCTTTTTTTTTTTTGCTATCGTGAACCCCAAGTCAGTCTTATTTGTCTCTGAATAGGTTGATGTCCTTGTTTATTTTTAGCGATAACATCCCTAGTACCTGAAACTGCTTTCACAGTATAAGCAGTTCACAACACTGCTCTGGCCTTTTCTTCCCAGTTTGTTTATGTTTCTACTGTTTGATCATGGCATTTTGTGTTTATTTAGTTCCTAAGGAGACGGGTAAATCTCCCAACTGTTTGCCACCAGCTGCTGATGCTGTTGGTTTAGAGCAATTTTGATGGGGAGCGATGTCAGGGAGGGAGAGGGCCAGAGCCAGGAGAGGGAGGCCTGCAGGCACTTATGACCTCACAAATCTGTCACTTTGCTTTTTCCGGTTAGACTATAATTGCTTCTCTCGACAGCAACGTAAAGGTTGAACCTGGAGCGACGTTAAAATAACATTGCCATACCAACTTGAACCTCACTCCGGTTTAAGAAAACACTGACACCTCCCTTGCGCCTCTGCCAGGCTTGGGTGATGATCTTTTCCGGGATTTGTTTGCTCAGCGGCTTCACGCCCAGCCCGGAAGCTGAAGGGCAGGTTGGGCAACCCTACCCTACCGCAGAGGCCTCAGCCAGGCCCCTCCTGGCCCGTGGCCGTGGCCGTCCCAGCGCTCTCTTCTGGGGCTCCAGACCACACTGAGTGTCCACCCTTATCAAGGAGGGCAGTCCAGGCATTCTCTGGTGCCACTTAAGGGCCTGTGGGCCTGGTGTGGACATGTGTCCTGGTCCGTTGACGTCCAGGGCCCAGAAGCCACAAGGCCTTACACTTCAGTGTGTTCACTATTTTCACGACTTAATCTACTGGGCGCATTTGTTCCAGCCCCCACTTCCTGCCTCCCACCCCCTGCCCCCCACCCCCCAGTCTTTTTTTTTTTAAGATTTATTTATTTATCCATACAAGAACTGGGGTGCAGACCAGAGGCGGGGGAGGTGTGTGAGAGGAGTCATCAGAGATGAGTGGGGAGCAGAACAGGCAGATCCACCGAAACACACTGCTGAGGGGAGCAGCGGGCCACACCCCCAGTCTTAAGAAACCCAGGGCTTCATTTCCCTGGGGTGTTCTGAGTTCGGCTGCGCCGTCCCCATGTGTCCCCCTCTGCAGAGAAGGTCATGGGCCTGCTGCCTGTGCCGACCGAGACCCTGGCTCGGGAGCACTGGCCTCTGGGCGGGCTCCAGCCTCAGCCCTTGACTTGCAGCACGAGCCTTAAGCCAAGCCCCAAGGAAGGGGTGCTCCCCTTTGCAGGGAATTGAGGCTCAGAGAGGTTCAAACACCATCGTGCAACTGGTAGTAGGAGAGTCGGGAGTGGACCAGACTGTGCCGACTGCAGAGCCTTACCCCGGGGCTGTACCGGTCAAATGAGATGGAGAAACTGAGACCCAGGAGGAGCTCGGGCTGGCCTAGGGCTGATGTGGGACCAAACCACGAGTCTCATCTCCCGGGTCCCATCGGTGTTCATCTTCTGGGGCTCTTTGTTTGGGTTCCCCCAGAAGGAGACTCTGAGACAAGGATTTGAGTTCAAGTGGCATTTTAGGGAGGTGGAGAGAACCCTGGGAGGGGGAGAGAGAGAGTGAGACAGGGAAGAGAAGCCATTTAAAGGGTGTGTGGTGGCCTGGCTGCCATAGTTACCAGCTGTGGGCGACTGACTGCAGCTTAACCCACCGAGGAGCTCAGCGCAGTGCTGCGAAGCTCATGCCCAGAGCCAGCCCCGGATGGAGCAGGGCACTGGGGCGCGCGCACCCACGCCCATGGGCTGTCGCTTGAGGGCTGCTCCCGGGGGCAGCAGTCCCCTGGCACTTTGGTCAGTGGCTCTGGTGGCCAGACACAGCCGCAGGCAAAGGGCGCAGGTGCCAGTACTTGGAAGCCGATGCGAAAAGAGCAAACCCATCCAGCGGACTAGCTTCGTCCACTCATGCACGTGTGCGCGCGTATCTGTGTGCGTTTCTCCAAATGCAAGACCTACGATACACACAGAACATGTGTGAACATACACCTATTTAAAGGAATAATAACAAAGTGAACATCACGTGGACACCACTCAGGTTAAGAGAGAGAAAGTCTTCATTACTGTTTGGGGACACCCCTCCAACGACGCCCCTTCCCTCCCCAAACTAATAATTATGCAAAGTTTTATGGTCATCATTCCCATGTTTTTCTTTGTTTTTTACCTTATTGTTTAGCTTTGCCTATTTGGGGACTTTATATAACGGAAGCACATTGAATTCCTTTGTGACTCTCCTCTTTCACTTAATGGTGTGTTTGCAAAATTCATTCATGGTCATGTGTGAGTCATAAAGGTTCATCTTCACTGCTCTCTAATATTCCATTATGTAAATATACAACGATTTATCATCTATTCTACTGGTGATGGGTATTGTTTCCAGTTTTTGGATAATTTGGATAATTTGAATATTCATGTCTCTCGGGACACAAGAATTTCCCTAAGTATAGACCTAGGAGTCCAATTTCTGGCCTAGGGTATGTGCATTTTTAACTTACTGGGTGATAACAAACTATTTTTCAAAGTGTTCGTCCCAATTTCATCCTCATTAGCAATTTATGAGGGTTCCAGTTACTTCATATGCTTGTTAACAGCCCGTTAGCTCTTTTGCCTGTGTGGTGTACCTGTAATAGCAAACCACTGGTTTTTCATTTGAATTCCCTGAGCACTAATGAAGTTGAATTTGTTTTCATCTGTTCATTGGAAATGTGTATTTTCTATTTTGTGAAAGACCTATTCATAGTCTTAGCTTATTTTTCTATGTTTTTTTTTCATTTTTTATTTTTATTGAGTGGCGGAGGCTGTTTATACATAGATATCGGTCCACAAAGAACAAAATAATAAAGACACAGAATGATAAACTTCACTAGTGAAAATTAAGAACTTCTGCTTATTAAAGACATATTAAGAGAGTAAAAAGAAGGCCAAGGACTGGGAGAAAATGTTGCCACTCATGTAAATGATGACACACCACGTAGAGGGCTTAGAAACAGTTCCAACCATGAAATAATGAGGTGTCGGGCCCTCTGTTCTGTGTAATTGGTCTATTTGTCTATTTCTGCATAAGTTCGACATGGTCTTAATTACTAAGCTTTATAATAAGTCTTACTATCTGGTAGAGCAGGTTCTCTCACCTTTTCATCTTCAAGAGTGGTTTAATATTCTTGGCTCTTTGCACGACTAATTGGATTTTAGAATCAGCTTATAAGTTACACACACACACACACACACACAACCCATATTGATTCTGATTCGATTGGAGTAATTTTTAGATTTGGGGGAGAACTTTTCTCTTTTCAAGTTTGAGCCTTCCAATCTACCAACATGGTATCTCCATTAACTGAGAAACTGTCCTTTTATCAGGTCAAAGAAGCTCTCATCTATTCTTAGCTTAGGTTTGTTTAAATTCTAAACAGAAGTTTAATCAACTGTTTTTTCCTTATGTGTTGACATGAGTGTACGATTAGTCTCTGCCCTATTAATCCATCGAGATGATTTCCTAAGGTGAAATGTGCGTTCTGAAGGCCAATTTAATTTGTTGTGTAATCCAATATTGTGTCCTTTTTGAATGTTGTCCGTTGAGCATTTTGCTTAGAGTTTTTGTGTTGTTTACGGTTAATTACTGTGTCTGTGGCTTCCTTTCTCATCCTTTTCTTGTCAAGCACAGGACCTAACTCAGACAAAGTGCTAAAAATATAGTTTTGTTATGCCCTTAGCAGTGTACATACCATACCATGGTCTCTATGAATCTATGGGCTTCTTTTTTTTAAGATTTATTTATTTATGCCTACAAGAGCCGGGGTACAGTCCAGAGTTACAGGAGGTGAGAGGATTTATCAGAGACAGAGTGGGGAGCAGAACAGGCAGACTAACTGAAGCACACTGCTGAGGGGAGCAGCAGGTGAAGAAGGAGAGGTCTGCTGCGCCATGTGGGTCCCTCCCTGGTTGGGGATTGAACTCGCGCTGCTGCCCTGTGGATGTGTCACAGTGTGGCACTCAACCTGCTGCGCCACGAGGGAGACCCTGAGGTTCTTAAAGCTGGGTCCACATCTGCTCATTCACTGCTGTGTCCCCAAATCTTTCACTTATCTGCACACATGGTAGGGATGATTGTGCCCGTGTAAAATAGGTGTGATGGGGGGCGGTGGGGGGTGATGGGTAATAGAAAGTAAAGAAAATCTGTTGGGTGCTTATTGTCTGCCTGCATTGTTCTAGTCCTCGAACAATCTGAAAGGTAAACACTTCACATTGTGAAGATGAACAAACAAGAGACTCAGCACCAGGCGGTCTCTCATCAGATTTGCTGCTGCAAAGTGGTTAACTGTTCCCTGTCCTTCCATAAAAGCCCATGGGTGGTGGAAGCATTTGGCATGCTGCCTGCCTTCTGGTAATGAGAACCAGTTGGCCAACTTGGGTTCCCTTTTTGCATGGGCTGCTGGGACGCTCAGATCCTAATTGTCAGCTTAAGCACACTAACTAGTTTGGTCTTCACGGTAGCACATATGTTTAGCCTTTCCTACGGTCTTTATTTTCTAGATATTTCCTTCTTCACTTCAAAGAAGATATTCTGTTCTTCTCTACTTTTTAATTGTCCGTTTGCTGAGTATTTCCTTATTAGAAGCAGCCTGGAATCCCTTGAAGCACACATCAAGGGAATAAAAAATTAAAAAATAGAAATCAACGTAATGACCGAGCTGTCTGGCACTCTCCTGGGTAGTGTTACTCACACAGAAGCTCATTTCTGAATGAAGCCCTACCCAGTCCACTCAGGTCCCTGCTTGCCGGGGCTCTGGGAACTGCCTGCAGCGGCTATAATTTCTGTGATTGAGATGTTCCAGATTCAGTTAATTAACATTGACAGGTAGTTTCTCAGGATGCTTAGACTAATTTAAAGACCTGAGAAGGGTTCAAAAAAGAAACTATGGAACTCACTTTAATGTTGGCCTTAAGCTCTTCAAAGCCCTCGAGAGTCAGCTGAGCAGCTTCCTTTGATCCGCAGGCTCCTAAAACACAGCTGCTGAGAACCTCCACCACCCCCCATGCGCCCCATGAATTTCTGGGCGCACATTCCTTTCTAGGAACGCCCAAAGTGACTCTTGCAGCCCGATACGCTATCAGCAGCCACCTCCAGTCCTTGCCATCAACTTAGCAAGAAAATACCAGAACCCAGAGACCCGGATTTGGGGTTGAGAATTGGGGTGAAGAACCTGGGGAAATAGGGAGCCCAGCTCCTTTCCCGCCCTGGGCCTTGTGAAAATTTGCCCACTGCTTGTTTCGGCTTCAAGTTGTAGGGGTGGCTGTGGTAGGCAAAGGGGGTGCACCACCCCCTACCTTCCAATGGGCAGAGAAACTTGTACCTGTTAATATTAATCAAAACTTCGCTGTAGAAAAAAAAATGCACGCCATGCCTTAGGTGGCAGTGCAGAAATATCGATGCATCTGACTTTTTAGCTTACCCAAGCGCCTTACTTCAAGTCACGCCCTTGCTAGCTGCTGCCCATGAGTGCCACCTCCTACCTGGACAACCTCACACACTATTCACAAGACCAGACTAGGTGGGTACTGCTACCATCCCCATTTTACCACTAGGAAAGTTCAGAGAGGTTGAGCAACCTGCAGCTGCTGTCTACTGAGTGCCAATCTCCTACCTGGACAACCTTGTACACTGTTCACAACACCAGACAAGGTAGGTACTGCTACTGCCCCCATTTTACCACTAGGAAAGCTCAGAGAGGTTGAGCAACCTGCCCAAGGTCACACAGCAGACAAAAGGCTAAGCTAGGGACCACTGCCTGGCAGCTGGCCCTAGAGCCCATGCTCTGAACTCTGCCACAGCCATGGCCACTTTTTGTCTGGGTACACAGAATGTGCCTGACAAATGGCTGGTGAACCAGATGAAAGCGTGTTTGAGAGCTGACTCCTGGTTTCTCTCTCATCTGCAAAGCTCTCACTTGTGAGCAATAGCAGGTGCAGGTTTGCAGAGAAACCTCAACCTGCCTGTGTGCTGGCACATCAGTTGCTTCTTGGCCGCCAACAGGGAAGCGGGAAGTCAGAGACACTTCCCCACACACCCTCATCAGTCACCAGGCCCGTAATGAGGGCCCTTTGTCAGTATCAGTTTACACCGAAGAAGCTCTTGACTCATTATCCTCTCTCCAGGATACTTGATTTCTGGGGAGGGTGGGGTCCAGACTACAGCACAGATGGGCCTGCAAGTGGAGAGAGGGATCAGACAGAGAGGAACCTGCAGGGGTGGGCCCAGTGCTGTGGTCATAGCTGTGGGGAGAAGACCAACAGGAATCCCCAAGGGCAGGAGCGTGATGGGAACAGAAGTGACACATGAGCTGGAAGCTAAGGCCAAGAGCTGTGGCGCCACCTTGGTGAAAGATTATTCTTTTGGGGCCTCCCTGGTGGCGCAGTGGGTTAAGCAACGCACTATGAAGCAGACCGCAGCCACTGCAGCACGAGTTCGATCCCTGCTGCCGGCCAGGGCGGGACCCACATGGTGCAGCAGACCTCTCCTGCTGTGCCCGCTGCTCCCCTCAGCAGTGTACTTCGTTGATCTGCCTGTTCTGCTCCCTGCTCTGCCTGTGGTGAATCCTCTCACCCCCCACACCTCTGGCCTGTACCCCAGTGCTTGTATGCATAAATAAATAAATCTTTAAAAAAGAAAAAAAAAAGATTATTCTTTTGATCCACTTTCTTTCTCCTCTGGGTCTCAAAGAAATTCCTAATCCTTAGTCTATAAAGTAACCTCGACTCTGGGAGGTGGCTGCCCAGCCAAGGACTACATGTCCCAGAGCTCCTTGCATCCACATGTGCCCCCTGCACTCTCACAGCTGGACTGTAAATGTGTGGTCCTTCTAGGATGAGGTGGCTGGGAAGCAGGTGAGCCCTCTTCACCCACCCTCTTTCCTCAAGGTCAATGGCAGGGTGACCTTGGAGACCATGAGTGGAAGATGGCAGATCTCTGTCAGCCCAGATCCCTGGGTGACTGTGTAGATTCCAGCTTCCTACATCACCCCAACACACACACACGTACTTAGCATTCAGGCCTGAGCCACTCAGACTGCCGGCATGAACAGCAGTAAACATGTATTTCATCTGAGCCGCTACACATTTGATAGCCTATTTGAGCAGGAGCATCCCTGAATGAATTATTCCCTCCCAAACTGGTCTTTTTTCTTTTTCCTCCATAGTATCACCCTTTCCTGATTAATGAAACCAACATCTTCTAGCTATGTATTTTAGAAACACTCATGAATGTGCACACCAGGAAACATCTCCAAGAAGAGTGATAGGAGCATTGTTTTTCATAGCAAAAAATGAAAACAACCTAAGATCCATTGGCGGCAAAACAGATGATGTGCAAGAAATTCCATTTATAAAAGGGAATACTACACAGCAGCGAAAAGGAATGCATCAAGGTACCACCAATGACTCTCATCAAGATGATGTTGAATGCAATAGGGTATTACATGAAAATGGCTCTATGTCCAAAAATTCCAAAAGCACCCTCAGCAAAGCAGTAGGTGGTTCAGAAACACTAACCTATGTGGTATAATTATAAAGAGGCACAAAGTAAGAAGTAGTGATAACACCAAATTGAAACTTGCATGAGAAAGGAGTGTGAAGGGTCACACGTGGGACTGCAGAGGAATCTGGAATTTTCTCTTTTTTAAAGAAAAGCATGTTGAGTTCTTCTAATTATTCTTTAAAGTCATTCAGAAAAATCATAAAATCTTATGCCTCCTAACGTATCTAAAAGTAAATAAATCTAGAACTCTGGGGTCTCCCTCCTCCCTGCCATGCCCATGTTAACAATCTAGTGTGAGTTGGTCTGTGTTTTCCCCATAGTTGAGTAACATAAATCTTTGTGTGTGCACACACTGTACACAAGTGCACACAAGTGCACACATGTGCACATGACACACGTGCACACACATGCATGTGCACACACTCGTTGGGGGTTTGGGTGCCATACTGTCCGCACTGCTTTGCGTCTTGTCTTGCTCACCCAGCAGCACCTTGGCAAGTCCTTGGGTCAGCGGACTGTCTCCCACCTTCTCGCTAGGTGACCACGCAGTCATTCAAGGATGCGGTGTACCCCAGCGTGTTCACAGATGCCCTCTGGATGAAGATGTGTCCAGGAGTTTCAGACGATAAACAGGAAGTAATTGGGATGTTTAATCCAGGTGCATATCAGACCACCGGGAAGCTTCACAAACCTCTGAGGCCAGGCTCCAGAGGCCCAGCTGGTTGGGGGTTGGGGAGGGCGGGGTTGGTATTTTAAATAATCTTTTATGAAATCTTGTGTGTTTTGCTCAAAAACCATGAGCCAGGCGAAAGCATTTGAATGTAGCACAGAGTCCTGGCTGTGGTCCATGCCACCACAGCCCAAGCGGCTCTACAAAAGGAGGCCCTGAAAGCGCTGATTCTACATGAAGGGGAGGAGGAAGGGCATGGGGGCTGGGCTGGGGAGGGACAGAGAGGCCCAGGACTAGACAGCGTGGGCGGCTGATGCTCCAGCCTCTGTGCGGGCCGAAGACCAGGCAGCTGTATGTACCTCATGGTCCAGACGAGTCTCTGCGGGCGGGGACCTTGCCCTGGCTAGTCTGAGACGTCTTCCAGGAGATTCTAACGTGCAGACAGCTTGAGAGCCTCTGCAGCGGATGGTGAAGAACCCAGGCCAGGAAGGTCACCTGCCAGCCTCACGCCTGTCTCCCCTCTTGCTAGTTCAGGGACCTGGGAGTTCCCTTCATTTCCCTGTGCCTGCTCCCTCATCTGTAAAGCGAGGTAATCACAGGAGCTACCTGTTAGCCCTCTGTGAAGAGAAGTGAGACAGCACGGACAGAATGGCCGGTGCATGCCCAGATGCCACTCACGCTGCCTTCTGCAGTGCGGACATGGGATGGCGTTGGCTTTGGGGGAAACGATGGTTCCTATGGACTCTGCCCACTCTTGGGCTTCCTCTCTGACCACCCTTCCCTGCAGCCCTCGCCGCCCGGGGCTAACACGCTGGCCGTCCGGGTACAGACCACAGCGTTGGGCAACCTCCTGCTCTTGCTCATTCCTGATCCTGAAGGAAGCACGACTCAGCAGGCCCAGAGCCGCCCAGGCTGCGCACCCCCACGAGAGAGACGGCCCTCGCGATGGTCCAGACGGCCCTCCTCCTGGGCTTCTGGGTCAGCCCCCACACAGCTGACCCAGCAACCTGGCCTGAGAGTCGCCCAGAAGCCCTCTTTTCCCTCCCTCTGGATCTGACCTCTGGCCGCAAGGCGCCCCTGAATGCAGGAGTGTAGCGGCAGGGAGGGTGGCACCGGGCAAGGTTCGGGATGGTTCTGGGCAGATGGGTCAAGGAAGGAGCCTTGGAGCCCTCGGTGGCTTTTCATGCTTTTATGAGTAGAGGTGGCCAGGTACACAGCAGGCAGGGGTGCCAGGGGGCCGGGAGGCTGGCAGGCCTCCCAGCCCCCGGCGCATCTCACCCTCTCGGCTGCTTCCTACCGCTGCTGCTCTTCAGTACTGTCGGTCGGTCCTGCTTGTTTCTGGCGTCCTCATGACGCCGCCCATTTAAGCCCATGTCCAACTCAGGTGCGCCCACTGCGCATGCCCACCCTGGAATGCTCGCAGCACCGCAGGTGTCCGTCATCAGCGGTGGGCGGGTGGAAAGACCTGATTGCTCTGACCCTACAAGGAGTTGGCGTGTGTCCACACAGCGCTGCTTGAGAAGGGCCTGGGGTCTGCCTGAAGTCGTTGCCTGAGCGTGCGCTGGGCACCGCGACGCCCAGCACCTCGAATAGACCCCACGCAAGCTCTCTGAGCTCTGCGCGCTGACTAAGTCTCACAGGGGAGGAAGCGGACTCGGATTCAGCGCTGGGAAGTAACACCAGCTCATCTGATCTCGAGGCCCAGTCTGTTTCCCCAGCCATCGTTTGACCCGAGACTGGTGCGCGAGACTGGTCTATGCGCACTCCGCCCTTGCCTTGCGCACCAAGTCCAACCCGGGAAAGGGGGAAGCAGCCTGCTTTGAGGTGGGCCTGGTGGGGCTCTGGGGACACCTGCTCCCCACTTACTCTCCACCGCACCGCCCTGGCCTCTTTTCGTCCTGGCTGCGCCATGAGCATGCCCCGCTCTGCCCCCCTGCACGGCAGCTCCCACACCTGGCAGCTTGGGGTCACCGTCAGCCTCAGCCCAAACACTCCTTCCGGAGAGGGGAGGTTGTAGCTCCCCACTCTGCTTCCTCGGGCCAGGGCCCGCCCTCCTTCCAGTTCACGCCGTTTGTCGTAAGTTTTAGTTATTTGTGTTCTCTGCTTGCTGGACGTCAATGTCTGAGGTTAGAGAATTGGCCTGGCGAACAGTACTCGCTGAGTGTGTTTAATGAGCGAGTGAGGAGTGACTAGGGGCTGTGGAACAGGCTTCTACTGGCTATAAGTAGCTGGCTGGTCAAGTAGTGTTTGGGGTCCCCTCGGAACCCCGCCCTGACCTTCTGGGTCAAGCCGGCCTCCGGCCTCCAACCTCTGTGTGGGAGGAACCGCAGGGTACAGCGGAGGGAGGGAGTTCTCCGTGAGAACAGGCCTCTCCCGGTCGCCTGGGGTTTCCAGGCCTGAGACCCAGCCTGGAAGGGACCTGCGGGCAGCACGGACACCGTCTGGGAGGCCGCCCCAGTGCTCTTAGGAACACACAGCCTGCACCCAGGGGACCCCAGGGGACCCCAGGTCTCAGCCCATGTCGCTGAGTGCCAGGACTGAGTGGAAGGCCTGGAGGGAGAGCCCAGCAAAGGCATCTTTCTTCTGCCAGCATGTGGCATCTGTCAGACCAAGGCTGGCTTGAAGAGCGGGCGCTGGGGTCCATCTCATGAGGCCAGAGAGCCTCGCTGGCACCTAGCTGGTTGAGGAAGGCAGAATAACACCCCCACCCCCAGGGATGTCCATGTCCCAGTCCCCAAAATTGGCGACTATCTGACCTGACACAGGCAAGGGGAATCAAGGCTGACATGGAATGGAGGTTGCACAGCAGAGGGCCCAGAGATGCTGAACACCTTGGTTTACCCAGTGGGCCCAAGGCAATCACAGGGTCTTTTTCGTGGAAGAAGGAGAGAGAGGAGTCAGAGAAATATTTGAAGATATTTTGCTGCGGACTTTGAAGGAATGCAGGAAGCTTCTAGATGCTGGAAAAGGCAAGAGAACAGATCTCCCTAGAGCTTCCAGAAGAAATGCATCCCCGGGGCCTCCCTGGTGGCACAGTGGGTTAAGCAATGCACTATGAAGCAAACAGCAGCCACTGTAGTACGCGTTTGATCCCCACCGCCAGCCAGAAAAGGGACCCACATGGCGCAGCAGACCTCTCCTGCCTCGCCCACTGCTCCCCTCAGCCATGTGTTTCAATTGATCTGCCTGTTCTCTCCTCACTGTCTCTGGTGACTCCTCTCACCTCCCTCTGCACTTCTGGCCTGTACCCCAGCTCTTGTGTGCATAAGTAAATAAATATTAAAAAAAAAAAGAAAAGAAAAGAAATGCAGCCCCTTCCACACCTTGACGCTAGCCCATGAGACCCAGTTCTGGCCTCCAGAGCCGTAAGATGCAACGTGTTGTGCTAAACCACTAAGCCTCTGGTCCTTTGCTAGGACAGCAGCAGGAAACACACACACTGAGCCCTGTGCAGTGCGGAGAGGTGGGCCCGTTTCCAGTGCTCCCTGCAGGATTTATTTTGTTTCCTCATTGGTGTTAGATTCTTCAGGCTGCCCGTCCATACCAACCCAAAAACCAGGAGTCAAGTTCAAAACATGAGAATTTTCCAGAACTTTCTGCTTGCTCTACTCAGAGCCCAGTGGCTGGTCTGAGGGCATCTAGGAGAAGAAAAATCTGCTTGGGAACTCACCGCAGTTCTCCCAGTTTTAGGCTCTTGCCTTCTAGAGAGTCACGTTCCCCAACCCTTCAAAAAACATGAATTTCTCAGCATCCTCATTTGTCTCAGCCTCCCTTGGAGGCAGGCTTCTTCTATGCAAATTTGGCTACAGGAGAGGCCTGGGGCCTGTTCCAGAGTCTCTAAGTCGAGGGGGTATTGGGAAAAGTCTATAGCATCTTCTCTTACACCCAGAAGCAACCCAGCCCGTGGCCAGTGTGAGGAGTCTGGAATCTGTGTCTCCAAGAGGAGGGCATAAGAGGAAGAATCGCCCCGGGTTCTGCAGCAAGTCAGCCATGGGGCACCCATGGCCCCCGTGAGAACAGGAAGGAGGGGCACACAGACAGCCTCCCCACACTCCACACTCAGGCTGCCCCCACTGCCACTCACAGTACAACTTTCTGGCCCAGCCTGGACCCTGGCCTGCCATGCTCGCTGGGTCCTGGCAGCCTGGCAGCTGACCCAGGCTCCTGTGTATATGTCCACATCATCCAGGTTCTCTCTGCTGGCCCCATCCCAGCCTGCACAGTCTGACCAAAACCTGGGCGTGGCAGCCCCAAATTCTTTGGGGATCAGGAGGCAAATGTATCAGCTGCAAGATACTTCTCTGTTCTTGCTGGCATGTTCTATACCCAAAGAAGGCCAACATTAGAGCCAAACCATTTGCGTTCCTGTGGATTTATTAACTGTGATGGAGGCACATATGTAACTGACACACGTCCGGAGAAACCACCACCCCCTCTCCCACTCCCCTGGCTTTGGCAGGTCGCTTCTAGAGGTTTCCATTGTGAGTCCCCTTCCAGGAGACAAACGGGACATGGTAACATTGACCAGGGAGAAATCCTATGACTAATGCTACTCTCCTGTGGCAAGGCCCAGGGCCGATGAAGCACCTGCAAGGACACTTCCCACCCTTGCCTCCACAGGCTTCCCAGTCTCCAGGAATTCCCCAGATATTTTCATCTCCAAGAAATTCCAGAAGTTTCTGGAACAAAGCCAGATTTTTGAATAGCAGATGATGGGGTGTTTATTAGGCTAAGGGACAACTATCATTGCCTCAACAGGCATCTAGAAGCACCTACTATGTGAAGGGGTGTACAGAGTTCAACATCTGGTTAGGAGCTCGGTAGCTGGAGCACTGTGCCACCATGCACAAAGTGGGCCCCTGCCCTTCCCGTGGGTGGGGCTGGGGGTGAAAGCCCCACGCTGTGCAGGGATCTGACTGTAGGGCTGTGCCCCTGCACCGCGAGAGGCAACTGGACAGCAGCAGCATCGTGGGTCCCCCCTCCATCAGGACACACTGGCCGAGCTGGCAGAGGAGAAGCATGGATGATTCTAGACCCCAAAGTCAACAAGGTCCAAATGAATGACTTGGGAGCAGAACAGGGGATGTCTGGAGGAGCCGCATCAAGTAGATCCAAACGGGAGGCCACAAAAATGAGGTCCTTCTTCTTGGAAGGCCAACAGGAGTCGAGTCTGAAACCAAATGGGTTGCAGGCGAGAGGGAACGTTTCTAGGGCAAAGGCTTCTGAGAGGGCCCGTTGTCCTCAGTGATCCATCTGGAACCTTGGGGTCTCTTGATACTTCCTGCTCAGGGACCTGTCTCAGTCCCCATCACCAGGCTGATGTCCCACCCCAGGGGGAGAGGATGGAGGTGGGACCTCAGGGCACCATGTTCCACCACTTGAAGGAGAAGGGCTTCCGGCGCACGTTGGTGCCGCAGTGCACCTCCCCGTGCAGCAGGTGGTATGGGGTGAAGTCGTCGATGAAGGTGCAGCGGAGGCCCAGCGGCTCCAGCAGGGACCGCACCTTCTCCTCCAGGCAGCAGCGGCCGTTGATGATGGGCCCGAAGGGCTTGGGGATGCCCAGGTGCTTGCCCAGCACCAGCATGTTCACCTGCGAGGAGAGGGAGCCAGTCAGGGGCGGCACCTCCTCCTCATTCTACCCAGCACCTCCACTGCGCCTGGTAGAACCTGGGCTTGCCTTCTTGGCAGCCTTGAGACGCGTGCCTCGCCCCTTCACGCAGTGGGAGAGGAACGGGGCTGCTAAGAGCTCTAGCCAGATGTGCATTCCCGGGGAGCATCCGCCCGCACACAGGACTTCTTAGGACCCGCCTCCAAGGACCTTCTTATTGGTGGGTCGTGGTGGCTGCTGTGGCTTGTGCTATAAAAGCCCAGCCTCTTTGGCTGTGGCAGATTGGACCAGGGTAACCAAGGTAACCAACTGACCCAAACTGGACCAATCAGATTCTCTCTCTTGGGTATTTGAAGTTGACATGATGGGAGAGCCAATCAAGCTCTGCCAGGTGTTTGCACCTGGCTGTGGCTGTGGTCCTATTCGTGCCCAGGGATAGGGGAGCAAGAGAAGCCAAGTTGGAGAAGAGGGGAGGGATGAAGAATGTCGATACAGAGGTAGGAGATGCTTCCACCTCCTCCTGATGCCCCTGCAGCCACCCCTGCCCTCAGTTTTCTTGTTGTCCTTATGTTTAAGCCCCTGCTTGCCGGTCCTGTTTCCTGCAAACATAAGGACCTGGGCCAGTTCACAAGTTGCGGGCACATACATAATTACAGCTCACAAGCTGGGGGCACATACATAACTGCAAGGCCTCCTGAAAGATGCAGGAAGGAAAGGGAGTGATGAGAGGCTTTGCAAGAGAGGAAATGGATAGTTTAGAAAGGAAAAGGAAAAGGTGGGGCAGGTGGCGTGAAGCAATGGTGATGTGGACAAACTATGCAAGGCTGACGCTGGTGAGCTGCAGACCGATAGGGGAGAGGATGGAGGACCAGGTGTTCCAGATGCAAGCTCCAGTTTTAGAAGCACCGGTGGCAACGCTCTCAGGGCTCAAAGGCCACTTCTTCCATGAAGACTTCTTGGGTCTCCAGTCCTGCCTCTTAGGCTGGAAGTGCTTTGTCCCGCCTCTGACAACCGCATCATTTTATTACGCATAGCGATAGTTGGGACACATCCTCAGACAGGCAGACACTTCCTCCCCCACCAGGTTTGACTGGAAGCTGAGGAGCGGGGAGCGGGGAGCAGCTGTAATCATCTCTGTGTCCCCCACAGGTGCCCTCAATGCAGGGGATGGGTGAATAGGTAGGAGAAGGGAATAGAAATGGCACCTATTCCCAAGCGATTCTGTGTCCTTTACACGCACAACCTCATGCAACCATCTGTTCGCTCCCCGATATCCCAGACACCAAGAGCGTCTCTGGGAGAGCGAAAGGCCCTTCCCTGATGGCCCCCAAGCAAGGACTTGGCAAGGAGCCTTCCAACAACAACCCGACAGTCCTTCCACAAGCACCTGTCCCACACCCCCTCCCCCAGCCAGGGCAGCCCCAAAGACGGCAGCAGCCGGATGTCCCGCTCCTCTGGAAAGCAGAGCTCGCGGCCTCGTTCGGTGAGACCTAAGCCGCGGAGGAGGCCTCACCAGGTCAGGAAAGAAGGCCATCGCCTTCCTCCTCTCGGTCTTGAAGAGCTGCGGGATGTCGATGATGTCCTGCTCCGTCAGGCCCAGCTCCCGCTTCAGCAGCTCCCGGTTCCAGTCGATGCAGCTCTGCGGGAGGGGAGGCAGAGTTGGGGGGCCTTGCCGGATGGGGGCACCCAGCACACATGTCTGGGGGAGGAGAGGCAGGACACCCACATGCCTTGGGAGAGCTCCCCACACACACCTTCCCTCTGTGCCTCTGCACCAAACACACCCGCCCCCGTCCCACCCCTCACAGCCCATCCCATCAGCTGGGCTCAGACCAGGCGGGACCCCGGCATGCTCCAGAGTGTTCTGACTCCACCCTCCCCCTTTCCCTAGCTCCTCTCCTCCCTCCCTCCACATCAGCCTCCTGGTCCTTCCTCAGCCTCTCAGGCGCATTCTGCCTCTGAGCTGCCGTCTGTGTGGTTCCCTTTGCCTGGAATGCTGATCCTCCTCACCCACACTTCTCTCGAGTCAAAGCTGGGGCACAGACCCCTCCGCCTGGGTCTGAGCCTTAGACCCGGTCCCCAGCCATGCCCACGCCACTCGAATCTCAGGCCCCTGTACCTGCACAAACTTGTTGTAGCTGATGAGGTTTCTGTTGGAGAGCACCTGGTTGATGGAGATGGTCTGCACCTGTTTGTTGTCTGTGGGGAGAGAGGCCTGGAGTGAGGGCAGGGACAGCGCCCGGCAAGCAGCCAGCTCACGGCGACTGTTCTCGCTGAGTCGGCAGCTCTCTAGCCTCCGGGCAGCAGGGGCACCAGCCAGCGGTGGTCAGCGGGCCCTGTGCTCGCTGGGTGTGGGGCAGCAGGAGGAGTAGTGACCACACTGCCGTGCACGTTAGGCCTTTATCTGGGTGCACAGGAAAAGGAGCGCCCTTTACCCAGAACTTACAAGCCCCTCTCCCAGGGCGCTGAGTGATGAGACTTGGTTACTGGAGGAGAAACTGGGTGAACCACCTCCCACCAGTGCTAGCCCCAGGGACACTACTGGACCCTCTAAAAGGCGGAGCATGGCAAAGGGGCCCCCCGAGGCCCAGCCTTCCTGCCTGCCCCATGTGGTGCCTGTGGGGTGGGGCTGCACAGGCGGATGGGAGGGGGTGTGGGGGAGGCTTATTGCCACGGCACAGAGGAGGAAACGAGGCTCAGAGGTTAGAAACGTCGGCCCAAGGTGATACCACGAGGAAACAAGGGGCCTGTGACTCGAGCTCAGGCCCAGAGCTCACCAGGGCCTGACACTGACCAGAGGGGAGGAGCGGGCCCCCTGGACTGCCTGCCCACGAGCGGGCCTGGCAGCCCCTCCACCCCAGTTAGAGCCGACCACCGTGTCCAGCCTGGACCCCTCACTTCTCGCTGAGACCCAGCGATGGCCCCTCTGGGCCTGGCCTTCTTGGTCATGAGGGGGCTGGTAGCCGTCCTCAGGGGCTCCCCCAAGGTCAGGTGGGATCTCATGGGGTGCACACGGCCTGGCGCCTGGTGCTCAGGGTGCTGCTGAGTACACTGGGCCCCTGAGACCCCACGAGTTGGCTGGCCAGGGCAGTGTGATTAGTGGACACGCTCTCCTTCCCGGCCTGTCCCGGGCCTCGCCTTGGAACGTCATTTGGTGGAACCGCACCGTGTCTTGATTTGGGGTGGGGGGGGCACGGGAGCTGTGCTAAGGGACACAGCTCTGGACTCACCAACGCCTTCGAACAGGAGGGCCCTTCCGTGGCCCCAGTTCTGCTTTTCCTGGAAGAGCTTGAAGCAGGCGTTGGGGCTGGCCAGGAGCATGCGGAAGCCCTGCATGGAGACAGCAACTCAGCGGACCGCCGGGCCTCGGCGTGGGCCCTGCAGCCCATCCCCCGGCCCAGACGCCGGGGCAGGCCCATCACCCAGTCCTCACCTTCCCGTTGGAGGCGGGGACGAAGCTCAGGAACTCGTCCACGTGGCCCACAGACAGCCAGTCCACGAAGAGCTCCACAGGGGGCTGCACTCTCTGCGCGTGGAGGAAGTTCCGCACCACCTGCGTGACCCTGCGGCCGCTCGACCTGGGCCGGGGGCAGAAGAAATCGCTTAACTCAAAAATTCCCCACGCAGATATGGATGGCCGATTCAAGACCCCACAGCGGCTGCAGGAAACAAGCTGACTCGTGTAAGCAGGACACGCAACGAGCATGCACGTAGGTATGTCCAGCTCTCCAGGTGAGAGGTGGAGCAGGACAGGTTCATGGCATGGGCCAGCGGCCTATCCGGGTCTTTCTACTGAAGACTCACAGGTCTTCAGAAGCAGCCACAGACCCCAGACTCACGGTCTCCAAGAGACTGGTTTCACCCCCATCTTTCATCCCCCATGGCTCGGTAGATTTTCCTGGAGTGTAACTCACCCCTCTCGTTGCAGCCTCCCCTGGCTGCATATCAGTGGGAGAGAAGTGGACAAGGTCACCCCCAAAATGTCTCAAAGCCCCAACACTTTATGGATTTAAACCCATTCTTTTGTGCTTATGTAATGGCGTGACCTCAACTTCCTCTTTCTGTGGGATCATGTGGTTGAGGGCAGTTCCCCACCCACAAAGCTGCTTGATTAACCTGGTATTTGATCATAAGTCTGTCTAGTGGCTTTGCTGAATTTGGCTGGCTCCTGGTCTATTCCACAGCAGATAACCATCACACATAGCGCCTTCTCTTTTCCAGCGGTACCTTTGTGTCACACGTTGAAAAGCCATAACCTATCATTCATTCATTCCCTTCCCCTGCTTCTCTGTCACTCCCATCCTACTTTTTGTATCTGTCCTATAACTCCCTTCTCTTGCTCTCAGAAAAAGATGTATTAGTCATTGACATTATAGTATAAATAAGTTTTCACTCATATGCAATTTCTCCTGGGACAATTAGACTATTTTCTTCCATTACTATTAATTGACAGCAATCAGAAAGTCCAAGTCCAATCATAATGTCACAATCTATGTGACCTTCTCAGGTCACTCACCCTCTCTGGACGTACCTGTAAGATGAAAGTGTTGGACTGAATGATGTCTTAGCCCCTGCTCACTCCTGCCTTCTCAGATACCCGAGGCGAGGTGGCCCATGCCAGTGAACAGCCCGCTGCCCTCCACCACCACATCGATTCCATCGCTCCTTCTGATTGTCTTTGGGGAATGTCCCCTCCGCCCTGAGCCACCATCACCGTCCGCCCTCAGGCTCACCCCCAGACACCTCCCACGTCCCTTGCTCACCCAGGCAGGTTGCCCCCAATGAGGATCCTCCCCAGCGGGTACTCTTTTCCGTTGGCCACCACAGGGGGGCTGACCTCCAGGTTCCCAAAGGAGTCCAGGGCACACACAGAGTTGTCTCGCGGCTCCCGAGTCACATAGCCAAAATCCGGGCCCTGATAGGGGAAACTGAGTCAGGCTGGGCTAGGGGCTCACTGGGGACAGCGTGAACCGACTTGCTGACTCCAAGCTCCCTAAAGATGGGGTGGAAGTGGCCCCCCATTTTCAAGTGGAAACACTGAGTCAAAGATGAGGCTCTAGCTAGTCAGCGCTTCCTGTGTGCATGGGGCCAGTGTCGGGAAGCACAGGCCTTGGTGTAATGGGGCATCTCTGCCGTAATGGGGCACAGCAGCCCCATGGCCCCTGGGGACAGCAGGAGAGCCCCGGGGGCCCAGACTCCCCCATCAGAGAGCCCCAGGCCATGGCCACCCCTGACCCTCCACATGGCCTCCCTGCCAAGTCCAGCCCAGGGGCGGGCATCTGGCTGTGCTGGGGTGGCCAGCCCCTGGGGAGCAAGGCCAGTGGCGGCCTCTGAACCTCAGTCTTTTGCCCCTGGGAAAGGGGAGAACCCCCAAGCCATCTCTTGGAAGGAACTTCGATAACATCGAGGGGCAGGGAAGAGCTCCTGCGCCCCGTGTGAACCAGGAGGGGGTGCAGAAGCCTTCCATTCTCCAGGACACCACAGTCTCCCTCCTTCCTCCAGAGCATCCATGGAGACACCCTCTTTATTTTATCAGCAACAGCAACACCAGTAACAGTGTGGTGTGCCTCTTCATGGAGACGTGGAGAAGCCTCACCAGCGCCTGGGTGGCTGGGCTACCTGGTCTCTACTGATGAGGAAACTGAGGCTCAGAGAGGGGAGGGGACTCGTGCAAAAGCACAGAGCGTGTGAGTGACAAAGCCAGCTGGTTCCGACCCCAAACCGACGCACTTAGCAGCGGCACTGCCCCGCCCCCGTCTCAGGGCTGCAGACCCAGTGCATCTGAATTTCAGGTAAATGGCAAATATTTCGTATAAGTATGTCCCACCCAGTGCGCAGGACATACTTATGCTGAAAGTTACTCATTGCCTGTGTGAAGTTCAGCTCTAACTGGGCATCACCAGCATGTCACGGGCAACTCTGTTCCTGTCCCTAAAGAAGGCGGTTGGGGAACCACCCCCCAGGCAAGGCCCCTCGTAAGAGCCCAGGTGCGGGCTGGACACTCACCAGGATTCTCTTGTAGGGGAAGTCCTGCAGATCCCCATTCCTGGGAGAGTCAAAGACCACTGGGAAGGTCTTGTGTGGCGCCTGCACGTAGCCCAGCTCCATCTCGTCCTGCAGAGGAGGAGAGAGATGCCCCATGTGGACAGCCCAGAGCCTCCCCCAGCTGGACGCCAAGCACATCGGGCAGCCTGCTCAGAGTTCTCTGCCTTGCTCTCGGGATGGGGTTCCCATGCCTGCCGGCTAGAGGCAGGGCTGAGGGCTAGAGGGGGCCTGCCTGGGGTCCCACACAAGATGGGCTGGGCATAATAAACATGCATGGGCCTTGGGGGTGTGCCTATGTCAGGGCAGGGAAGACGTGAACAGAAGGGCAGGGGGACACAGGGCCAGCGCCTCTGGCCCCACATGTGGTCACAGATGACCATTGCTCATTCTAGACCTCAAGCTCTCCCCCTCACCTCAGGGGATGAGCCTCCAGCCCAAACCCCCCTCACTTCAGGGGATGAGCCTCCAGCCCAAACGAAAGCACCTCAGCTTGGGGTTCAGCCTCTCCCACCCGACTCTTGCCCTTCACAGAAACGTGGCCCTGGCCAACGAGAGCAGGAAGCCTCCCTTCCAGGCCCACCTCTGGGCCTTTGCACGTGCTTTCCCCTGCTAGGACCACCATGCACTGCGTCCCATCTCTGTGCCGCCCCCACAGTCCCTTCATTAACGGGGTAACGACAGGGAGCGGTCTTGTCAAAAAGATGGAATGAAGCACTACAGGCCTTCAGCTCGGTAAATGACAGAAATCACTACCTGAGCACCTGCCAGACCTGCTCGAGCTCCCTGCTGGCGCTGCCCTGGCCCCAGAGGTGATGCCCCTCCCCCAGACACTGCTACGCCAGCTCCATCCTGGGTCGTTGACTGGGAACTTTTATTGTCATCAGTCAGCACCACCTCTGCGGTGTCTTGGTCTCAGGCACTTTGGATATTGGGGTCAAACAGTTCTTTGTGGTGGGGACCTCCTGTGCGCTGCAGGATACTGAGCTGCACCCTGGCCTTCCCCCGAGATGCCAGCACCACCGCCCTAGCATGACAGCCAAAAGCGTGTCCGGGCACTTCCCAGTGGCCCTTGCAGAAAACGTCCTGTCCCTCTGAGGACCACGGGCCCAGACCGCGGGCAGCAGGGAGCATGCCCTGCCCTCAGCCCCAGCCCCGTGCCCAGCCCAGATCCTGTGGGTAGGTGAGTGCCGAATCCAATGTCTGTGTGTGCCTGGGTGCCTAGAAGGTTCTGGAGGTGAGGAGGAGAGCTCTGGGTCTAGAATGGGGAGGAGCGGTGCAGAGGGTGGGGCCGGAGGACATCACAGCCCAGCCCTCCTCCATATCCCAGCAGCACCCCACACCCACACTGGGACCGGCCAGCCCCCCCCCACCACCACCGCTTCACCCACCCACCCAACCCCAGGCCGGGGGCCCCACCTGCGCTGCATTACCTGGATCCAGCGGTCGTTGCGGTTCTCCGCCTGAGGGCAGATGGTCAGCTTGCAGCCAGCCTTCCTGGCCAGCTCCGCCACCGCCTCCACAAAGCACGTGTTGTTCCTCACTCTGCGGGCAAGCCCAGGGAGAGCGGCTCAGGACGGAGCCGGGCCTGGCGGCCGGAGGGGCCGGCGCGGCCAGCGGACGCCCAGTGCCCTCGACTCACCGGCACACGTACACCTCCAGGGGCGGCAGCGTGCTGGGCGTCATGATCCAGGGCGCGACGCGGAACACCACCGTGTCGGTGAAGATGGGGGACTGGGAGAAATCCTGCGGGGAGGACAGCGGGAAGGAGCGATGGCTCCCTGAGGCACTGGTGGGGGGAGGGGCGGAGAGGTCTGGGTCTCTGGCCAGCAGGGCCCGTCTCTGCCAGGAATGGAGCCACCCCCCCCACCCCGTTCGCCCCGGCTGCCCCCTACCTCATTGGAGTCGTCCAGGAGGGTGATGTGGAAGGATATGAGCCCTTTGAAGCCGGAGTCAGGGAAGGAGAGGCCCTCCACAAAGAAGCGCTCCTCATCCCCGTGGAAGCGGGGAACCTCGTAAGACACCTTGTCCTGCCCCAGCACGTGCCTGTAGGCCTCACATGAGTCCTCGGGACCTGGAGGGGGACGGAGGTGGTCGTGACACCGCAGAAGGAGTAGGGAGTGTGAGGGGTGCAGAAAGAACGCACCCAAAAAATGCAGTCCTGATAATAACGCCCACCCCCATCACAGAGAGAAGGACGGGTAACACCCTGTGTAGGTGAGGCTGGGGGAAGAACATTCCTTCCTGAGACAGTGTGCAGATATTTTGGAGAGCAGTTTGCTGGCACCTAACAAGTAATGTTTACCCCTATTCAGAAATTCTTCTTTGAGGTATCTTTCTTACAAAGCACATGGACAAAAGTGCTCATGTGTCTTTAGCCGCTCTGAACAAAAAAGGCATGGTTCTATACTCAGAATTCAGCTATGAATAAGGTTCCTGACCTCCAAGAATCCGCACTGTTGTAAAATCAAAACACTGCAAGCAACTTTGTTGCAGGGATCAAATAAGTCACAGCACCACCTGGCTTTGGAATACTATACAGCTGTGTAAAAGAATGAAGACGAGCTAAACATATACAGAAAGATGGGTAGGGTAGATAACTCAGAAAAAGATACAGTCTGGAAAGCAGAATATGTACATGGTACACAAACATGTAGTATATATAGAAAAAAAGTCAGAACATATGTCAAGTGATTAACAGTGAATGCATTTTAAGAGTCAGGTTTGGGCATAGGGATTGAAGATTCATTTTTTACTTTATGTGTGTCTATATTTTTGATCTCTTAAACATGAACATCTTATTACTTGTGTACAATTATATTTTTAAAGTTATTGTCTGTAGTTGGGATAATGGCATGGTGGCCTCGTGAAGCACACTGACTCATAATGGCTACGGTGCCTGTGACGGGCTTTACAACACCGCTGCAAGCAGAAAGTGACAGGTGAGTCAAGAAAGGTGACAGTGATGGCCGGGCTGAGTGGCGAGCCATGAAGGTGTGTTCCACGGTTCCCTCTGTTTCTGTGTACATTTGAGAGTTTCAATAATAAAAATTGCTAAATGTGCTTCAAATACATTTGAGAGTTTCAATAATAAAAATTGCTAAATGTGCTTCAAATACGTTTTAAAAACCCGTTCATTTAATAAGATGGCCTTGAGCCATGGTTGTCAGGGGACACCAGCTGACCAGTTGCAGAGCTCACACGTCCGATTGTTCTGCCTGGAAGCCCCAGATCAGCCAGGGGCCAGAGCAGAGCCTGCCCTCCGGCCCCAGTGGGGAAACCGAGGCCCCTGCCTGGGTGGGGGATGGGCACGCACTCACCACAGGCGTGGTAGACACGCGCCCGCTGGGCGTCGTAGCTGGAGGTGTGGAGGACAAGTTTGTAGTCGTCGAAGAGGGCGGCAGGGCCTTGGGTCCGCAGGACCATCTTGGACATGTCCTCCAGGTCTGTGGGGCCAGACAGGGTAGCACCTCAGGGACCTCCAAGCTCCACACGTCCTCCTGCTGCCCGCTGCCCTCCCCAGCAGTGGGGGCCAAGACCGGGGTCTCTGAGCCCAGCTCTGCCCACCCTGTGAACACTCTGGAAGCCCTCAAGAGGGGGCTGGGAAGCTGGAAGTGGGTAAGGCGGAAGCTACCTCACACCCGCTCTGGGCCTCTGCTTCCTCCTCTGTCCAGAGGAACAGGAAATGCAGAGTGCCAGCCCGGTGCCTGGCACACGCGGCGTGCTGGACAGGGTCAGGAGGTCACCTGGGTGCTACAGGTGAGGTTCCCACTTCGGTTCCAGCGTCACTCAGGTTGCCCTGGGCAAGCCCCGCCCTCCCCAGCCTCGGCGGTCCTGCCTCCAAAGTGAGGGACAACGGTGCCCACTCTTGAGCGGCTGGGCGTCTTGTGAATAAAGCACCTGGCCCACGCCCTGGGATATTTCTTCAGCCTCTTCACGGGACTGGGGTACAGATCGGATGAACTTAACAGAACGTGAGACGTCCCAGAAACGCACAGCAGAGGTGCCTGGGGAGGAGGCTGCGCTCGGACTTGGAGAAGGAAGCACATCATCAGCCACAGACTGAGTGACTTCAGGGGCCTCTGGGCCTCTGAGTCTCATCTCTAAATTGGGGTGACGCTACCCCCCCCCCCCCGCTNCCCCCCCCCCCCCCGCTTGGACAAGCAAATGAGATTTAGGAAAGGGTCCGGCGCACAGAACTTGCTCGAATACTGCTGGCATCCTCTGCTGCCTGGAGGAGGAGGTGAGCCAACCCCGGGCTCTTCCCCGTCACCCCTCCCTGCGAGCATAGGTCCTTCCCAGAGCCCAGCCCCACCTGTGAGCGCCCGCTGGCACCGGAGGGTGGGGAGGAGAGGGTGGGGCGGACAGCCGCCAGCCTGAGGCCGGCCAGGATGTCGTGGTGTGCCGGGGACCTGCAAATCTGGCCCTGAGCTCCACTGTTGGAGCCACTCCCGTGGGTGGGGGGTCCCTACAGGGTAGCTGAGCAGTGACCCTGGAGCCCCAGGGGCACGGGCTGCCCACCCCCTCACCTTGCAGGCAGTGCACGTGATGGTCAGAGTTGTCCTGGTCGTCACCATTCAGATCGTCCCTGTCACAGTTCACCAGCAGGATGGCTCCATAGCCACCGGGTCCCCAGACCCACTGTCTCTGCCAACGGCAAAGCAGAGCTGGCGATAGGCCTTGGCCCCAACCTGGACCTCCCCGGCCTCCTTTACCCTCCCCTGGGGGCATAGGTCCCTTCTCACTGAAGCACCTCCTGCTCAAGAAACTGCCATGGCTCCCTACTGCCCACCCCATCAAGTTCAAATCACACAGCTGCCTCCCATGACTGACTGCAGTCTGTGTCCTCCTTCCCAATGGGCAGCTTCCTCACGATGACATCCATCCTTCCCTCCAGCCTGGGGTCCTGCTCTTCCCTCCACGTGGAGTGCTCTCATTTGCTTGATTTCGAGTCCCAGCTCAAGTAGACTCAGAAAAGTCTTTCCCTTGTTCAGCCCTCGTCCACCTCCTCTGAATTCCCAGTGCATTAAATGTCACTGCAGTTCCGCCCAAGGCTCTTTAAGTTTCAAACTTGGTAGGTTTCTCTTTCATCTAGATCAGAGGGTCAGCACACAACAATCTGGCCCCCAGCCTGTTCTTGTCAATAAAGTTTTATTAGCACACAATCACGCCCATGAACTTCCTTATTGACTACAGCTCTTTCACCCTTACCATGTCAGAATGGAGTAATCGTAACACAGTCAGGAGAGCTCCAAAGCCTAAAAATTTACCCTCCTGCTTTTATAGAAAAATTTTACTGACCCCCCAGCCTAGATTGTAAATAGAGAGTGACTTTTCCCGACAAAGCAGGGCCTAACTGAGGACGGGGCACACAAGGGCCTCGCAATTCTTGGTGATGACTTTTCTCCTAGTGGAAGGAGATCCCCAGCCGTGCCTGGCTGCTGACCTCAGCATCGACTAGGAGGCAGAGGGATACCTGTAATGGACGCACCCCTCCTAGCCTGGCCTAGCACAGCTGCGCACGCACACCCCTTTCTGGGCCCAGGCTCGGACGCCCTACCTTGTCCACAGAGCTCCTGTCCTGCCTGCCCTCACAGTTCACGTCACAGTCCAGGGTAATGTCTGCAACGGGAGGGCAGAGGGTGAGTCACTGGCTCCAGGAGCCCACGCGGGCCTGTGCCTCCACCGCAGCCTCCACCATCTGACCCGCGTGGGGCTGGGAAATGGGAGTCAATTCAGGAGACACTGCCAGACTAGGGGGCAAGAGGAGCACCCCCTTCCTGTACTGGGGGGAAGAAGCAGCTTCAGAGCCAAGACCCAGGTCAAGTCTGCCCCTTGGAAGAAGCCTTCCCTGACACTCTCCCTCTTCTGCCTGCCCTCAGCATGTCCGGCCCTCGCCCTGGACTTTCTTGGTCTGTAGGAAACTTTCCGAGCCTGGACTTTGGGAGCAGACAGATGTAGGTGTGAATCCGGCCTGTGCCACCTGCTGGCTGTGTGGCTTCTCTGAGCCTCGGCTTCATCCCTCCCAAGTCCAACCCCCGGCCCCCACGCCCCCTCTCAACTCTCCTCCCTGGAAATGAGATTGTACAGCACAGATAGAGCACTCAACTGGGGACCAGGGTGGGAGAGTATGGAGAGAGAGAGAATTTGGAATGACTTTTAAACATGCACAAAGATACCCACCCACCATGCAACCAGTGGGCAAATGTCACAGCCATAATGGGCAAAAGAAATCCAGTGCCAAAGAACTCGAACGGTAGTTCTGTCTACAGAAATTCACAAGACTGGCAAAGGAAACGGTATTATTTGGGGATGCGTATTCAGATGATAAAACCATGCAGAAAAGCAAGGAAACCATAAGATTTCTGCTTATGATAAGATAGAAGTTAGCTCTCGGGAAAAGAGGGGGGTGTTCTTCCCTAAGCCTCTTCCCCCAGTACAGGAAGGGGGGCTTCTCTTGTCCCCCAAGAGTATAAAGACACTGTCTTCTAAGAGCATTAAGATACTGATTTTAAGATTTTTACCCCACCTGAAGTTTATTTTTGAGAGGTGTGAAAATCATTCATTCTCATACAATAAACACCCAAACAGGGGTCACTGTCCAGGTTCTCTGTTTGTCCCATGGTCTCCATGGAGACCAATTTCACACTACCTCAGCTACGACAGCTTGAAAACTGAGGTTCTGAATCCCTCCACCTTGCTCTCCTTCAACGAAGGCTTGGTTTTTCTTGCCCTTTGTTTTCGAGTATGAGTTTTAGGATCAGTCTGGAAAGTTTATAACAGAGCCACGTTGGGATTCAGCCAGGAATGTGCCTGAGTGTGGACTAACTCTGTCCCAGGGATCTTGGATCTCGACTGTGGTGTTTTGTTGACTGCACTTTCTTTCTCTCTAGATGCTTCTTTGGGGTGACTTCTGTTGCCCCATCTTCAAGTTCACCAATTCTCTGGCTCAGCTGAGTCTACCGATGAAGCTATCAAAGGCACGTTTTCCTCTCTCTAATTGTGGTTTTTATTTCTAGTGTTTCCATTCAGCTCCGTCTTGCTCTCGTGCGTGCTGAATGCCATCTGTTCATGCATGCAATTCATCTTTTCCTCTAGCGCCTTTACCTTATTAGCCATTAACTATTAACTTATTAAATGTTGACTACATTTCCTTTCTGATGGTGCCGACCATCTGATGCCTGAGTCATCTTGCATGCAGTTTACAAACCATCAATTGGTGGGAAATTGGCAGCCAAAATTCAAGAGAAAGCAAGGTCCAGCTCCACGTCTATAGAATGCATCCGTTTGTTTACAAAAGGGGAGAATAGACAGACAGTGTATTTCTAGAAGGATGCTGGGTTGGGAGAATGGTCTTATGGTAGAGGAAGGAAGGTTTGCTTTGAATGTATACTCTTTCACCCTGTGAATTTTTTAAGTATGCGCTTGTTCGATGTCTCTACTAACCATTCCCCACCCTGCCCTTGGCTGGGGCCCTGGCCAGGCCCTCAGCGCGCCCCTGACTTACCTATACAGGTGAGGTAGAGCACCGCATAGCCCAGCGGTCTGGGCTTGTGTTTGGAGTGGTAGGAGATCTGGACCTGTGGACAGATGGGCTCAGGCTCAAACCAGCTGAAGCCAAGAGTCCCTACCCCAAAAGACAGATCTTGGGGGGTCAGGTGAAGACGGGAAGAGGTCTCAAGAATCTCTGGCTACTAATATTCAGTGTATCAGCCTAAGTCTCCTTTAACTTTCTTTGTGCCTTCTTTTCCTATGCCCTCCTCAACCCCATCGTCCTTGGGGCAAGGAACTTGGAACAGAGGTGCCCACACTGCCGGGCACCCAGCGGGGCAACGCCTTCCCTGCTGTGGGGACCCTTGCCAACCCTACTACTCACTGATCATGTGACTTTGGGTCAGCCACCCATCTCTTTCTATGTCTGTAAACTGGGCTCACTGAGTACCCCCTTCACCGCGGAGAGGCTCAGTTTAGGTGCATGGACGGGACAGGCGATGGGGTGACGGAGGATGCATGCCCCAGGTGCCCTGATGTGCCCGGGCAGCTCTGTGGCCCTGGGCTACCCACTAGACAGTTACTCTGAACCTCAGGGTCCTCCCCCCTTAGGCAGTGGGGACCAGCTCTGGCCTCAGGGCTGCTGGGAGGGCTGGATGAGGTCAGGGCCCTGGGGTGTTCTGCCTGGTCGAGGCTCCTTAAAGGGCCAGTTCCCCAAAACGTCACTCCTGAAGTGAAGAGGGAAGCCGCCGCGCTCACACAAGGCTGGTTCCCATCACCCCAGTAAAGGGCCACCCCAATACTCCTGCTCTGGGACTGGAATGTTGCCTGCAACTGGGGCCTCTGAGACTCAGCCTGCTCACTGGACAGCAAGGAGGGGACGAAGGGAGTGACCGTGCCTCTGAGCAGGGGGTGGGGAGGGCTGGGAGAGAGAGGAACACCAAGGATGAAGGGGAGGCGAGGCAGCTTGGGGAAGGGGTCCCTCCCCCTCCCCTGCTTCCTCTTTCATTGAGAGTGGCAGAGACCACCTAATCAACCTCCATTCTACAGATGGGGAAACTGGGGGCCCACGCAGAAGAGGAAGGGAGCTTGGGAAGCACGAGGAGGAGCGAATGCTGCCCAGGCTCCTCGCCAGGGTAACGCTGGAAGGAAGGGCTGTGACCGTCCATTGTACAGATGAGGGCGCAGAGGGGTGAGGTGCCGGCTGATGGCACCCGGTTTGCAGCGTGGGCTGGCCCTGGGCTACCCACTAGCCACCTGCCCCCGGGGCCTGCAGTGCTGGATCCTGCCCGCCTGGATCCCGCCCCCATCCCAGCCACAGCCTGCTCACATGACTGTCATTGACATCGTTGCTGGGAGAGTTCATGATCACGATGATCTCCAAGCCCGAGTTAAAGTGCCAGCGCC
The DNA here is from genome assembly GCA_019455555.1 of Galemys pyrenaicus. Classification (NCBI taxonomy): domain Eukaryota; kingdom Metazoa; phylum Chordata; class Mammalia; order Eulipotyphla; family Talpidae; genus Galemys; species Galemys pyrenaicus. The sequence continues at coordinate 509,201 of JAGFMF010012145.1, read as the reverse complement.
TGGTGTCGGCGCGCTCCCGGCACCTGGTCACGTTGGGAGAGATGTAGATGTCCACGCCGGGGGTCCCATAGACCTCGAACATCTCTGTGCCCTCGGGGACCGACCTGGGAGAGACAAGCTGTGAAAGTGCTGGAAGGGACAGTCCTGGTACAGACGCAAACATCACTTCCACCAGGAAGCCTTCCCTGACCACCCCAGGCCTCTCCTCTCTCCTAGCAAGCTCCAGTATCCACATTCCTCACATTCAGGAGTTCTGCATTCATTGACACTTCCCTTGTGACTTTCCCAGGCATTAATTTCAGGGTTCAAAGTCCCTGACATCATCTGCGAGAACAGAGCACTGCCTGGGACAGTCAGATGGGCTCAGGACCTGGGGTCAGAGGTCACTGGGGTCCTGCATAGGAAGAAGTCAGTGTGAGCCAGAGGGGCCAGAAGGCTTCCTGGAGGAAGCGCACACACACACCTGGGGGCAGCAGAGGGACACTTCCTGAGCCCTTGCTACAGGGCCCTGTTGGCGTTTCTTAGTGTGTCTGTCTCTGTAACCTGCTCCCTAACCCTAGGAGCTGGTGCTACTGTCGCCTCCATTCTACAGAAGGGGGGTCCGAGGCCCAAGGGCATGGAGGAGAAGGTAGCAGGACCAGATGTAACCTGGATGTCTGGCTCTAAGTAACAACAAGAGCAGGAACAAAACCATGACCCTCGAGGCCCGCCCCCAGCACACGTCCCCACAGCCTTCCCCACACCAGCTCAATGACCCCTGCCCCTCCCTGCTGACCGAGGTCAGAGGTCAGAGAGATACGCATTATTGTTTACATGTTGGGAACTAAGGCACAGGACAGGCAAGAGCCTTCCCCGAGGCGGCCACATCTGGCAAGTGCACCCGAGATGCCACCCCACTCCACTGGGGGGGGCAACTGCCCTGAGAACACCCTCTTCACCCCCGCTCCACGACCCCCAAGCCAGGCTACTAGATTCAGGAAATAAAAATGTGAGACACACAGTTGGACTTGAATTTTAGGGAAACAACGAATCGCTCAGGATACACTGGTACTGAAAATGATTAACTATGGCGTGGCGGATTTCAAATTTAACTCAGCATCCTGCGTTTGATCTAGCGATCCTTCTCCCACAGTTTACGGCTGGGGTTCCCTCTGTCCTGGGGGCAGTGGAGGAGCTGGTAGAAGCGTGGGGGCAGAGAGACAGACATGGAGAACCAGACAGACAGACAGACACATGGAGACAGACGGGCTGCAGGCTCCTCTCCCTGGAGCAATCACAGCACTTCCCCCGCCCCCTAACCACCCCCCCAGGCACACAGCCTCCAGCTCCCAGGAAGCTTGTAAACTCCTTATGGCGCTCTCTCCAACCCCAAGTTGCTCCGTGAACCCGAGGCACCCCCTGACAATCCTCTTGGGTGTGAAACCCCACTCAGTTGCCCTGGACTTGGGGTATTTCAGCCCAGCGACCCTACACCCCCAGGCTCAGCGTGGAGTTCTGGGGACCCCGATGAAGAAGCACTCCTGCCCAGGAGGGGCCAGAGGAATGGGGAGCTTGTGGGTGCTGCTCCGGAGTGAAGGCGCTAGACGGGCTAGGGGACACGCCTGCCGTGTGACCTTGGACAGTCCACCTCGGCCCCCCTCCCCGGGCTCAGTAACCTCAACAGTACAGGGGCGTCATGACACCCAATTGGCCAAACTCCCCAGCAAGTGTGAGGCACAGTAACAGGGAAGATTCAGAAAAGCACCCCCGGGACAGGGCCGTGACCAGGCGAATGAGGGGCAGGAAATGGGTGGACGGAGGCGGTGGAGAGGGTGGGCTGGGTGTCCAGGGGAAGCCCCCCGAGGAGGGCAGGCGGACCGAGGACAGGAGCAGGCACATCCGAGGGACGGCGTCTCCAACTTAGGAGGTTAAGTAAACTCGACCTGAACCCCACTTTTGCCCCTCTGCTGCAGGGAGACAGCGCCGACTCTCCTCCAGGAGGGGCGAGTGTGAACTGGCCGGGCGGGTAGGCCCGGGGCCTGGGGTCTGCAGCCGGGTTCACCCCAACTCCACCACTGCAGGAGGGTGACCCTGGGAGTGACGTGGCCGCCCCTGCCTCAGTTTCCCTGTCTATAAAGGGGGATGATGAGAGGATTGAAAGAGTGGGTGTGTGTGAACACCCAGGGAGAGTGAAAGTCAGAGGCACCCGTGCCCACACCTGTCTTCATTTTACTGCTGGGGAAACTGAGGCCCGGAAGGGAAGAAGATTCGAAGGTAGAACTCCAGACTCCCGGGCCGGTGCTGGGGGCTGTCATGGAGACTGTGTGGTTTTTGGTGGTGTTTTGAGACGGTGCGTCGAATGAGAGGACAGCCTGCACCAGGCCCTGCAAGAGCTGGACTTCCCGTTTCCCGGAGGACAGGGGGAGTGGCCAGAGGCTCACCTGGGTGAAGTCCTTCCCGTGGCCAGTCCACCCTGAGCTGCCATCTGCTCTAGACCATGCTCCCTGCCCAGCCCTGGCAGGGAGCACATGTGGTTGGGGCCTGGGGTCTCCCCACCCAGGGCTGTCAAGGCACAGGACGGTCTAGGCCCCCTGCCCATACCCAGGGCTTCCGGTCAGCCCAAGGGCCCGCCTGCACCCCCCTGGCGCTGAGCCTCGGAGATGGTGATGGGGGGTGACCACAGTTCTGGTTTGCTGGGGAGAAGGGTGTTTCCGGGGGCAGGACCTGCAGCGCTAAAACCTCGAAGGGCTCAGGCGCGCGGGCGCAGGGACGGCTGGTCACCCCCCCAGCTGCCCTCCTCAGACCTGCCAGCTAAACATGCAAATGTCAGGATCACAAGTACTGCGCGGCTGGAATCTGCACTTCAAACCAGACAGATGTGGGGACGCCTGAGAGCTGCACCTCAGCATGCCGCCCCAGGCAGTGTGGGGATGACCTGAGGCGCGCCCATGCCTTCTGGGAGCCCCCACAGGTCAGGGCTCCCCTCCAGGGGGCCTAGGGTCAGCCCCTCCTTGACGAGGAGGGTGATGAAGGTCACCGCCCTGTGACATCGGCGCATTATCCCCCCTTTCCAGGTGAGGCTCAGGTGACAGGTGACTTGCCCAGAGTCACAGCTGGCGACAGCTAGGACCCGCCACCGGCTCTGTCCTCTCGCCCTTGGAACCCCACCCCTATCCCTACAGGGTCAGACTCTGGGAGAACAAGAGCAGACATTTCAGACCCGAGAAGCAGAGGGTTGACGAATCAGCCCCCACTCAGCCGGGCCGGGGTGGAGGAGGCCAAGGCCCGGATGGCAGGTGGCTGCCCCCCCACGCACAGTCTCCCACACCCTGAGTCCACCAGCCTCCCGCCTCCCCAGCAGAAACAGGGTCAGGAAAAGGCCGCCCCTCCTAACCCCGTGTTCTCCCGTCCCTGGAAAACGGCAGCCACACAAACTCATTCTCAAAACCCAAAGAGCTAAGACAGCAGATAACACATGAGCCTCCGAGGCCCAGCTCCCCACCAGGCGGGGCAGACCTCTTATGTGGAACAAAAGCCAGACAGAAGGGCGTTGCTTTGTCAAATCAGGGCCTCAGAGGCCTCCAGAGCGGAGCTGGAAACTCATGTTCAGTGCCAACCTCGTCAGGGTCATGTGGGGAAAGCACGGAAAATTGCTCAGGATGACATAGCAAAGGGTGACGGGCGCCCTCACACACTTGGACGCTCTGCTGAGCAAGGGGTGACGCCTGCCCTTTCCACAGGGGCAGCACAGCCCCTGAGGCATGACTCAGCACGTGCTTTCTCTTCTTTTCCCCAAGAGACCCTGCTCCAGAAAGCAAAGCCCCCCGAGCTAGTCTGGACCCCCAACCGAAGGCAGGAAGACAGGGTTTAACCCACTGCCCAGACAGAGAGCCCAGGGGTCATGCCCATGTGCATCCTTCAAGGCTCTGGTCGGTGCCCTTCCTCCAGGAAGCCTGCCCTGACTGCCCAGCCTGTGCCAACTCCTCTTTTCTCATCTCTGCCTCCTCCTAATATGGCTCAGAGTTTGTTTCCCTGGTCGTATGGAAGATACCTGAAGCTATCCCAAGGGCCGAGGCAGAGCCTTAAGTGGTGCGGTGACGGTGGGGTGCTGGTGACAGCAGTCTCAATCATTGACCGCTCACCCCACGGAGGCATCGCCTACAGGCTCAGTCTCGCACAATGTCATTCAAACTTCCCAACGGCTGTGAGAGGGAAAGGCCAAATTTTGCTCTGTCATTCCTCGCCGGCAGTGTGACGCGGGGCAAGTTACTTAACCTCTCTGTGCCTCAGTATCCTGAAGCGGCAATGACAATAAACCCACCTTCCAGAATTGTGAGGATTACATCTGCCAGGCGCTCAGGACAGGGACTGGTATCTCTATCTCCATTCTTCAGATGAAGAAACAGGCTCAGAGATGTTAAGTGACCCTCCCGCGGTCACACCACTGCTAAGTCACACAGCCAGGAGGAGCCACGTGCCCACTCGCTGCCCTTCCTCTGGCTGCCCCACAGTCTGAGCACCCCGGTTGCAAACCACAGCATCTCTAAGCTGGAAAGGACCTCAGAGCTAACTAGGAGGTGCAGCCTCTGCTCGAACTCCAAGGACAGGCTTCTCGGGGGGCAGGGACTAACCTGTTTGCTCACCATTGTGTCCCAGGCCTGGCACATACTAGACCCCCCAAAATACTCAATGCACATGGGAATGAACCAACTAGGTGCTCTCCCCGCTCCAAGGAGGCCCAGCACCCCTCCTCTGTCGGGCCAGAGGTGCTGCTGCCCACCCCATGACTGTGCCACCCACTGCCTTCTCTGAGAGCCCCAACGTGTCCCATCCGTTCACGTTACCCCCACCTGGCACTGCTGCCTCTGCCCCTTGTCACCCCGATCCACCGATCCACCGTCTATCCACTAAGGAGACTCTGTGGGAGAGGGCCGGCCTGGGCTTCCTGGCAGGCCAGAGTGGAGACACAACTGCCCAGGGGCACAAAGCAGCCTGAGCGGTGAGTCACCCCCTGGTCACGCAGCAGTGGGGGAGGCAGCGGCGCCAGGCGGCAGAGAACCCCTCCTCCCGCACGAGTCCTCCTGACAGCCATGCGGCACCCCTCTTTCAGGAGCCACCAAACCCCCTTCCCACCCTGCGGTGCAGCCGCCCTCCACCCAGCTTTCGCCCACTCGGTCCTCTCCCATGCCAGCTCCTCACCCCCATCCGAGGCCCTGGGACCGGCCCCGTCTGCCTCCAACTACGTTCACTCCACGGTTGGCGTCGCTTCTCCCTTCCCCGCCCCTGGCCACGCATGTCCTCGGGAGACTGCACAGACCACACAACCAGCCCCCTGGGGTCCAGCCCCAGACCCGGCCCAGACTCCTTCCTTCCTGGGAGAGAGGTGGGGCCTCACTGCTGGCCCCGGCGCACAGCAGGTCATCAGACGCTTGACCACGAAGGGGTTTAGAGCCACTTAGTCACTGTGACTCAAGCACGTGGCCTGCCCTCGCTGTGTCTCAGCTTGTGAAAGTTGGGAGAGTTAAATTCAAGAGTTAAAGTCCAAGAGTTTAATCCAAGAGCCCTTCCGAGCTCCCTTGCCGGGCACAGGGAGGGCTACGTGGGTCCAAGTGATCTGCTAAGTGACTGACGCTGTTCCCAGAGCTCGCCGGCTGGGCTGGGGAGGGACGACCTCTTCCTATTCTGTGTGTCCAGCCAGACCCCAGCCCTGTCTGAACAGAAAGAAGCGCCAAGTCCACGTGGCACGAGCACCCTCCGCAGCCCCGATGGGAGCTCAGCCGTTCCGAGCCTCTCTGTCCCGGTCAGTGTCCCAGACTGAGGTCTTCAAGACACCCAGCTGAGAACGGAGGAGGCCCAGCATTTCCAGAGATGGCTGCTGTTCCAAGGCAGAGGCTTGGGGGAGGTCAGTCGAGCCAGGCCTGGCCCCAGGGAGTCTGCAAACCCCAGGCCACTGCCGCTTACCCATAAATGTCCACGCGGGTCTCCACGCCAGCCACACACACAGCGCTAGTGGGGTGCTCCAGAGACACACGCACCATCCTCTGCATCGACATGCCGGCTGCACTGGGCCTGGGCCACCAAACCCAACGCTGCCCCACTGGCCCCTTGGCAGAGGGTTTAAAAGCCCCTGGCCCCACCCCTGCCGTCCAGGGTGCAAGCTCATTGGCTGCAGTCCTGGAAGCCCAGCCCCTTTCCAGAGCAAGAGTTTAGGATTGGCTGGAAGGAAACTAACATTTGCATATGAACCTGTTGCTCCCATCAGGGCACCAAGGGAGTTAATTTCTCCCCCTGAGCGGAGCAAGTCCCTGCAGGTACTGACCTGGCCTGGGTACCTGGCCTGGGCACTGGAGGTCGGGGCAGGGCTGGAGGGGCGCGGAGATGTGGAGTGTTGATCTGGGTCTTGTTCTCGCTTTCCACACATATCCTACTCACCCCGTTTTCCTGCATTTTCAGAGGTGGCGCTTGTAGTGGGGAGCATCTCTATCCTGCCCCCTCCCCCAGGAGCTGGTGAAAATGCATATTCCCAGGCCCCGCCTCCAGTCTGACGCAGCAGGTTAGGGGAGCAGCCTGGCATCTGCATATTTTACAAGCACCGCCAAACATTCTGATGCCTGCTGAGAAATGACAGGCTTTTTTCTTCCTTTCTCTCAAAGAGCGTGACTTTTAGAGGCGGGACTGGCTGGCGGTCCCCTCGGCCACATGCGGGCCGGGTGATGTACTTGATGGTGCCTGCCTCACTGTGGCATCTGAAAAACGGTGGTTGTGAGGCCTCAGCGGACAGTGTGAGCAGAGCGCTGGTGTGGACGTGGAGATGTCCATTTTGGGAGTTGTTGGCGCCATTACTAGCTGTCCAGACCGCCGGGTGGTGAGGTTGGTTGGGAGCCCTTCCAGCCAGGAAGAGCTTAGGATGCCAAAGAAAAAGGGGAAACTGAGGCCGGCCGGCGGGGCTCAGCACCTGAAGCTGCAGGAGCAGAGGCTCTGGGGAGGGGAGACAGGCTCCACTGTGCGCCGGTTATGCACCCCAGGGCTCAGGTTCCCCTCTCAGGACCTCGGTTTCCTCACTTGTAGAAAATGTGGCTAATCACCAGCATGGCAGAGATAATGGAGGGACACGCCCTGCTTCTTGAGCTGGGAAGGTGCTGAATAGAGGTTTCCTCCTTCCTCCTTCGTGATGCTGACAGTCTGACATGGGGTGGGGACTGTACCTGCGCCCCAGAGCCCCCAGCTGCTACACTTCACCAACTCAGGGGTCTCTGGACCAGGACAGATGCTCCCATCTCCCACGTTTCTAGAGAGTTGCTGGGCTGTGGCTCCAGTGATGGTTTCACTAAAAGGCTGTGAAATGGCCTGGTGGTTGACTCTGCTCTGGGTAAGAGCTTAAGCCTCCGACCATCTCCCCAGCTGTTCGTAGGTGCAGTTGGAGAATAAATGCAGAAAGTGGGAGTCCCCCTGAGTCCCGGTCCACTGCTCTGTGCAGCACCAGCCTCCCTATGGCAGTACACCCATGCCTTTATTTCCCCAGTTAATACCAGCTAATGCCAGCATTTGGAAACAGATCTGTGGTTTGTTCAGACTAAAGTGTTAATGACTGATAGGAGGCAATTTTTGTCTCTTAGTCCACAACAAAAGTTAAAATAATGTGAGCATCATAGGAGCAGCAGTAAGTGTACAGGGTGAGAAGGGTGCTATTTTTAGACCCTGGAACTCTCAGACTACTGAGACGGGTAACTTAGTAATTTTAGAGGCAGGAATGGAACCCACAATGTCCTATTTCTCTGGGAACCAGTCCTGCTGGGAATTTTCCATCTCTGCCAATAGGCCCCAACCTGCCTTTCCCCGAGAGATGGAGGAGATAGGCCAGAGAGGGGAGAAGAGATGAAGAGGTAGGTCTCGCCCCTCCCCAGCCAGATAGCCATCTCAGCAGGGCCGTCAGCCCCAAGACACTGGGCATGTGCCAGCCGCCCTGCTGAATCAGACCGCCAGCCTGGGGGCTCTCCCAGCCCAGCGGGAGCAGCCCATGGCCCCGGAAGTTGAGCCAAGGAGCTGGTGGCATGGAGGGTGGGACTGGAGTGGTGGTTCTCCTCGCTTTCCTCCCCTCCTCCCCGTAACCCAACACACAGAAGCTCAGAAGGCAGCCCATTTAGAGAAATGTATGCTGACATTTTATTAATCAGAAAAGAGGGGATATCAGGGCCCCCTAACAGCCCCAGCAGCAATTCCAGAGCTTCCCATACTCAGTCTACTCCAGATGGCTTCTCCCTCTGCTTCCCATGCCCCCTCCCAGCCCTTCCCTGGGACTCAGCCCCAACTGCACACCCTCGGCTCCCGAAGAGCTTCCTTCTCCTGCTGGATCAGCCAGGGGCTCGCACATGGGGTCCCCGCACATGGGGTCCCACAGAGCCTGCTGGGAGGGGGATCCAGGTGAGCCTCCTGCACACATACTTTAAGTGACAAGAGTTTCAGGACTTTTGCTTCCCTGTGCTAGGTTTTCAGAAGCCTCTGGTCGCTAAGTGTCCCACGGCCAGAGTTTGACAGCAGCAGGTGGTCTAGGTCTCACCTGGGTGGCTACACACCTGATAGGTGGAGGCCAGGGGCTGAAGCCGCCCCACAGCAGTGGAGGGAGGGCCAGCCGGCTCCCTCTGCCCACACCTATCTGGGTCAGGGACTACTTCTGCCCTGCCCGGGGCCACGCTCCCTCTGCCTATGCCTGGTTCCTGTGGCCAGGCTGTTAACCCCACGGCAGCCCTGTCCTCCTTCTGCGGGAGGGACACAGCCCGCCTCCGGGGTTTACTCACAGGTGAAACCCAAGCTCCCTGCGGGGTCTCTGGGGGCTGGGAGCACCTGGTGAGCCTTCCCTCCCACTGCCTGCAGAAGGAAGGGGGATAATTAAGGACTATTAAAGGAAATTAAGCCCCACCTTCAGAGATAACCTAATGCCTCCCCCTCCTAACATCTGGGGCCCCCATGACATCTGGTACAGATGGCCCCTTCACACACAGAGTCCAGCATCCAAAGCCCGAGCCGCAGGACCTCGAAGCCGGACGGGGTTTCAGCGGCTGCTCAGCCTCCCCTGCAGCCCAGCCTCCCCGCCCGGCCTCCGTTGTGTGCTGTCCATTGTCCGCAGGCCTCGCTTTGGCCTCTCAGCAGTTTCTCAACCGGAAGCAGCCAGCACTTGTAATTAAAGGCTTTCCAAACAGGTAACAAGCATCCTTCTGAGGACCGAGTCGGGTATTAGAGGGTTTCTGTTGCTTTTCTTTTTAAAGCAGGCCCTCGGAAGCTGGGGTTCCCTGTCCTATTTACCTACATAAAGTAAATATGGCTGAGGTCACAGCCTGGGGACTCCCCTGGGGGAGGAGACACCTGGCCCAGGGAAGAGGCTGCCTCGCCCCCTTCCTGGTCTTACAAGAGCCATAGGCAGCCCCACCAGGGCCTGCTCACTGTGGGCCCAGCTTCTGAGGCCTCTTCTTGGTGCAAACACAAAGGGAACGTTAGGTGTGGGGAGCAGCTGAAAGCGGGGTGCCTGCCGAGGCCACCCACAGCCACCCTCAAACGTGCTGAGGCTACTGATCTTTTCCCAAACCTCTGGGAGCTGTGGGTTGGGAAGAGGAGAGGGGAGGAGACTTTCTCTCATGCCAGGCAGGCTGCTCCAGAGGTACGAGTGTGCGACAGCCATTCCTGTGTCCGGTGCCCACGTGGCCAGCACGTCGGCAGGCACTCAGGGAGGGCGCCCATCGCTCCCAGGAGGATAGAGGCCAGGTGGGGACCCCACGCCTTCACCCTGCTGGGGCTCCCTGGGGGCGGGCAGGAGGATGGCAGGTGGGGAGCAGCTCAGGGCACCATGTGCCACCACTTGAAGGGGAAGGGCTTCCGGCGCACGTTGGTGCCGCAGTGGATCTCCCCCAGCAGCTGGTGGTAGGACAAGTAGTCGTCGATGAAGGTGCAGCGGAGGCCCAGCGGCTCCAGCAGGGACCGCACCTTCTCCTCCAGGCAGCAGCGGCCGTTGATGATGGGCCCGAAGGGCTTGGGGATGCCCAGGTGCTTGCCCAGCACCACCATGTTCACCTGCGAGAGAGAGAAGGCGAGAGGGAGGCCCAGCTGCACACGGGACTCCTGGCGGGGCTGACAGCCCCAGGGCCTGCTCATCCTTGTCAGCCTCCGTGGGCCTCCAGGGCTGGGCTCCTTCAAGAACCAAGGTCTCCGGAAGCACAGAAGAAATCGGTCCACGGATGGAAGAAAGGAGACATCCCAGGTAGAGCTACTGGTAACCTACGTCGTGATTACATATGCCCTGGTGTCACCCCTTCCTCCAGCTCTTCTTCCACCCCAGAAAACTGTCCCAATAACTCTGTGAGAATGAGATTCTTCTGCCATCTGCCAGAAATGTGCACAACACACCTACGCATATATGTTCAAGGTCGACGTCAAAGTCTGGCATGGTGCACTTGTGCAGTGTGCAACGTGCTCAACTGTCCCTGGAAGCCCAGAGCATTGCTACCGTTCAATGAGCATCTTCTAAGTGCCGGATGGGTCATTACGGACCTCCACAGCCTCCTCTGAGCCTGTGACTCGGACAGCTTAAGCGCCACACTCAAGACCACGCAGTCAGAAAACAGGGAGACTGAAATTTGGTTTTGGGCTGACTTATGCTGAGCACTTTGTGGGTAGGTGGCTGCTGGAACCTTTGGAGACCCATGAGCTTATCTCTCGTGGCACCTCTGCTTTCCTGGACAGGGGATCTTTCTGAGGTTTTCTTAGAGGAAACCTCAACCCCAGATGGATGGTCAGGACTTGCGCTTGGTGAGCGAAGCGAGCCCCACCCCCATCAGTTCATGGACCCCCAGATCACGCCGCAGCCTGCTTGTCCAATGACAGGGCTTTGAGTGAAAGGCCCCAGGTTGAAGCAGGAGGGGCTCTCATCCTGGCAGCGTCCCCCACCCCCAGCCACCAACACTCGACATCCTTTCCCAAGAGGCTAATGGGCACTTCAACCAGGACCGCTCCGATAGCATCGCTGGCCCATCCCCGGGGCCCCTCTGGTGAGATCACATCTGTTCATCTGCTTGTCAGCTCCCTGAGCTAATGACAGCACCACCTGCCCCACCTACCGACTCGGAAGCACCACGGGGAGGAGCCAGCGGGTACCAGGGTGAGAGCAGAGCAGCCGCTGAGGCCCCGACAAGGAAGCCCAAAAGGTTTGGACCCCAACAGATGTCCTTCCCCCATGGGGGGAAAGCCTGAGCGGGGGGAGTGGCCCTGGGCACCCTGGGGCACCCTAGATGCCAGTGACACCCTCGCTGTGGCAGAGATGGCCTGGGACGAAGTCGCCCTGGCTGAGAACCACTGACCAGGAGGTTCAGATCTGCAGGAAGAGCAAGCCCAGGCCAGGCCTACCCCCTCCCCCGCAGCGCTCACCATGTCGGGGAAGAAGGCTTCGGCGTAGGAGTCGCTCAGGGAGAAGAGCTGCGGGATGTCGATGATGTCCTGCTCGGTCAGGCCCAGCTCCTGCTTCAGCACCTCCCGGTTCCGGTCGATGCATTTCTGGGACAGGGGAGAGGCCGCAGGCACCCAGGGGGCCAGGAGGGAGCCGACACCTGCTGGGCGCCCACTGTGTGCCCCTTAGCTAAGGCCTCTGATCCTCACGACAGCTTTGAGCTTCGCTGTCCCAGATGGGGAAACTGAGGCTCGGGCGACTTGCCCAAGGGCACGGGAAGTGGGCGGCTGGGGTGCTGTCGCTGTACCTCACTGTCTGGACAGGGGCCTATGCGCCTGCCCACCTCGCGGCCTGGGGAAGTGCTGGCACTGCTAGGGGGAAGCCCGGGGCTCTCCGCCAGGTATGTGGGTGCCGTCCTCCTGCCCCTCCCGAGCCCTCCTTCTGTCCGTCCAGTCTCCCCATCAAACCCCTTGACTCCTAGCGGACCCCATTTCTCCGGCACAGCTCTCTCATCTCACCAGACTTCTCAGGCGAGACCTCGGTTCTGTGCCCGTGGTGACGTCATTCCCCAGAGCGGAGCACAGCCACTGTGTCTGACAGGGCTCCCTGAGGGCACGGCTGGTCTCCTCCATCAGACGTGGACAGGTCTCAGCAGCCTTCAAGACTGGCAGAGCCCCAGAGCCCTCAGCCCACCTGACAGCTCCTGAGGTGCTTCTCTGAGGAGGTGGGAGACCCCCAAGAACAGACAGCAGGCCCACCCCTCACCTGAACATGAAGACTGTCCGCCCCTCACCTGTGCAGGAGACTGTCCGCCCCTCACCTGTGCATAGAGACTGTCGCTCTTGAGGCTTCTGTCCGCCAGCATCTCGTTGATGCTTCTCTTCTCCTGGTGCTTTAACCCTGCAAGAGAAGGAAACAGTCAGCCACTGACCACCCAGGGCCTGGGCTGCATAATCCAGGCCAGGATTTTCCTCCCACCTCAAGGCCACCTGAGAAGCTAGGAGGCAGAAAGTCCGAAGTGGAGACCCTCCTGGCTCCAGGTTCTGGCTGCAAGGAAACCCTAGCATGGCTCATGGCCTCCTGAGGAATGGGCCCTGGCTCAGGGCCTCCTAGTTACAGTGCTGTGTTGAGTGCCCACCGTGCTCTGGGCACCCCCACCACCTTCACTACTAGCCTTTAAACAATGCCAGATGGGGTGAATTATCACCCCCAATTCAGAGGAGGGAAACTGAAGCACTGAGAAGTTCAGAACACATCCTTGATCCCAGTCGGCAAGGAGCAAAATCAGAATTTGAACCCAGAGCTATGGACGGAAGTCTGTGCCCCAGCCCTCAGGTGAGAACACTGTGTGGGGATGGGGCATGTGGCCAGGGCACCGCCAGGCCTCTGGGGCATCTTCAGCACACAGAGGAGGGCTCAAGGAGGGACTTGACCCACCGCTCCTCATCCTCCCGCTCTTGGTCCCTGCTCCTGCTGCTGCCTGCTGCGTAGACCCGAGCAAGCCACTTCTGTCCGGGCCTGTTTCCTCCTAAGAGCAGGCTGGGGAGGGGACAGGGCGCCGGGCACAGCTGGGCATGGGCCCATTGCTTCCTGTTCCCTTCCTCTCCCCGGCGGGTGTGCCCAGGACTGCAGAGGTCACCCTCTTGCTTAGCCCGCGGCAATCTGCTGGCTCTCGCTGGCCCAGAAACAGGAGCGCCCCATCTGCAGGCCCAGCACATGGACCTGACCTGGGAGGTCGCAGACGAGGGGCTGTGAGCGCGCAGCCCTGGAAGGCATCTGCCCGGCCACGGGCACTCACCGTCAAACTGGGCTGCCTCCCCATAGCCTTCCTCTTTCTTCTCTTGGAACAGAGCGAGACAAGCGCTGGGGCTGGCCAGGAGCAGCCGGAAGCCCTGGCACGGAGAGAGGGAGAATGGCTCAGTGGACAGGTTCCCCCCAGCAGAGGCAGAAGACCCTAAGCCCACGGGGGCCCGAGTTCAGAGGCACACGAAGCTTGGGATCCCCTGTCCCCATCAATCCCACCCGCCAGCCACAGAGAACAGCCAGCAGTTCCCCCAGTCCTCCAAGCTGGTTCACGCTCCAGGCCTTTGCCCTTGCTCTCCTCCCTGCCCGCAGGCCCTTCCTCATTTTGTTAGGCCCCGGAGCAGTGCCCTCCCTGATCACTGCTGTGAGGCGGCACAGCCCAGCAGTTGACATGCTGGACCAGAGCCCACAGTCTGGACTTGAATCTTCCCCTACCACCTGTGTGACCTTGGGAGAGCTAATTGACCTTCTGATCCTCAGTTTTCTTATCTGTAAAATGGGGATAATTTCAAGAGTACCCACCTCGTGCGGTAGTTAGAGGACCACCTGGATTAAAACACGTGCATATTGCAGGTGCTCAGTAAATGTGCCCAGTTATTATCAGTCACCCCTGGGGCTTGCCTGAGGGGCTCGGATCAGAGCAAACACTCCAAAGCATGAGAATAAGTCTATAAGTAGTGAATCAGTGACTGTCCTGCCCCCAGCTCTCACCTCCTCCAGGAAGCGCCCCCTGATTAACACCTCTTAGCCTCAGGGTGACTGACTCCCAGTTCACTGTGGAGCTAGGCTGGTTCTGGGTGGCTCTGCCCTACCCTGTCCCATCAGACCAGGCAAGGGCACAGGTGATTCCAGCAGGAGAGGGGACACACCTTCTGGTCTGAGGTGGGCACAAAGCTCAGGAACTCGTCCACGTGGCCCACGGAGAGCCAGTCTGAGTACAGCTCCACGGGTGCCTGCACCTGCTGTGCCTGCAGGAAGTTCCGCACCACCTTGGCCATCCGCCGCCCGCCAGACCTGCCGGGAGGAGAGAGTCAGTCACCTCCTGCCTGCATGCGTGGGTCAGCACTTTTGGGGGCTCCTGACAGCTCGCTGAATGGCCCAGCCCCAGCTCCCAGGTGCACCCCCAGTTCAGCATCTGCCCTACCACCCCAGAGTCTGTACTCCCCAAGGCCAGGAAGGTCCTGCCAGCCCCTCCCCACCTCCACTTGCCAAAGGGAACTGAAGACTCTCGTTTTGCATCCTGGGACCCTGAGAGGTTGACTCATCCCCACGACGCCCAGCTTCTTGTTCGAAACCAGCCCAGGACCTGCGGAGCCCCTCCCTGAGCCCAGTGTCTCCCGGAGAGTGCAGCCTGGACCACCTGGGGGCAGGTTCCGGAGGGGAGGACGTGCCACTTTAAACTGGGCCTTGACATCCCACCCTCTCCGCACCTGCCAGGACACGGCCATCTGCGGGTGTGGAGTCCGCCTTTTGACAAGCATCTCAGCTGACGCCCAAGCAAGAGGCCTACCGCCATATTTGTTCAAATGAACCTCTAGGCCCCACGGTTCTGAAATGAGGTCCAAGCATCTTCAAACCCTTTACTGAGGGAGGAGGGTGGAGGAGGCCTCGTTTGGAGAAAAGTGCGGGAGCGGGAACCGGAGGCTGGAGGCAGCTGGCTGTGCCTGCAGGGACTCCGGCACTGCCTTAGGCAAGGAGCGGTACCTGCTTCACAGGTTAGGAGCTGAGCCCAGAAGGCTCAAGGGGGCACTTTGCCCCTTTCCCTGGCACAGCGGCCACCTGCAAACACAGGCGCTATCGGTATAGAAATGTTTGTCCCGGTGTTTTACAAAAAAGGGATCACACTTCTTGCCTTTGCTTGTCCGGTTTAAGGACACAAGGGTTCCCCGTTATCCGAAAGTAGAACGTCCCTACTGGGTATGGTTTGTAGGTTATTTCTGGGGTCTGGGAATGCTCAGGATGTTCGCTCTATGAACCGATGATAAAAGCATCCCCAAACCTAAAAATACCAACCAAATCATGCAAAACGGGACGTTCCGCCGTCAGGCAACATGGGGGGAACTCGCATCGTGAACACGTTCTTGCCCTCATCCAATCGGATGGTTCTTCCGCAAACAGATCACGACCCAGTGCTCCCCTCGCCCTCTTCTGCCACCCCCTGGCCGGTGACAGACACTTCCTTCTCCCGGATCGCATGGCCCCATGCCGGTCTCTCTGCCGTCCCTGCTTCTCTCAGGGTGACCAGAGAGAGCTTTGGACTGCGTCCGATCGTGTCCCTCCTGTGTTGGTGTTATCGCCCTCTCAGCAGCCAGCAGTTCCCCATGGTGGCTGCAGAACCCCACTCNAACCCCCCCCCCCCCCCCCCCCATGCTCTTGATTTGCTCTGCGCCTCCCTTCCGCCTCCAGGCCACGGCACCTGCGGTTCTCTCTGGCAGGACGTGTCCCCTCCTCCTCTCCCAGGGCTCGGTCCTTCCCTCCCTTCCTGCAAGCTTAATCTCCGAGGCCCTCACCCACGGAACAATCCCTCGACCCCTCGCCAGATTTGTTTGACTCGACAGTGTTATGTACAATTGCCGGGCAGCCCCCCACCCCAACGTGTGGAGATGCTCACGGTCCACCATGCGCCGTGCCGCATGTGACAGCCACGGCCGGCCTGACCCGACTCGGCCACAGACGAAGACCCAAGGGTGCCGGAGCCAGCAGGGACACACACAACTCTGATCTGACTGGCGGTGGCGTGGTGGATTGTATTCTTCATGTATTCTGTTATTTTAGCTTAGTGCTGGAAGTCTCGAAAGTGAGATGGGGTGGAGAAATAGACCTCAAAAATGGCTCCTGAGCGGGAAGTGGCAGGAATCAGAAACGGGAGGTTGAGGAAGGACACAGGTGCCTCCCTGGGGCTCTCCGCCGCCCTCTGTCTGAACACAGGGCGGACAGGTGGCCCCAGCCCTGGGAGGCCTCAGGGCCTCTGGGTCACATCAAAGCCACCACCAGGGGGCACACTTGCTCAGCGATGGTTTTAAGTAGGGGGAGCAGAGCTGGGTGGACCCAAGGTGGCTGGATCTGGACAGTGCATTTGTCGAGCGCCTGCCGTGTGCCTGCCCAGAGCGCCTCACGCTGGGTGCCGCTTCGTCCCATGGTAACCCCATGACGATACAGTACCCTCCCCACCCCCCCATTTTCTGCAGTTTTTCTTCTTGTGGTTTCGGTGACCCTAGGTCAATTATGAAAATAATAGGCACAGTAAGATACTTTCAGAGGGACAGAGAAATCACATCCATGTAACTTATTACAGTATATTGTTATAATTGCTCTAAATTATCGTTAATCTCTTACTGTGCCTATGTTATCAATTCGATTTGATCATAGGTGTGTCTGTCCAGGAAAAAAGATAGCGTATGGAGGGTTCAGTGCTAGCCATGGCTTCAGGCATCCACTGGGGGTCTTGAATACCTTGGATAACGGGGTCGCTGTGTGCAAATGACAGGCCCAGGCCGTGATCTCTGCTCTCCCAGACTCGGGCCTCAGGACCCGCTGCAGCCCTCGCTCATTCTACTCTTACCCAGAGGTCTCCTTGTCGTTCCCAAATGTCTCTGGCACCCCCCCCCCGCCTCAGGACCTTTGCACTGGCTGTTCCCATTCCTTGGCACATTCTCTTCCCACATAGCAATATCTTTAATAGCTTCATTTCCTTCATGTTCTTGTTGAAATGCCGGCTTCTCAAGGAGGCCTCCTTGGTGTAATAAACCGTATGGCTTACTTATCTATTATGTTGCTTGTTGTCTATTTCTCCTTGCTGGGACGGAGGTAAGTCGTCTGGTTCACTGCTGGGCTCAGAAGCCAAGACAGGGATTCAGGACAACAGCCTGGGTGTTCCACACAAGGAGACGACTCTCACTGCGGCACTAACTTCTGTGCGGCCCTGGGCAGTCTGTCTGTCCCAGGCCCCGTCTCTCTGCTGAGGGCCTTGTTGCCAGTTTTGACACAATGGCCATGGAGTAGAACACAGTCTACTGGAGACACCCTTCTGGGCTCCTTGTTCTGGGCCCAGGAGCTTCCAAAACACTCTCTTAGCCCCAGCAGCAGACCCCATACCAGGCAGACGGGAGGTCTCAAGAAATAGTTATCGGATGCGCCTGAAAGCAGGAATGAGTGCATCGACGTCACTCTTCTGAGCCTCCACTTCTCCATCTGTGAAATGGGGATAACAGCCACCCCAACCTCACAGGATAGTGCATGCACGAATTACATGCTGGGTAAATTACATGCTCTGTGTTCGTGGCGGACTGGCGACTGATTACTTGTCCATTGACTTTCTACCTGCTTTAAAGCCACCTTCAGAAGGTGGCTAGCATGAACCTTTTATCCCCACTAAGGCCCATTAGGTAGCTAGGACACGGATTTTTGATAGGGCCGTTTTACAGATGAGGAAATAGGCATAGAGCATGAAATAATTTGTTCATTTACAAATTGTTCGTTCATGGATCGCCAGGACCTTCAGCAGTGCCGGACACATAGAGGGCGTGCAATAAATATTTTTAAATGCCCAAACTAAGCTTCTACTACATGCGTACTAGGAGCCATACCCCAATCGCATGTCCAGGAAGTGGCAGAGCCAGGACTCAAACCCAAGTCCATCTGACCCCCTCCAAGACCCTCTATGGAGCACAGACCGACTGCCAGGAGGCCCTAAGGCCCCCAGCTCCAGGGCTTTGGCCAGCCTGGCCGCGAGCGCTGTCCAGGCACGAGTCACCAGCCTCAGCCTGGCACCACACTGAAGCACCTGCCCGTGCACCTGGGGATGGGGCCAGGAAGCCTCAGCCCATCTGTTCCAGAAACCTGGAGCCACCAAGGCACCCCCGAGAAGAGCCTGGCTGGGCGGCCTCCCCAGAACTGGCTGGTCATCCTGGGCCCAAGACCAGGCAGTTAGCGAAGGGTCTGGGCCGAGCTGAGGGTGTCCTGCATTTCACGCCAGCCCCACACAAATCAGTGGGTGACTCTAGCGCCTTGGGGGGCCTGTTTAGGTGGGAAACAGGGGGTCCACCGGATGCCTGCTGCACACCCCATTCTTCAGCTGCCTGCAGGTGGGGTGGGACCTGGTCAGCAGCATTTAGCAGGTGCTGTCACCTGTGAGCACAAACGGTAAATACCTCGTTTTCTTCCCGGTGACGGCTGTCAGGGTGGACCACAGAGCCACCTCTCACCCTGCTATGCTGCCAGCCGCTCCTCACCTGCAGCTCCGGGCTGACCACTGAGTCCTTCCAAATCTAGGACAAAGGCCGAAGGGGGGAGGGCAGCAGGCCCCCTCCCCTCTCTGCATGGGAGCACAGAACCTCCCAGCTCTTTCCATCTTTCCGAAGAAACCAGAGGTTTGACTTTGTAGGGGAGCCCTCCTGAAATACCTGTCTCTTCCTCCGTCTCACCTGAATCAGTGCGTACGTGGATGTTGATACTGAACGTTGGTCACTAACTAAAGCACCAGGCAGCCTAGCAGAACTCACTAGCTCTTGAGTTTTCCTCTAAAAGTCTGTGACCTGCAAACCTAAGATTCTGGAAGCGATCGAGCCCTTACTATAGGCCAGGCATGGTGACGGGCGCTGATGGGTGACGTGCTGCAAACGCGGGAGTCCCCGACCCCAGGAGTCCATCGGGAAGTGAAGACCACGACTCAGGCCAGAGAACTGTGCTCACGGAGAGGGAGCTGGAGGCGGATGCTGTGGTCAGCGCCCGCGCCCCCCGCCACCCCCTGCCCTGGCCCTGGCCTCTCACTTGAACAAGCTGCTGCCGACGAGGATTCGGCCCAGGGGGTACTCTTTGCCGTTGACCGTGACCGGAGGGCTGACGTCCAGGTTGCCGAAGGAGTCGAGGCCAGAGGGACCAGAGAAAGGGATCTCCCGGGTCACATATCCAAAGTCAGGGCCCTAGGAGAGGATCGACAATACGCGCCCCCAAAGGAGAGGTCAGTCAGGGCAGGAAGTTAGGGCAGGGAACAGGGGGTGACTCTGGGGGCTCCCACTTCCTGAAGAACAACCTCCAACCACTTTACACAAACCCCCCAGCCCCGTTCCCCAAGTGTGGGCAATTAAAGCCAGAGGCTACAGAACGCTAACTAGAACGTCCCCCCGTGTTTGGAAATTAGGGACACACTTTTAAGGAACCCCCAGGTCAGAGGAGACGTTAAAGTGCAAGTTAGACAGTATTGGAAGTGAGAGGTAAGGAAAACAGCACATTAAAGCTTGTGGGCGCTGAAGCTGTGTAGGGGAAGCTGCGGTTCCTCTGACTCGGAGGTCAGAAAGGAACAGGGCTGGAAGAGCTGAGCTTCCATTTCCATCCAGGAAAGAAGGGCCGATGAGACCCACATAAGGCGGAAGGAAGGAAAGGATAAACATGAGCGGGAAATCTGCGCAACTGTCGTGCGAGGTCAAGCCCCAGCCCCTGGGCACTCACCCCGCAGGGCTCACTGTCCCCAACTTCTTGACCCTGCTCTCTGCCCCTGGGCTTCCCCGGCCCAGCCCCCACCCAGCCCTGGTGCCCCGGCGCTGTGCAGCACAATAAGTGTGGAGTCCAGAAGGCAGGCAGCCACGTGAGCTTTGGGCCGCGTCAAGGGGCAGTGTGACCTACGGTCAGACATTTAGTGGTTGCACGGTGGTGCCCACGCTAAGCAGCTGTGAGGCCTTGTTGAGTTCCTTAACCTTTGCGAGCCCAGCAAAGAGGAATAGCAGTGGCAATAGCACTTATCCACGGGAGAGGCCTGAGGATTAAATGAGCAACCTTGTAAAGTGGGAGGGGGGGGCTTGCATAGGGTCCACACAAGCTTTCTGGGGCTGCTCCAGTCGCCATTCTGTACACGGCAGGTACAGAAGTGCCTGGCGCACAGCAGGTGTTCAGAAAACGTGTTACCCAAAGAGGAGCCCAGCCTATAAAAGCGACAGTCCTGAGGCTTCCCTAAGGCTACAGTGACCCCAAAAGGCAATTTGGCCTCCCCGAGACAGACCAGTCTGGTGACTCCCTTTGGAGGAGAAGAGTCACACTTCCCAGAACAGGGCAATTTGCATATTTTGGGCATGGTATTCTGCCCAAACTCCCACTGACTCTCACCTTCCCACCCCTGTCTCCTGACACCCCCAAAGGACCAGGCAAGATGGGAGGAGGAGTCACCCTGGGTCCTTGTCACATACCAGGATCCTCTTATAGGGGAAATCCCTCAAGCCTCTGTTTCGGGGCGAGTCGAAGACCACTGGGAAGGATTTGTGAGGGGCCTCGATGTAGCCAAACTCCATCTCGTCCTGGGAAGAGAGGAAAAGACCCCAGTGGCCTCCTCGATGGGTTTTCAGGATGGGGTGGTCACCCCAGGTCTGGGGCAGGACGCTCCAGCAGATCTTACCCAAGGCCTGGGGAGGAGGTCAGGTCAGGGGTGCAGGGGGAGCCTCTGGGGCCCCAGCTGGGAGGACTCTGGGGCCAAAGTAGGTGGAGGGAGGCAGAAGAGCCCCAGCCATGCTGGCAGCAGGGAGGCCTTCCCCTAAGGCGCGCGCCCCCACCTTGCATCCTGGCACACAGGCCGGTCTGCTTCTCTAGGGAGACCGCGGCCAGTCAGAAAGCCATGCCGGGAGCAGGCACCACCAGGGGAGAGGGGCATAGGAGGAAACCGGAGAGAGGCGCCCCGGGGACTGTGGGGGCTTCCGCAGGGGGCATGTACGGGAACACGCATCTGAAAAGGTGTAAACCCGTATCCCAAATCATATACAGTGTTGTCAACCAACGTGACCACAAAAAATACTAATGACGCCATTCTTACAATGCCAGTGCAGGCCCCTTTACCCAAAGCCGGGGTGGTGGGGGGAGGCTCGGGGCCAGGCACTCACCTGGATCCAGCGGTCGTTTCGATTTTCAACCCAAGGACACACGATGAGCTTGCAGTTGGCCTTCAGCACCAGCTCAGACATGTCTTGCAGAAATTTCTCATTTGGACCATGGGAGTCAACCACGCTGCAAAATACAGGGACGGGCGCTTGATAACTATGACTCTGCCTTGACCTCAGGGCCAGGGGGCGAGGACCAGGGGTGGCCTTGGCCCCGTGTGTGCTGGCCCTGTGCGGCGCCCCGAGACAGGGCTTGAGCACAGCTCCTGTGCTGGAGACACCTGGGCAGGTAATATCTCCAGATCACATCAGGGGCAGGGGGAAGACGAGCGGCAAGGCTGGGGCTACGGTTCCCAGGGCCCTGAAACTCCCAGGCGCGGCCACGGAGCAGGTGACCTGCTGGTTAAGGTGGGGGTGGCAGCCCCATCTGCTCCTGTTCCACAGAATTGGCTTACACAAAGGCAGCAGGGTGGAGCTGGTGAGCAAACGGAGGAAAGAACTCCCTTCTGAACACCTGCGCGCACCTGGACCCAGGTAAGCAGAGCAAACCTGTTTGGACACTTGCTTCCTGGTCTTTTGACTTATGTTCTAAATCAGTGGCGACTTTTCCACTGGTCCGACTTCCGACGGCAGGAGCCTGGAGCGGCCTGGCCAGCGAGGGGCCTGAGAAGGATTCTGAGCAGGCCGCCAGGGCCGGGGCTGGGCCAGGCTCCGGCAGGTCTCAAAGGCGGGTTCTGAGTTCTCTGCCGGCACGCCCGCAGGAGCAAGCAAGGTCTCCCACTCTGCCAGCTGAGCAGGGCTGCACTGGTCGCATGCAGGATAATCCCTCTGCACCCAGCAGGCCCCGGGGCAGGGGCGCCCTCACGCGGCGCATCAGCCGCTGACCTCCGGGCCTTGGCAGCTCAGGCAGGAGGGGCTGACCGGCCAGGCCAGCCTGCTGCTGTGTGCCCAGCCCGTGCCCTCAGAGAAGCCGTCCGGCCTAGTGAGGCCCAGCCCAGCCACAGCGCCCTGCTCCTCTCTGCGAGTCCAGACAAGGGGAGAGCTGCAGGGGTGAGGCCTTACCTGCACACATACAACTCCAGGGGGGGCTGGGTGTTGGGGGTCATGATCCAGGGGGCCGTGCGGAAGGCCACGGTGTCTGTGAAGAGGGGCACTTCGGGCAGGGTCTGGGGGCGGGAACGAGGACTCAGTGGGTCCTGCAGGGCACCCCATCGGGCCTCCAGATCCCACAGCCAGCTGCTGCCCGGCCCCAGAGCCTCCGGACTGGTCCCCAAACCCCCGGCCCCCTCCCTAGCCCCCGAGGCTGCACCTACCCCCGTGTCCACCAGGCTGGCGCTGAGGGAGACCAGGCCCGAGAAGTCGGTGTCGGGGAAGGCGAGCCCCTCCACGTAGAAGTCGATCTTCCGCTCCCCCGGCTGCCGCTCGACCTTGTAGGACAGGCGCTGCGGGCCCAGCACCTGCTTGTAGTCCGGGAGGGAGGTCCCACCTGCGGAAGCAGAGTCGGGCCAGTGCTGGGCAGGGGCGGGGGTGCGAGGACGGAGGAACCCAGGGCAGGACCCGGCGGCTCCTCTAGTGCTGCGCCTGTGGGCTGTGTGACCTTGGGTCGGCCACTCCATCCCTCTGAGCCTCAGCCCCTCATCCTCAGAAGAGCTGACTCCTTTCTCATGAGGGCCGTGAGCCTTCGAGCAGCTAAGGAGATCAAAGCAGCAGGCACCAGCCACCAGCGGGAAGAAGCGGCTGAAGGGAGGAGGAGAGTGCAGCACATACATCGGAGACCTTTGTCCACTGGCAGGAGTGGCGGCTGACGGCAGCCCCGCATGCGGGCTGTGGAAACCTTAGGCTAAGTGGAAAATGCCGGACACAAAAGGCCATGCAGAGTCTAAATCTACTTATAGGAAATGTCCAAAGTAGGCAAATCCATGAAGAAAGCAGAGTGGCTGCCAGGGGCTGGAGGGACGGGTGGGGTTCCTGGGGGGACAGGCG
This sequence comes from Galemys pyrenaicus, assembly GCA_019455555.1. Lineage (NCBI taxonomy): Eukaryota > Metazoa > Chordata > Mammalia > Eulipotyphla > Talpidae > Galemys > Galemys pyrenaicus. Next base: position 486,146 of record JAGFMF010012145.1, on the reverse strand, counting down.
AATGACAGCTAATGAGCTCTGCCCAGGGTGGGGAAAATGTCTTGGAATCTGGAATAGTTCTCACCACACTGAGAACGTGCTACATGCCACCTAAGGGTTTACTTTAAAATGGTTCGTTTTAGATGATGTGAGTCTCAACTTCATTTTTTTAAGATTTTATTTTTATTTATTTATGCATGCAAGAACTGGGGTGCAGGCCAAAGGTATGGGGGTGAGAGGAGTCACCAGAGGCAGAGTGGGGAGCAGAACAGGCAGATCGACTGAAACACACTGCTGAGGGGAGCATCGGGGAGGCAGGAGAGGTCTGCTGTGCCATGTGGGTCCCTCCCTGGCTGGGAACTCAGGCCATAGGGGTGAGACTTAACCCCTAGGCTAGCGGGGAGGCCCCTTATCTTCAGTTTTTATAAAAGCGCCAGGGCTGTCTAGACGTCACCCAGGCAGACTCTGGATCACGCAGGTTGTCAGCTCACTTCTGGGTGTTTTGACATCACAGAAAGAGGCGTCAGCCCCGGGTCTCTGCCTAAACCTCCCCTCGGGGCAAGCGAAGGAACATTCTGCTCCCGCCAGCCTCCTGAAGCCAGAACAGCAAGTCCCAGGTCATTTGGAAGAGAGGAGGGTGAAGAGGTGAAGGAAGGAGTAGGAAAGTCCTCCTTGTGATTTATGTAATGAGTAAAGGTGCCTCGGGGTGAAGGATTGGGACTCGGTTTGAAGCCACAGGCTTTGATAGCAAATCTCTGGCTGTTCTGAGCACAGGTGGGGCCTCGGCTTTGCTAGTTCCTGCTCCACCGCACGCCCGCCCTCCTCCTGCCCTCCCTCTGCCCTCCCCCTGCCCTCCACCCTGGACGGTGCCTGGTGCTGCTGTTACCTGGTGCTGCTGTGACGATGCTTGTGAAGCATCCAGAACTCACTGGTGCTAACTAGCCCGAGGGCAGAGGCGGGGTGGGGAGAGGAGGAGCAGCAGAAAGAACTTTGCAGCCCTAAAGACCAGGTTTGGATGGCTGCTATACCCCCACTTACTGTGTGACTTCGTGCATCTGAGCCTCAGTGTCCCCTCTGTGAAATGGGGCCAGTTTCCAAACCCCCTTGGGTAAGGTGTTAGGTGTCAACAGAGTGGCTGTTTGTAAGCTCCAGTGAGTTGCCCAAAAAAAGTGATGGCAGGAAGGGAGGGAGGTGGAGAAGAGAAGAGTTTGAGAAGCAGAGGCCAGAGCAAGGAGGGACGAGGCCCCACCAGGCCACTCACCCCTAGCGCAGAAGACTCCCACTCTTTTGGAATCAGAAACTGGCACGTTCAAGACCAACTCGTGGCTGTCGAAAAGCTTGTCGGGGCCGTCGCAAGTCAGCACCATTGGGGACATGTCCTGCAGGTCTGGGGAGAAGGGCACCCTTGAGACCACCCTCCCTCCACCCCACCCACAGGCTCCCCACTGGTCCCCCAAACCTTCTGCACCCCCGTCATGCTGGACAAGGCCTAGTCCCCTTCCATCACTCACCGTCCAGTGATGTCAGCTGACTGCTGTCAAGGTCGACCCCTCTGGACCTGACATTATCCCGATCACAGTTCACCAGCAGGACAGCCCCAGAGCCCTCAGGGCCCCAGCGCCAGGTCTTCTGCAGCAAAATAAGGGACCTTGATGTTGGCAGGACGCAGGCAACTGGGAAGGGGATCTGCTTGAGGCTAGCGCTGGCTGCTCTGTTACCTTGGGAACTTTTGTATTTGGGGTTTGCTTAAAGATTTAAAGGGTCATAGATCAAGGAACTGGCACTCCAGGTCTCCAGACCCAGAGTCACCCCACCCTTGAGCAGTGAACAACCTGCACAACCGCACACAGTGACCCCACCTAGTCATCACACTGCACAGGGTGATGTCACCCAGAAAGGGCCTTCACCAGCCTCCTGAATTTTGACCCTGCCTGAGCAGCTGCCTCACCCTGACCTTGGTGGAGCTGGAGAATCCCTGGAACACTCTCTCCATCCCAGTATTCCCTAGGGCCTGTCCTGCAGGGGGCTCAATGTCCACCCACTGTCCTCTGCAGGCTTATAGGAAGGCCTGAGCTGAGGAGGGAAAGATGACTGAAGCCCTGTGATCATGGCTCTCTCAACATCCCTCTACTCTGTCCTCACCAGATGCCACAAGGCAGGGCTCACTTCTCCTATTTCACACAAGAGGGAAGGAAAATTCTGGGAAGCCCCAAATTACAAAGCTAGAAGGCCACCACTAGCCTATATGACACTCTTGTCCACCCCTCTGAGTAAATGTGCTCTGAACCAGGGCCCAAGACATGAATCGCATGATAACCCCCACCCAGCACCTGAGTCAAGCAACCTTGTGCAGTGAACAACCTGTACAACCACCCATGACAGCCCTGTTTCATCTTGTCTTCAAAGCCTCACGACCCAGGCTTCCTGTCTAGAATCTTTCTCTGCAAACCAGACCTTCTACCCACTCAGCCTCTGGCATGGCTTCCAGATACTTCACTCCACCGTTCTCCCCACTCTTTGGGTCTAACTGGGGCTGACCAGCTGGCCTCCTCTACCAGAAGCCTTGTCTTCACTTTTCCTTCATTCAGTCACCCCGAAACCTTTTGATTTGCTACAGTGTTTCAGGGTCCCAATACAGCCCAGGAAAGGCAGCAAGCACAGGAACCAATCCCAGTTCCAAGGTGACACAAGAGAGACTCAGAGAGGGCAAGCTGTTCTCCGGGAGTCACACAGCAGCAAGTGGATCCCGAGGTAGATGCTAACGCCGATTTATGCCACTTGGGCAGGCCTCAGGTGGGTTCCCCACACCGTTAGGAGTGACGCCTTCTGGAAGGAGGGCCACCCCACCCCAGGACGGCCCCAGCTGACTGACAGCCCTGCCAGCTCGGGGCAGCCAAAGGAGCATCACCTTGTCACCTTGGCTCTTCGTCACCTTGCCCGTGCGACCGGTGTCAGCATCGAGGGAGATGTCTGGAAAGGGATGGAGAGGAGCTGGCGGGGCTCACCCCTCCCCATCTTCACACCCGTGGTATCCAGGTCAGGGCAAGCCCCCCACCCAAGCCCATGAGAACCAGGAAGCCTGTTCTGGGGCCGAGCCCTACACCTGGAGGCAGCCCCTGTAGTTCTGGGCGAGGGAGGGACCCAGGCCCTTGGCCCTTGAGTCTCTAGCTCATATGCACATGCTGAGGCGCTCGCTTCTGGAACCTTCCTGGAGTAGTTCCCAGGGCTCTGGCTGAAGGGAAGGGGCTCAGTGCGGGGCCTTGGTGTCCAGGGAGTGCAGCTGGTGGGGCGCAGGAGGCCTGGCAAGGCTCGAGCAGGGCAGGGCCCTTTCTAGATCCCCAAAGCCCTTGAGCATTCCTAGGCCTCCACCCCCAGGCTTCAGAAGACCTCGCTGCAAACCAAGCTCCTCTGGGGCGGAGGGAAAAGGGGCCGTGGAGAGCCACGGAGGCGGCACTTACCGACACCCGTGAGGTAGAGCACGCTGTGGCCCAGGGCGCTGCCCTCTTGCTGCCCGAAGTAGGAGACCTTCACCTGTGGGGACAGCGCCAGCCCTAAGCCAGTGTGGCCACTCCTTCGGAGATGGCAGAGGCAGGAGGAATGGGGGACACCTCACAACCATGCCACCGGCAGGGCAGTCACTGGGGTGCTCGGGTCCCCAGCCCCCCACCTCCACTCCCATGGCTGCAGGCTCAAGAGTCACAGGCTCCTGGCTGGAATTCAGAGCTGCTTCTCCTGCCAGAGAGACTGTGGGTGCCCAACTGGCTCCCGGGGGGTGGATGTGGGGACGCCGAGGAGCAAGGAGGGTGAGCAGCTTGGGGGCAGATCCTAAAGGGAGCAACAGGAGCCCCAGGAATTCATGGGGAGTGCAGAGAGAAAGAATGAGGGAAGGGGCAGCTGTCACCCTTGACACCGAGAAGTTTCTCGTCTCTCTAGACCTGTTTCTGCATCTGGAAGCCGGGAACGATGTGGCCCCGCCATGGTACTGTGGTCAGGGAGCTTTCCCCACCTCCCAGAACCCGCGCCAAGTGCCTCATCTCAGTGAGCCCCTGGGACGGCCCAGCAGGGCCTCCTGTGCAGCCCCCCAGCGCCCTGTCTGCAGCTCGTAAGCAGAGGAGGTGGGGTTCCAGCGCCTGCTCTCTGAGACCACATGAGCCTTTTCCTTTCTGGGGAGAAAGCGCCCTGACAGTGAGTGGGTGGGTCCCTGCTGTGGTGGGCGCCTACGGCCAAGTGAGGAGGCGGCACCTGAGAAAGAGGAGGTGCCCTTCCTTAGGTGGGGGAGACACACACATCCAGATGGGGCCTGTGTGAGCGTGCATGTGTGCAAGCACAGGGGTGTGCATGCATGTGTGCAAGGGGTGTGCGTGCATGTGTGCAAGCACGGGGTGTGTGTGCACACACAGGGGTGTGTGCGTGCATTGTGTGAGCACGTGTGCATGTGTGCGTGCACACATGTGTGCACACAGGGTGTTGCTGTGGAGTCCTTCCTGCACAAGAGTGGGGGGCTTGGTTGTCTGAGTCTAGGTTGAGTCTAGAGGCTAATGAGGGAACGCCTGTGAGTGTGAGGGGGTGTGTGAGTGCCTGCGCACACCCAGTGTTCGGCCTCGGAGTGGGTTTGCATATTTTAGATGTCTATGGAGTTGTATCAGAAAGCATGTTTAGTCAAAAACTTTGTGGGGCTCGGTTGAGTGGTGGTGATATGTGAACGGGGTGCTCTTTGGGAGCTCTCACTTTGGTGGGTGGGGAGCTGCAGCCCCTCCCTGCGGGGCAGTGGCCTCTTACCTTGAGGTCATTCAGGTCCTTGCTGGCTGCATCCACGGACACGGTCACATCCACACCGGCATTCAGGGGCCACAGGGCCTTGCCTGTGGGCTCTGTCACCCGTGCTGGGTCGTAAACCATGAAGATCTCCACCCCAGAGCTCCCAGACACCCCGAAGTTCTCGGCACCCTTGGGCACATCGCTGACGGAGAGAGAAGAGAGGAAAGGGGCCAGGAGCTCAGACGGACCGTAGCAGTGTGGTTGGCTGGGGCTGCCGCGCTACAGAAACAGCGCCCCAAGAGCTGGGCTCCAGGGACAAGCACAGAGTGGTGCGGCCAGGAGGTCAGGCTGGACAGGCAGCAGGCTCCGCCCCAGCTCTGCGCAGACTCCCACGTGACTCTCCTGGGGCACGGTCCCCCTGGCTGCAGTCACAGGGACCTACTGAGGCTCCCCGAAGCTGCAGGCTGTCCTGCCCTGGGGCCTTGGCACTGGTTCTTTCCTTTACATAGAATATTCGTCCCTGAATAGATCCATTTTCCCTACTTTGCAGGGGAATTCAAGTACCCGAAGCAACTTCTCCCCATTCACCTAGTACACCACATCCATAGGATGCTTCAAAGCCCTGGGCTCTGGGAGCGGGTGGAGAAGCCCTCGGTCTGCAGGTGCCAGTCCAGGCCACCGTCTCCATGCCCGCCCTCCACTCCCGAGGCACAGCAGCTAGGGGCAGACTTCCTGGGCCTGGGACCCGGAGGTGGTGACTCCAGGCAGGGCTATGGGCCACCTGCAGCTAAGCCAACAGTGCCCGAGAGACCTTCGTGGCCATCTCTAGCCCCTGAATAAACTTGGACCTTGTGCCTCTCTGGGCCAGGCCCTAAGCCAGGTCGTGGGTCAGGGCACAAGGTTCCATGAGGCCGCAGCCACATGAAGCTCATACTCTGAAGGAGAAGCTGGACAAGGAACCTGGGGTCACTCGCTTCCCGCCATGTCCAGCTCTCCACTGCTGCCCCCAGAGCCCAGCCATTAGCGACCACCCAAGGTCAAGTTCAATGACAGATGACCCTTGACTGCAAAGATGCTGGACCAGAGGGGTCCTTTGATATATCCTCCTGTCTCTACCCTCTCTGGACCTCTGAGAGCCCACCCAAATAATAACCCCCTTGGAACAACCAGACACCTCACCAAACCCCTCCCCTACTGTCTCACTGTCACAGCAGCCTCTGTTGACAACCGTCGCAATGGCCAACTCAAATCAAGTCTCTGCGGTTCTCCAGGGCCCCACCCGGTCCCCTTCACTTTACAGACAGGCTGAGTGGAGAGGGGCCACTTAGATTTGCGACTGCTGACTTCTTCAAGGTTTCCTTGACACCGAACACCAGTCCCAGGATGACCTGGGGCTCTTTGCTGTGTCATCCTGGAAAACCCTCCCTCACCTCCTCCCCCTCCTCACTGAGAGCCGGCCAACCTCCCTCTTCCCACCGCTTCACTTGCCTGCCCGCCTGCTTCGGGGACAACGGCTGACCTGCCCCAACTCTCGCTGGGCACCCTGTGCCCTCCAGGGCATACCTGCCCCCTTCCCCGTGCCACTGAGCAGACGGTGGGCTGCAGGTGCCTCCCATCCTACAGTCATCCTCCCTTGTCACCTACGCCCACCTTTTTCCAGCTCCCCAAGGGCCGTGTGTCCACTGTCCCTGGAGCCTGCCTCAGGGGAGCTCACTTGCAGACCACGCCCTCGAGAGCACTTGGACACCAAACCCAAGTCCCTTGTCTGCTTCCGTTTGGGGGTCCATCAGCCATGTCTGAGCCAGACGATGGGCTGCGCCTCGGAACACTTTCCACGGGGCCTCTGAGAGAGACACAGGGGCTCTTTGCTTCTTTCACCTCTCTGGCCGTCCCTGTATCCTCTGCTGCTTCCCTCACATGCCCTGGCCTCCGCGCTCCAGAGCCCCCAAGCAGGGGTGGCTGGCAAATATTTCACACCCCTCGCGACCAGCATGAGGGCGGGGGTTTATGCACATACGTGCATTACAAATGCTGCTCATATAGATGATGCGTGATGCACAGCACACAGGTAAGAGTACCTGGTATATTACTCTTGACTCTTGTGGATCCTGTAGTCACACGTCACTTAAGGACGGCTTGGCCAGCGCTGGGCAGCACATATGGCAGTGGTCTCTGTAGGCTGTGTCACGTGACCTAGGTGTGCAGCAGGCAGCACCACCTCAGCTTGTGTGATTACACACTGAACTTTGGCATAATGGCCAAGTCCCTTAAGGACAGTTCTCAGAATGTATATGTCTTTCCAGATGATCTCTACAGTAACTGTAGCCAGCTCAGCTGCAGCCCCACCACAAAGTCACCAGTGGAGGTGCATCCCACCCTGCTCATTCTCTCCCCGATAAATGTGTTGCCATCACATCCAATCAGGGACGTGAATGTGGACAGATAGTTTCATTCTTGCTCAAGAATAAAATAAAGGTGAAATGGTAAGCTTCACTTCTTCGTCAAGGACATGGCCACGACTTCTTTGCACCAAAAACCTAACTTTCTGAGCTCATCATCACAATGTAACGACTACCTCAGGCTTTTAAGGTTTGTCTGCCTTGTTAACAATGAGTGGAGTCTGGTTTCAGCCCATGCCGATTCCCATGGTGTAAACATTCCCGGGATGGCTGATTTCAAGGTACTAACACAACCTCATGGAACTCAGACTTGCAAAGATGCGCAACAGGGCCCTCGCACATAAACTACTTTACCATACAGAGACAGATGGCCTCTGAAGCATAGATAAAGGAGGAATATAGTCCAACAATTAGGAATCAATACACTTTGAGTACTATTAGCTTTGTTTTTAATGATTTATTTAATCATAATTATATATCCTTTAATCTTAAATGATGGCTTATTTGGCAACAAGCTCATAAACTTCCTTAAAAATGAACAACTGAGTCCCTGTGGGAAAGGACCCCCCCTCACTCCTAAAAGTGTGTCCTGATCATCTTTCTCCCAGCCGTCCCTGTGGGGACTTACAGCCTTTTACCAGGGGGCTCCCCTTTTACCAGGGGAGAAGCAAAGAGTCAGAACTTCCCAGTTTTATTGGAGGTTGGCTCTAACTGCCACTGGCTCCAGGAGGCCCAGACGTGGCTGTCAGCCAGACCCCGGCCCGTGGTGGTTAGGTGAGGAGTGGTCTTTTGCCCAGGCCCATCTCACAGTGGGTCCCATGGGCACCCAACCCATCCTATGGTTTTCCCGCATTCTGGAAGTCAGCTGGAAGAGACACACCGAGAAACAGGTGGGACCCTCTGCTTGAAAGTGCGTGGCCTCCGCAGTGGGTGGCCAGGTCCTCTGCTCAGGGGACACCCAGAGGTCACCCCCACCTGCCACCTCCGAATGCTTATAATCCCCACTTGCTCATCTCCTGACTTACGGCCTTTTCGGGACACCTTACGAACAGCTCCCTGGGTGTCTAACCGGCGTCTTAAATCTCACGTGTCCGAAACCTCCGTCTCCCCGCTCCTGCCCAGCAGCCCACACCTGCTCCATCCTCAGATTCCTGGTCCTGTCTCCTTCCCTCGCTCTCACTCCCTGGCCACTGCAACCCTGTCAGCTCCCTTCCACACCCACTCAGGGAGCTGACAGTCTCACCCCCCACATTAACACCCTGGTCCACGCAGGCTGCTCCCCACTCCCTCTCCCACTGCCCCCCACTCATTCAAACACAGCTGGCAGAAATCCTTTTCAAACAAAAGTTGCACGGTGTCCCTCAGCTCACAGCCTTCGCACAGAGCCTCTGGCTTCCCACCCCGCTCCCCCTTATCCTCCTCCAGCTCGCCAAGCTCCCGGCCCTGCGGCCTGCAGGTCTGAGGGCTCAGTCACCAGACCTGGCTGTATGCGCACGTCCTCATTTCCATCCCAGAGAGGCCACGTATTAAGACAGTGTGGCAGACACCATGAGCCCCGCCCCAGCCCTTGGCACCTGGCACCCGGCAGGGTAGGTCTATTTGCATATTTGCTTATTGTCCATCCCACATGTGTCCCCCACTAGACTTCAGGGGCTTTTCCCATTCCACTGTCACCAAGCTGCTGTCTCAGCACCTGCTGGGCCTGGCGTACACCCGACCTGAGTAAACCTTGCTTTGTGGGTGAGGTGGGGGCAACCCAGCAAATGGGGGGGGCCTCCCCGGGACTGCCTACCTGAACTGGGATTCAGAGCAATCTGCCTGGCTGCAGATCCCCTGCCCGTGCATCAGGAGAGCGAGTAGACACAGGCCCAGAGCACCCAGCTGGCACAGAAGGGTTTCTGGGGCGTGGGAGACTTCAGCTCCACCCCACCCAGGGCCTGCCATTGCCAGGCGCAGCCCTTTGGCGGGAGGCAGGGACCGTGGAGCCCATCCCCGGCTTTGGGCAAAAGCTGACACCTCCATCACACAGTTCTGGCCACACCACACCCTGTCTTGGAGTCTTGGTAGAAAATGATAATAATGATGGTGGGCAGGGGGAGGAAGGAGGACCATGACAAGGGGTGATGAAATAACTCCTCAGGGACTATCAGGATCTTCTGAGCCCAACCTGGCTTCCTGAAGTTAGGAGCTCCTTGCTCCCCACTTGGCTCAGCAGCTCACGCCTCAGTTCAGCGCCCCCTGAGCTGCTGGGATCCTGGGCTCAGCTTCTTTCTCCCCTGCTGGTGCCATGTGAGTTGCTGAAGGACACCTGGAGAAAGTGGCTTCCTGGACCTGATGGGCAGGGCTGAGGCCCAGGGGTGCTCCCCAGGCCCACCTGCCCTCTGGGAGTCCTGGCCCCACTGCTTTGAGGCTGGCACCGGTCACCCCCACCCCGGTGATCTTCCTGGTGCTGCTCTTCTTGGGGTGAAAAGCACAGGACGCCTGGAGGCCACGCAGGGAGAAGGGGCTGTGGCTGTGGCTGGTGCCCACGCTTGGTACCTAATGCCAGGCGCGCCCCTGGCCACCCTAGATTCTCACTCCCTTGGCATCCTGCCCCCACCCCTGCCCCGAGCCTTGGAGACGGGTTCAGGGTACGTGGCTTCCTCGTCTCTCAGATCCCAGATGTGTGGATGGGACTGTGGATACACGGCTGCTCTTGGGGGAGGAGGGAGGAAGGAGGGGATTGGGTGGATGCGATGGGAGGTGTGGGGATTCGGGGTGAGCCCCAGCTGCCCCATAGTGCAATGTGCCTCACCAATTGCTCCACAAGAGCATCCCTGGGCTACTTCCCTTTGGTCAAGTCTCACAGCGCTGCCTCCAGATCCAGCCACACAGCAGCAGGCAGCTCTGGCATGTCCCCAAACCCAGGCAAGGCAATTAAGGGCTTTGAAATCACCCCTCTAAATGAAAGGGACTGCAGTTGTTACCATACAGGACACACCATGAAAACGGGCATTATTACTGTCATTTCCATTGTGTGCTGATGAGCCTGCTACAGTGCCTGGCCCTCTCAACCCCACAGCCCCTTCACTTCCTCACTCTCTCACCACCTCCTGCCCTTTCTCCATCTCTGGAGCAAAGGGAGGATGCGGAAGGGGGAGACCGTCTGTGAAAATTGACAATAAGTGGGATTCTTGAAGACCCACTTCAAAGGCCACCCCTTCCCGGGAACGTGTGGACCAGGTGGAGGGGCTTCAAACGGGGTCACTCGGCAGCTCCAGCCATGGCTCCCCTCCTCTGAGAGATGGAGAACTGCTTCCCAGGGCTGTGGGGGCGGGGGGTTCCGTGAGAGAACGCACTTGCAGTGCTCTGCACACAGTAGGTGCTTGGTAAATGTTGTGCGCCACCCTCCTGCGACTCTTGGTGAGACCTCACGTACTGTACAGAACCCCAGCCGAGAGCCGCCCGACACCGAGCCCCGCGCATGCGCACTCAGCAGACGCCAGGACACAGCTCGCCTGCATCTCGGATGGGCGGTGATGCCACCTCGGCCCCAGCAGATGGAAGAAGGGGGCATCCTCCCCTAGCAGCAGCCCCTCCAAATGCCACACAGGGGTGCCGACTCGGGCTCTGAGGTACCCCGATGTCTCACCAGGAGACCACACATTCCTAATTGCCTTTCTGAGACACTGGCTGCTTTCTGCTTGATCCCCAGCAGCCTGGCCACGCAGGCCAGAGGCCGCTGTCCTTCCCTCTGGACCCCCACAGCACCCGCCATCTTTGGGGCCCCTTCCCAGCCATCTAGACCATGCCCTTCTTGCTTCATTCACGGGCCATGTCGGAGCCTGAGCCAGAGCAGGGCGGGCCGCCCGCACGGGAGGCGCTGAGAGGAGACCGGAGTCATCCGGTGACGGTGACGGAAGGCAGCGAGGCTCCGAGGGTGGGGGGCCTGCGCAGCTGCGCCCACTTGCCTCGGCCAGGTGTGCGCTCACCCGCCTGCCCGGCGCAGGACCACGAGTTTCATCGATGGCGGCAGAAGATCGGTGTTCAAGCAGCTGCTGCGCATCAGGCGCACCCTGAGCTCTCCATACCTGTGATCTCACTCAGGCCCGCGAGGCTGTCCTCGTTGGACAGAGCTGGCGCAGGGAGCGCTGGCACCAGAGAGCTGGCCGGCGGCGAGGCCGCAGCACCGGCTCTCTCGTATCTGCCGCTGCTCCAGCTGACACAAGGGGAAGGCGCGCGTGCTCCGAGCGTGCCCCGCGGGCGCTGGGGGAGGAGGGGTGGGGAGCAGAGGGAGGAAAGGAGAGGCCTGAACTGCAGTACAAATTCCTCGGGTGTTTCCTTGGGAGCCGGCAGGGGAGCCCCAAGGGATGCGGGCACAGAGGTAGGAAAGTCACCCCATCTCCCCTCCGCACATCGGACCCTCGCAGGGGAGGTTGGCGCAGACCAGAAGGACGCACCCGTCACCTCTGGCCCCTTCCTGCCCTGCACAAGGAGACCGCAGCGCATCGGCCTTGGGGGGAGGGGCTTGGGGGTCACTCCCTGCCTGGCCCCGGTCCAGCGTGAGCCATGACCTACGGCTCCTGCTCCCGCTCCTCTGTGCTTTGGCAGCTCGGCAACTAGAAAGCTTTTCCTTTTGCTTGGTTGCAAGCGACCTCCCAGGTGCTTCCACCCACTGGACTCTGCAGGTCACGCCCCAGCTCAGCTATTCGGAAGTTGGCGGCGGGTTGCTAGGGAGAGGAGACACCGTCACAGAGAGGTCCCTCCCCTGCCACCATCTGCCTGCTGCGCGGACAGCCCAGCCCTGGGGACACGGCTCGGCCCCCACCCGTCTTGGGTCTGGGCAGGGGAGACAGAACGGTGCCAAGCCGGCCCCTGGCAGGGCGGTGGAAGTGGCAGCTTCCAAAGGACAACTGCCCAGGGCACTGCTGGGGGAGGGCAGCAGGGGGCCGAAGAGTTGGTGGAAGCGCTGAGGGGCAAGCCACTGGCGACAAGGCCGGGGACAGTCGAGCCTGGGCCCTCCTTCATACCCGCAGCCACCTGCCCGCCAGGACCCCCAGAGTGGCCTGGACTTGAAGTTCCCTGAACCGAAGCTGCAAGCGATGCCATGAGGCAGGAGCTGGCAAATCTCGGGTGCAGCCATTGCGTGGGCCCTTCTGGAGCCCGGCCCAACACGGCCACCGAGCCTGAGGGCCCTGGCAGGCTCCCCGGGGCCTCGCGGGCTCACGTTAGTGCTGCAGGGTGCTCTGTCCCGCTCGGGCTTCCCGAGCACCTACCGAAGCTGGTCACCACGCTGGGATGCCGGTGATGCTGGTCACCCAGGGAGGCACAGCTGAATCACCCCCGGCCTGCCTCAGCCCCCAGCCCTGCAGCTGAGCAGGAGTCAGTTCTCTCCCCATTTACAGGAGAGGAACTAAATTCAGGGCGGGGCATACACAGGGCAACAGCGGCCGGGCTGGGACTGGACCCACTGGGTCTGGCTCCAAAGTGCATCCCCTCCCCGGCCGCTGCTCTCCTCTCACACTGACCCAGCAACGTGGAAGACTCCCAGGTGATGCGAATGCTCAGGGGCTGGGCTGACTGGGTTCAAATCCCAGCGGCTTTGGGAGAATCTCCTGAACTCTGTGTGAGTGTCTTTATTTGCAGAATGGGGGTCAGAGAAGGCCCGGCCGACAGACTGGTCGTGAAATTTAATTGGGATGATGTGGCGAGCACCTAGCGATGCTGCTCTCCTTGTTGTCACCAAGCTTCGGGTCCACCTGGGGCAGGGGACGGGGAGAAGAGGATTCCAGCGCTTTCCTTTGCTCTCAGACCTGACCAAGAAGCCTCATCAGCTATGCTACATCGCCTCTGGGTGTCCAGCATGGAGCTGGACCAGGAACAGGTGACCAGTGACGTTTGCTAAATGACCACAGCAGCGGCCACAGCGGTTCAGAACGCACCTTGCCGTGGCTTCTCTGGTCTCCTCTCTGGTGCCTGCTGTGGCTGGCAGAATCCGGGGGCGGGGGTGGACCCCACCTCTCCGGCAGAGATTTTCTCCAAAGTCTGGAAACACACAGGGCGTGGCTGCATTCTTTCCCTCTTTCCCTCCTTCCTGAGATAAGGATCGTGGGTGCCTTCTTCTGCCCTGCCGTAGCCCAGGGAGGGGTGCGGCAGGGAGCCTGGAAGGAGCGCCCAGCCTCACCCGACCTCCTTTCCAGTGGACACTGCCTGTCCAGGGCCCGGGCCAGGGGAGCAGTGGTGGGGTTTGCTGCAGGCCTTCCCGACAGAGGCAGCCAGGACCAAGGGAAGAGCCCTGCGTGGAAAGTCAGCATAATGAGCTACCGCTTCCCTCAACCGCAGCTTCCCCATCTGCCAACTGAAGCAAAGCAGGCCATGCTCTGTGGATTACGAAACCCTCCCCTGCAAAACAGGCCGAGTTCACAGGCGCAAACAGCAGGTACGATCACCTCCAGCTAGCAGGGGAGAAGACGGGCCCAGAGAGGCTGTGACTGGCCCAGAGTCACACAGCCTGTGAGGACAGCCTGACCCCAGGCAGCCGTCATTGACTGACTCTCAGCGGGCTCCACCCCACGGAGCTTCCTCCTCCGGGGCCCAGTCAGGGTGCAGGATGGCGTCCAGCCTTCCTCCTGCCTCGCCCAAGTCCAGAAGCCCCGGCCCCTTCCTCCCCTGTGCCCAGCAGCCTCGGCCCTCAGCCCGGCTCAGACCACGCAGGTCACCCTCTGCGGACCCTTTCTCCAGACTCTGACTCCTTTTGCCCCCCGCTTCCGCCATGGGCCCTGACACCCAGGCAGGGGCAAGGGAGGTGGGGGGACCCAAGTGTGGAAAAGCATGATGGACCGCAGCTGGCTTGGGACTTAAAGGTAGGGTGACCGGACACCCCCACTCGGCCTGGGTGCATCGCTTGGGATCCCCCACCGCCCCAGCCCCCAGCTGAGTGCACTTCCCAGGTTCGCCACGTGACGGGTGTCCTCTGCTGGCTGTGGGTTTGCCATTCCTCCCAGCCCACACCCCGCGCCCCTTCTGGGGCGCCTCAGGCCCACCTGGGAGCACAGACACTCTCGGGAGTCACGGAGAAGCAAGTGGAAGCTTCTCTGAGCAGAGCGAAGGGGAGAGCAGCTCTTCACAGGGAAAGAGTTTGGGGGCTGAGACGGAGTCGCCATTGTGAGGGAGGCCGATGCTGGCCTCTGGAATCTTCTCTCGAGTCCACCAACTCTAAAGTCTAAATCCAAAACCTTTAGAGGACGTACATTCCTCCTCCAGGTTCTGCCAGTCCCAGTTCTCGGGCCGGGACTGGGCTTAAGGCCCCGACTCCGGCGTCACTGCCCACAGAGGAAGACCGTGTATCACGGATGGGAGCACAACAGGCACCCCGAAGCCACGGCCCGTCCAGCCCCTGGACACTCAGTCCTTGGGAACGAGTGTTGGCTTTAATCCTGTAATTACCCGGTGAAAAGCACCTGTGCTTCCTGGTACTTCTGTGCAAGCTAAAAGCACTAATTTACCCAACGTGAACACTAAGGGTATCTACACCACACATTTTTACAACTCTGTTTTGGCATTTTCCTTTTTGGAAGTCCAGAGAGCGCCCCACCCAAAAAAATTAAAATCACAGGAAGCAGCCAGGGACTCAGACGCTCTCCACCAGCGTCCCTGCCTGGGGGGCCCAGGGCTCCCACCAACCTTAGACCCAGAGTAATTTGCTCTGATGCTTTTGTGGGGTTGACGGTGACCTGGGGAAATCAGAAGACACCCAGTCTCCCACCCGCCAGCCTTCTCCTCCGTCGCAAGAATAGATGCTCACTGTGGCCTGGGGCCAGAGTCCAGTCTCCAGGCAGAACGGACGGTCAGGCTGGACCACCGATGGGGTCCCCACCTGCCCACCCCTCTTCTTTGGCATGACCCTGTGGGGACCCCACATCCCAGACAGACAGCCAAGGCAGTCTGGCCACGCCCAGCCCTCCTCACTCAGGACTGTCAATCCAGGAGGCCAGGGGAGGAGGTATCCTCAGCCTCTCTGGGGGACGGAGAAGGGGGACTTCATCTGGGGGTCTTAAAACAGGGCTTAGCTGCCAGCAGGTGCCTAACAAGCTCCCAGCAGCCTCAGCTCCCTTTGCCTGGTTTTGCCTCTTTCCTCAGAGTCTCGGTGCCGAACCTCACTTAGTGGTGTCAGCTTTTCCACGCCTGGAAACTTCTAAGCTTCCTTGGGCTGGGACACCTGAGGCACACAATTACCCTGAACATAAATATCTCTCCGAATAACCAGTCCACGCGGCACCTGGGGGGATTAATCACTTCCCGTGATGTCACCCCCACATGCTCATCTCCACTGGCTCCCCTGGAGGGCTCAGGCTCAAGGCAGCTCAGGGGCCCCGTACGCTTCTCTTTGGGGGCTGGGGGGGCAGGGAGCTTCCCTCTTCTGCCGGCAAAGCCAAACAGAAACCCCTTGTTCAGCCTCAGCCAGAGCCAGGCAGATGGTAATGGGGTGGGGAAGCCCCAAGTGCAGCGTCGAATGTAGCCCTTGCCTCCCAGCACCCTAACCCCTGGAGGGAACTTCAGGCTCTTAAAAAACATTCCCCAGGGTGACAATTCCCTGCCCCTCTCTGTTTCTCCACCTCCCATAGACCCCTGCGGCAGGAAGCTCTTCAGTCTTTTTTTAAGCAGAATGAGTTTCTGCCTTCTAGTGTGGAGATTCAGAGGCTGTGACCCCATCACCACCGAGACGCTGGGGAAAGTTCCTGAAAGCCGCGTGGGGGCCTCTCCCACGGTCACCCGGGGCCCGAAGCTGTCCCCCTCCAGAGTTGACCAGAGCACAGCAACTGTGGACACCCGGGCAATTTCCTGTGCCCCCAACGGGGCTGAGAAGCTCACACCACCAGTGGGGATGCTATAGTATTGGTGACCCCAAGAGGGTCCCCTTGTGGGGTTCCCACCATGCATCCTGATCTGCCCTCTGCTCCTCCCTCCCTCTGAGACAAGGGGGGAAGAACAGGTGCCGATAAAAGGACCCACAGAGCCATCAGAGCTACAAGCCCATCTCTGTGCACCCCCACCCGTCAAAGTCACTGCCATTGCTTCACCATTTGTCAGACGAGGAAAGGGAGGCTCGGAGAAGTATTACAGCTCACCCGGGATCACACAGCCACAACGCATCCGGGTGCTTCTCTCCAAGAGTGAAGAGGGGACCGAGCTCATCGTGTCAGAGCTGGGGTGGGGAAACAGGCCCCCGGGGCCAGCGGCGTGGCCCAGGCCAGGCAGCCCATCAGCCGCAGAGCGGGGACCAGCATCCAGGCCCCGGTGCCTAGCGGCATCTCCAGGGCCTGCGGGGCTGAAATTACCTCCCAGAGACATCCCCGGGAGGAGAGAAGGGGTCAGGAAGGCAGGACCCCTTCCCTGCTCTTACGAGAAAACCACACCATATAGAGGACGGGAGCTTAACGAGCTGGACTTGCAGCTAAACAGCGGCTTTTCTATTTTAATGTGAGTTGTCCCACGCAGTACACCAAGAAGCATCTTGTTTATCTGAAAGTCAAACTTAACTGGGCAGCCTGGATTTTCATTGGCTAAACCTGGCAACAACGTGTTCCAAGGGTAGGAGAAGATGGCCTCTCTGCCCGCCCTCTGGATGGAGAGCCCCAGGCCCCCCAGGCCCCCCCCCACAACCTGCTCTCCCACCCCTGCCCCATCCCTGCAGCAGCCTGAGGAGGCCAGAGTTTCCGAGACAGAGGTTCACCTGGGATCGGGGAGCAGCTCAGACCCCAAGCTGACCCTCATTTTCCACCTCCTCTTACAGGGGGCGCCCCACCCTTATGCAGGGGTTTCAGCCCCGTTCGACTCCACAGGGGTGGAGTTCACAGACATCTGTGAGACCACCAGAGTCCAACCCCCTGTGGCCAGGTGGGGAAGCCGAGGCTGGGCCAGGTCATGGAATCGCCATCTCGCGAGAGCCAAGACGGGGAGGATGTGGCCTTCTGCAGCCCTCAGCTGCCATCGCTGCCACCCCACCCCCACCCCCGTCATCGCCGCCATCACAACAAACCAAGTCCCAGCTCTCCTTCCGAGTTCGTTTCCTTTTCAGCTCATTGAATCATCCCCTCACCACTCCCTCCTGCTCCCAATCACCCTGGCCGGCACCCATGGATCGGGCTGTCCCACACCCCGCCCCTCGATCTAGATCTTGGTAAGTTTTGGGGGAGGCCCAGTTCCGTCCCCGCGTTCAGCAACAGTTCATTCTGACGCGCCGCTCCAGTGCCGCTCAGCTGTCAGGTCGCAGAGCCCGGGCTCCACAGCCTGCCGGGGCTCGGAGCGGGAACCCTTCCCCGGCCCGAGGCCAGGACGTGCTCACCCCTGCCCGGAGCCAGAGCTCGGGTGCCTGACCCTCGTCCCTCCCTCCCGTGCTTGGCTGTCCAAACAGCCTCCGCCTGCAGCCTGCTGCCTCCAACTGTCCTCCGACGCCGCACTGCTGCGGGATCCTCCGGCTAGCCCAGGGCTCCGCGGCCAGGCCCCTGGGCGCTCACCTGTGGACGTCCACGTACGTCTCCACTCCCACCACACACACGATGTAGGTTGGCTTCTTCAGAGACAGCTGCACGGCTCTCCGCAGGGCCATCCTGTCCCCCTCCCGGCCTCCGCGCTCGGGCTTCCTGGCTCCTCTCCTGGGCACCTTGTGGCCAGCGAGGAGCGTGAGTTCTGCCAGGTCCGTGCTTTCCTCCTCCCTTTTAATTTCACTCTGTGACCTGATTAGCCTGCCTGAGCCAGGTCCCCACCTCCTGGCTCCACGCCCAGCCCTCCTCACTCAGGACTGTCAATCCAGAAGGCCAGGGGAGGAGGCACCCTCAGCCTCTCTGGGGGACGAAGTGGGGGGCTTCATCTGGGGGTCTTAAAACAGGGCTTAGCTGCCAGCAGGTGCCTAACAAGCTCCCAGCAGCCTCAGCTCCCTTTGCCTGGTTTTGCCTCTTTCCTCAGAGTCTCGGTGCCGAACCTCACTTAGTGGTGTCAGCTTTTCCAGAGGCTGACTGCCGGG
Organism: Galemys pyrenaicus; assembly: GCA_019455555.1. Taxonomy (NCBI): domain Eukaryota; kingdom Metazoa; phylum Chordata; class Mammalia; order Eulipotyphla; family Talpidae; genus Galemys; species Galemys pyrenaicus. Next base: position 468,008 of record JAGFMF010012145.1, on the reverse strand, counting down.
AGCCACAGATCTTATCTCAGCGGCTTAGCAGAGCTGACATGGTCTGCAAAGACACGGGATAGCACACAAAGCACAGTGCAGCCGGACCATCTGGGTTCACCTCCCCGCTCTGCCTCTTGCCGCCCTGATCCGGGCACATCCCGAACCTCTCTGTGACTCCGTTTCCCCGTATGTAGGATGGCAGTTAGAACAAGTCTCGTCTACTGACTGGATGTGGGCATTACGTGAGCCGTAGGTGGGAGGTTTAGCACAATATTTGACACCCAATATTCTGTAAAAGAAATGCTGGACACTGTTATGCTCCCCTCATCACCGGGAAGAGAATTGGGGGGCAGGTCACAATGCTGGTAAGTGGGAGATCCACAGCTCACACCCACACACCCCTGACTCACCATACTGTACCCCTCAAAGGAGAGGCTATACCCTGTACTCTGCTTGCACAGTGGCGGAGGTCACCCCGGTGAGTTGTAGGCGGGCAGGGTCCTTAAAAAGAAATCCAGACGAATAGGTTGGGGAAGTCTGGTTTATTTCTGAAACTGCCCCCCTCCTTATGGCTCTGACAAGTTCTGGCCTGTTGTCATTCATGCGACAAACATTTTTTTTATCACCGACATTGTGTTAGGCACTCCTTTAGGTTTGGAGGGTAAAACCAAACAGACCAGTCTCTGGGGAGCGAGGTGATAAGGAAGTCACATACACACAGTGTGGGGGACACCTGATGCCCAGCGAGGGTCAGCCGTCGGTGGAGGGTGTGTCTGTAGGTAACATGAAGGTGGTCGGACCCTATCTTAAAGGTGGAGCCGAGAGTTTGCTGATGGATTAGAAGTGAGCGAGAGAAAGAGGAGCCATGGATCACTGGGCTGTTCTCGGCCCCAGCAGCTAGAAGGACAGATTGTCCCCGGAGGGGCAGGAGGGCTGGGGAGGACTGGGGAGGGCGAGCTGGGCAAGAGGGGGTGGAAGATTCTGTGCTGGACCTATTAGATATGAAATGTCGGCCAGACTCTGAGTGGGGACAACGAATTTCAGGTCACAAATTGCTCCACAGTAGGTATCAGCAGTGACAAGGAAGGGGGTTCCCTCAGGAAACACAGGACACCCCTCCTCAGCCCGAGGGTCTTCTCTCCCCAGGCAGCCATTGCAAAGAGTGGAACAACCAGAACTCTCACGTCCACACTCCTGGGAAGCACAGAGAGGATGGCAAAGAGAGGGTTGGAGAGGAGAAACACCCCGAGTTTTGTGGGACAGGACGGGGATACAGTTTCTGTCTCCAGGAACCCCCAGTTTGATTAAGAGAGGTAGGAAACATACAAATGGCTTAAACCTTTAGTTGGTTACTTTCGATTTTGTAGAGCTTCTGGAATGACCTTTCTTGCTGCCAGTATATCTCACCCCAAATGCTCTTGATCTGTAAATACCCACAAAGATACCAAGGCAAAGTCTGGATTTATCCCCTGGATACAGTTCCTAGCAAAACAGGCCTTCAAGTATGAGTGGTTTCCCGCACCCCAATCCTATCCCTCATTAACCAGGACAGGAGCCACTGGCCATGTGCAATGTGAGGTAGAATGTCGAGAATAGGTCCTCGAAGAGCACATGGGTCTATCCCTATTAGGTAAGCGTGGATGGATGGATGGATGATGGATAGATGGGTGGGTGGATGGATGGATGAATAGATGGATGGATGGATGGATGGGAGGATGGATGGATGATGGATAGATGTGTGGGTGGATGGATGGATGGATGGGTAGGTGGGAGGATGGATGAATGGATGGATGGATGGATGGATGATGGATAGATGTGTGGGTGGATGGATGAATGGATGGATATATGGATGGATGGTGGAAGGATGGATGGGTAGGTGGAAGGATGGATGGATGGATGGATGGATGGATGATGGATAGATGTGTGGGTGGATGGATGGATAGATGGATATATGGATGGATGGTGGAAGGATGGATGGGTAGGTGGAAGGATGGATGGATGGATGGATGGATGGTGGGTGGATGGGTAAGTGGATGGATGGGTGAGAAGATGGATAAATGGGAAGATGGATGGATGGATGGATGGTGGATGGGTGGGTAGGTGGAAGGATGGATGAATGGATGGATGGTGGATGGGTGGGTAGGTGGATGGATGGATGGATGGATGGGAAGATGGATAGATGGGAAGATGGATGGATGGTTGGATGGATGGTTGGATGGATGGTTGGATGGATGGATGGATGGATGGATGGATGGATGGATGGATGGATGGATGGATGGATGGATGGATGGGTAGGTGGAAGGATGGATGAGTGACTGGATGGGTGGGAACGAGGAAAGAAGACAGGTTGGTGCAAAGATGACTGTGATAATGGTGATGAAGGTGATGATGGTGGTGGTGGCGATAATGAGAAGGAGGAGGAGGAGATACTAGCCAACACACGTATGGCCCCGCCCCATGTGCCGGGTGCCGTTTTAAGTCCCTTGCATGTACTCACTTTTCTAACCCTCAAAACAAGCCTGGAATCCCAAGTTCAAACAGACCACAGCGTGAGTGGGCAGGAAGTGTTTTTGTGGGTTGTGGGCAGAACCAGGGCCCGGGAAGGTCATGGTGTGTTAAAAGCCTTGTTCGTAAAGCCAGAGGAGAGCGGGAGGGAAGAGCAGGGAGGCTGAGGGGAGGCCCGCGCAGCCCCTTCACAGACGTTCTGAAGGTCCGCGGCCGGGAAGCCTAGGAGCCAGGATTTGACCCAGGTCATCTCTCCCAGGACGGGCTCATAATTGTGGAGTAGAGCCCCAGGACGTAGAACAGCAAGTCACTTTGACTCCTTCCTCATACTTTTGTGTATTGTTTGCATAGGTTTTGTGTTAAATCTTGTCATCATTGGGGAAAAAAATAAAGTCTCTCTTTGAGGAAAAAGAAGAAGTGTTTCCTCCTCTCAGCCTCCCAACCCTCGTCCCACCCAACTATACTCTGTTATTTGCTCCCTGCCTCCCTTCCTCTTTCTTTCTGCTCGAAGAACATTCTTTTTAATGCCCCAGCCCCTGCCCTGCCCACAACCTACGAAGGTACACCCTGCACGTCTGTTCTGTGGTCTCTTTGAACTTGGGATTCCAGGCTCAGTTGGTCAGATTTGGGAGGAGCAAGGGTGGGGGAACTAGGTGACATCACTGCCCCCTCTCTCCCCGGCAGGTAGAAACTTCACCTGGGAGGACCTGCTTTCGTGAGTCTCGCATGCCCCCATGCAGGAGGGAAATCCTCCCGCCAGCTTCTGGGGGCATCCTGGGCCTCTTCGGTTCCAGAACATCTTTTGACCAACCAAGGACACTGTCGTCAAGAGGGTGTTTATCACCGATACAACTGTGTCCAGGGCTTCATTTCCCTATTTTTAAACAATGTTTTGAGCACCACACTTGTGTACACAGATGGCATAAATAGATGAAGCTGTGGATACAAGGCAATAGGGAAGAGTGGCAACTGTGGCAAAGGGAAGAGAGTCTACTTGGGTTAAAACATTAACATGTAGTATTTTGTAAGAACAGAACACAACAAGTCAAGAAAACCCAATTTGTAAGTTAGCCATTTGTAAGTTCGGCCATTAATTTGAGACCCCAACATTGACTATGTATGGAGAGGCGGATAAGGAGGGTGGTGGAGGAAATGACTGTCTAGGGAAGTTATTTGATGCCCACAAAGATAAGCTGGGCCCAGGTGAGCCTCTGCGCCATCAGGCACGGATTCCACCTGCCTCAGGCTTCACGACCGGTCAGCATGGGTTCTGTGCTGTCCCCAGGATTGCTGAGGTAGCTGTGGAAGCTTCTATTCAGGGGGACCTCTTTCCCGGAACCTACACAGCCTGTGCCTGAACTCATCTAGGACAGTGTGGAGGCAGAGAAGTAGGGAGGGGAGAGCAGCAAAGCCAGGACCTCTGAACCCCACACCCAGTGGCCCTCGACACCTCAGAGACAGCTCCGCCTGCTCTCCAGAGCCCCCAGTTTCAAGCTGAGAGAGTCCAGGAGATCCTCGGTCGGGTCCCTTAAGTGTCCCACTGGGTAAATCAAGGCTCAGAGAGGAGCAGTCCTCTGCCTGAGGGGGCACCGTAAAGCCACAGAAAGCCAAGCCCAAATTCAGGGCTTTCACTCATCCGTTCATTCACCATTCATTCGTTCACCGAGAAAATGTCTCCACGCACTTTCGGTCTATGAGGGCTGCTCTAGAAGTTCTCACCGCTCTGAGAGCTCCCAGGTGGACCCCTTCCTGTGCCCCTGACAGCGGGTGCTGGACCTCCAGTGGGTGAAGAGGGGGCCCCCTGGCGGGGGGGTCTCTGCCTGAGCCTTCCTGAGAAAGCAAGATACGTGCCGAATCCCAGAGGCCAGAGGACTTGGCGCCGATGGTTCTGAGGGCAGGGAGCGGTGAGGGCCCTGAGTCACCCAGCTCAGTCCACACCGTCCCCGCAGCGCCCAAATCCAGTCCCAGTCTCCACGGGCACCACACCATCAGGAATCACCGGCTCCTCCTCGGCTCTGGGGTGCAGTGTCAGCAGCTCTAACGACCCCCGTGTGCAGGGCTGGGCTGTGCTGCGTGGGCCCAGGGGGCCTGCGGTCAGCAGAGTCAGCCCCCACACACACAGGTGGCCAACTCAGCAGCCTAGAAGGCTCGTTGCCTCCTTCTCTGCACCACCTCGGTCAACTCTCCCATCTCAGCCAACATCGCTGCGTCCACAGGGGCCCAAGCAGAGACCAGGCAACCTCCCTGTCCTTCTCCTCCTCACACTAAATGCCCAGCAGTCTCCCCATCGGACCCATCAGCTCTACCTCTCAAACTTCTCTTGCCCTGTCACCCCTCTGCTCCCACCCCCAACCCCACCCGGTGCCAGCCACCACCCACTCTCAGCAGAGGCCCAACAGCCGGCTGGTCTCCCAGTCACTGTCTCGCCGCAATCGTCTGAAACAGACATTGGCTCACGTCCTTCCCCTGTAAAGTCTGCTCTGGCTCCCTGGCAGCCAGGGTGAGGGACAGTGGCCCGGTAGATGAAGCCTGGACCAGACTGTCCAGGTTCCAGTCAGGGCTAAGCCGTTCCTTACATTTCAGAACTGTGGACAGGTGACTTAACTTCTCTGAGGCTCACCTAATTCTCAAACTCCAGAATCATGTAGACATATTTAAGGCGCCTGGGATACAGTAGCTCCTCAAGAAATAAAAATAAGTCCTGCATTCAAGGCCCCCCAGACCAGGCCCTTCAAAATGCCTTCTTCACTCAGTACCCAAACTCTGACCTGTCCTGGGCCTCCCAATGCCTCTGGGAGTTTGCTCCCTCACCTGAGGGCAGGGTGGGAGGGTGAAACTTTGATTATGACCAGTCTTTCTGCCTCCCTCCTCCCCTCCCCACTTGCACCTCTCTTCTTCAGCATCCCCTCCACAGAAAGACTCAACCCTCCCACTTCTTTCATGGATATATATCCACATCCTAATGAAAAGGATTTGAGACAGTTTACAAAATACACCCTGGGTAAGATTCTTTTTACAAGTGAGAAAATAATAAGGATTAGAGAAAGAAAGAATGAATGAAAAAGACAGGATGGACAGTGTGTCTGGTTGGTAGATTTAGTCATGAGTTCCCTAGTGGCCCAGGAAAAAAGGGAAATACAATCAATTCTATGAATCATGGTGCTCACAAGTTAAAATTAAAACAGTTGAAGAAGAGATGTGCAGCTCTTCCAGTCCCCAAGAAACTGAGGGAAATCCCCCCTCTACTGGGTGGTGCTAGTAAAGGGAGTGAATGTTATGAGTCCTATGGTTGAGGCTGGCTTGATCCACAGCTATATTTTGGGATGAAGCATTGTAGAAAAATGTGCTTTGTGTCATTCAAACTCTCCTCCATGAGTATTCTTTGTTTTATCCAAACCTTTGATTAAATAGGGAGTGGCAGGGGGTTGGGGGATTCCCTCCCTGATGTTGACTCTTCCTTGCAGTCCTAGAGCGGCGATCTGGTGTCTTCCAGTGTTAACTGGCTACAACAGATTTCCAGTTGAATCACCAGGAATAGCACCTACTGACTCACTCAAAGTTGGGGCTCATTCTTAGAAAGGAGCGGTCTGGGCATCTTGGCAGACCCTACAGAAAATGTGGCCCACCTGTTTCATGGAAACAGGTCCAGAAAGGGGACGTGACTTGCCTCAAAACACACAGCCAGACAGAAGCAATGAGGGTAGACAAGAATCTATCCTCAGCTTTAGAAACTCAGATTCTCAGGGTCACTTGACATGATTTCTTGAAAAATTCTTCTTTCCACCAGGACAGTTCTGTCTATGGGACACTGGATCTAGCTCCAGCCTGTCCATCAGCTGCTCTCACCACCCACACTGCTAACAGGATGTCTACCAAGACTCCCAGTGGGGAAACATTGTGCAGAAGAGTTCAGCATTTCCCCCAAATCACTCACCCATCTATTCGAGAAACCTTCCCTGGACACCCACGGCCAGCCAGGCATCGAGACCTGGTCCCGCCTGCCTCACAAGGGGGCAGCTTGCAGGGGAAGGTGGAGGTGGGAATAGGTTGTTACGAGCCACAATAGAGGATGTGCTTGGGGCTGGGACACGTCAGGGGGAGGACTGGTGACAACAGACTAGTGTTTGCTGAGCCCCTGCGTGCCAGCTTGCAGATTAGCACTTTGCCAGCGTCAACGTCCATCCTTGCAGCAAACCTAGGAGGTGAGCTCGCTGCCGCCTCACTTTACAAGGAGGAAATCTAGTCTCAAGAAGTTTCAGCGAAGGGGCCAAGGTTTCCCGCTAAGGAGGAGGAGGCAGAGCCGGAACCCCGGCCCTGGGACTCGGGATGTGGTCACTGCCTTCTCCTGCCTCTGCAGAGGTGAAGCTGCCTCGATGCCGTGGGTGCCCCTGTTATCAACACGCACCTCCAGCTTTCCCCCAGAAGGGCAGGAGGGCTGTGTGTGTGGCCCACTGGCCCCAGGCATCTCCTCTGTACTGGGACCCCAAGGCAGGAGGACTTGAGTCACCCAGCTCCTGGCTGCCTCACTCCTCCAGGTGCTTTGGGCACCGGCAGCCCCACACCCTCACCCTGGTGCCCATTCAAGCCCTGGAGCCTCCTGGGACCCGGGCCTGCACCACCCAGTTCCTGCTAATATTGGCCTGGCCTGAGTCCCCAGGTTGACCCCCGCCCCGTGGCCTGGGTAGGGGAAAAGGGCACAGTGCCCCAAGAAAGCGAGGGAGAGGAGGCCCTAGCATCACCTGAAGTCCAGGGGTTCACACTTAGTGCTGATGAAAGAAGAGCTGCTAGGGACCAAGGGGGTTGGGACTCAGAGCTCACCTGCCCGCCCCTTCCCTCGTCAGCTGTTCCTGCAGCCGTGTGCAGGGCTTGGGGCTCCACAGATTGTTTCAGAAAGCCGCCTGCCTGATTTGTCACCGATAATGAGCCCAGAGAGGGCAAGCAGTTGAGCCAAAGTCACACAGCACATTTCCCCCTCCGCCTGGGGAGGTAAGAAAGAGAATTGAGGGAGTAGGGGGTCAGCTGCCTGGTGGGCTGTACAAACAGCAGACAGAACAGGGTCCAGCAGGCAGGTCCACCCCAGGCTATGGGGCCCACTTGACCCCTCTAGGCTGCTTTGGCCTCACCTGCAAAATGGGACCTGCTATCAGCACCTGGTCCAGATGCTATACTTTATAACACATGCCCTCAGACACCTCCCGGATGGTGGCTACACTTATTTCCTCTCTGCAAGTGAAGAAGCTGAAGTGATGTCTACAACGTATCCAGCACTCACACCTGTTAGTCCCTGCTTCCCCATAGTCCGCCTCCTCCAGGAAGCCCTCCTAGATGGCTCTGGCTCCCTGAAAGTGTTCTTTCTCTAAGCAGCCTCACAGGCTCTGTCCTGGGAAACAGCCTGTTTGAACGTCATTTCCCCCATCACTCTGACAAGACAGCATATTCCAGAGACAGGGACAAGGAGGATGGCCAGGTCTTCAGCTCCAGGGGCTCAGAAAACTGGCTTAGACTTAAAAATCTAGGCTCACAGTGGTATGAGCATTGTCGGCCACCCGCCCGTAGCAGCCAGCAGCCCCCGAGTTCCCCAGACTGAGGTTCCAGCCACCCCCGGACAGACAGAGCCCTTGTCCAAGCCCCAGCCCTGCCCGAGTAACATGGGCAGAGCTCACGCTCTCCCCCCCTGCCTGAACCTGTGACTCCGGGAAGCCGAGGGTCTTGGAGAGGGGACAGACAGACAGACAGACAGAGGAAACAGAAACGGAGAGAGGCAGAGAGCAAAGGAGACGGTGAAAAAGGTGGAAACGCAGAAAAAGCAGGGAGAGAAAGAGTGAGACAGAGAGAGACAAACTGAAAACCCAAGGAGGGACAGATGGACACAGAGGATGAGAGACAGAGACCCTGCAGGGGACAGGAGCGAGCACCACGAGCCCACCGGGTCTCTTCTCAGCCCCTCCCCCAGGCTCCCTTTCTCCGAGCCCCCTGCCCACGGGCTCCAGAGGACGGTGGGCGAGAGGAGGGCCCACACCACCGTCACACACAAATATTGGCCACTCCCTTCTATGTGGCCTGGTGCTGGGGGCACAATCCTGGTGATACCTCCCAGGACGTCACCGTGCAGATGAAGAAACTGAGGCTGGGAGCCCGCAGGTGACGCAGCCAATTAACCTGGATCCACTGCCACTCTGGGCTGCAAGCGGAAAGGTCATGGAAGGGAGGCTGAGGCTCAGAGAAGGGCGGTGACTGACTCTGGGTCACACAGCAGCCGGCCAGGGAGCAAAAGCTGGAAGCAGCTCTCCTGGCACCTAGCCTGCCTCCAAAGAAAACAAAGCAAATCTCATTAAGTCTTTGGCAAGAAGGCTCCAGATCTTATCAGATGGGCCGGACCAACTCCCTAGAAGCTGTCAACAGCCCCCACCACATCCTCGTCTTCCACCAGCCTCCTGTCCTTCTGGAGGGTGCTTGGGGCCGCCCAGACTTGTCCTCTCCCCCGGGAGTGGGCCCCCACCGTGGCTCCTCCACCTCCTTGGTTCCTGCTCCCAACCTGGAAGCCCATGCGCAGCTGACAAGAGGCAGGTGGCTCTTCCGACAGCCCCGGCTTTGCTGACATGAACAAAGCATGTCCTCGGGCTCCCCAAATGCTCGTCCTCCTGGCAGAAGGGAGGCAGGACAGGCGCCAGGCCTGGGCCCTGAGCACTCACCGCCGCCATGGCCCCCGTGGCCTCTTGCACGTCACATGGTAGTCAGACCCCGGGTCACGGGGCGAGAGCAGCAGCCACCCAGGTCACACAGGCCGCAGGACACTCACCCAGGCCGAGCCCCGCTCTCCAAGCTCCCCAGCTGCCACGCTCTGTGCCACTCCCTCTGCCACCCCTTTCCCTCTGCACACACGCCCTGCGCCCCCATCTGCTGGGCTGGCTCAGGGCCTGCAGCCTTAGCAATCCTCCAGATGAGGCCACAGTAGGGTCAGTCAGGCCGGAGTGAGTCTGAGACCCAAGCAGTCCCAGGCCAGGTCCGAGTGACCCAGCCCCACCCCGGCCCTCTGCCCCAGAAGCTCCCAGCCACTGCTTCACCCTAGGATCTGCCTCCTGCTCCACTCCCCCACCCACGAGCGGCCTCTTTCTCCCCAATCGCCAGCACTGGTCCCCAAGTCCAGCCACACACACAGCACTCGCCCCAGCACTGCCTGCGAGGGAGAAAGGACACTGAGAGCCCCCAGTCTGGGGGGAAGGGGATGCTGCCCGTGTCTATGGGACCCCCAGGCTGAGTATAGCGATCACCTGCTTATTCTCAGGGCTTCCTCTCTGAGGAGGGGGCGCCATGCCTGGCCGCATGCTCACTGGTCAGGGGACACTCTCCTACCTGACGGAGCTAAAGGCCTGGCAAGCCCCTCTCCTCCTCCTTTTGGAACTTCTGCTCTAGTGGGAGAGGCACAGCCCCTGTCCTGGGCACCGCTAGTTTGACGGACAAGCCCTCAGAAAGCTCCCTTCCTGTCCGTGGACGGGACCGGCTCTCACGTCTGCGAAAGCCATCTCGCGCCATCCTCCCTGGGCCTCGTCCGCGTCCAGCAGCCAGGCGGGCAGGAGCTGCTTACCCGGCTTGGCAGACGGGGGACGGGCCCGGGAGAGTTGATAGGCCCGAGCTCCCGCAGCAGGGCAGGACTGGAGTTCAAGTTGGTCTCCAGAGGGAAGAGGCAAGGACCGATGACTCAGGCTGTTCCCCACACCCTTGGCTGGGCACGGCTCCCCTGGCTGCTCACCCCCTGCCCCAGTAGCCCTAAAACAGCCTGAGTCAGGGCTGCCCAGAGCTGGCCTTTCTCAAACCTGTTTGGAAAATGCTTTTATTGGAGGGCGGCCTGCCTGCCCATCAGGCATTTATGGGCCAAGTTTATGGGCCTGGTCCAGGGAGCCTGGGGCACAACTTCTTCTCGAGCCCAGGGAAACACCTGCTGGGATTCAGCCCTGGCCACTGTTTCTTGGACAGCTAGGCTCGATGGAGGCTGGACAGCCCGACCATGCCTTCTGAACCCTCTCAATAGCCAGGTCTCTCCCCAGCACAGTCACAGGGACAGCTCTTCACCTCACGCTGACCTTGACAGTGCAGGATGTCCAAACGGTCTTTGGGGTATTTGGGAATTTGCCTTCTGTGGGGCTGGCTCCCCTCTCTTGGCTCTTTATTACCCTCCTCCAAACCCTCCCCCCAAGCACCCCGAGAGCAACCCAGGGGGTGGTGATGGTAAGAATTTGCCAGGATGGGGTGGGGAGCACAGAGGGCCACAGCCCCCTGTCCCACCCCACCCCGGCACCACCAGGACCCCCGGAGCAGGGAAAGGCCCTGCTGAGACAACTGGGGAAGGAGAGGCGCTCACCGCTCACCCAGCGCCCCTATGACCAGCCAGAAGCAGCACCCCAGATCATTATCTCACCCGGTTTCACCACCAATACGAGACTGGGCACCTTTATGAGAGGAAATGGAGCTTCAAAGAAGCTGAGACACGTTGCCCAAGGTCACAGCACCCATGTGGGGAGCGGGACCGCCAGGCCGGCTCTGCTTCCAAAGCCCACGCTTTATTTCTCCACTGCACCCGCAGAAGGGCCCCGGGGGTGCCCGCCTCCTCTAGGGAGTGCCCAGAGCCTCCACTCAGCCTCACCCAGATGACTTGGTTTGGGGGGTTGGGGAGTGCTGGGCTCTACCCCTGGCTCAGAGCTGGCCTGGCTGCCCCCCACTGTCCCACTGTAGCCCATGGGAGTTTCCTGAAAGGAGCAATGGGGCAGGCATTGCTGGACTTGGCCTTGGGGCATGCTCAGCCCCTTGGGACTCCCCAGGCTGGGCAGCATAAGGGCCCATAGGCTCACGGACCAGCTAGAAGCAGGCACTTCTCGGGAGGCCTGACCACTTTGCGTTTGTAGGTGGAGGGGTGAAGCTCCCAGAGGCACAGGCTTGGAGCCCCCAAAAAAGACTGCAGGAGGTAGGTGCCCCCCTTCTTGGGGTCCTTCAAAGGTCAGTAGATCTAAGAAAGTACCTGTCCCCTCTGCACACAAACATGGCTTCCTAGAGCTTCTTACTGTACAGTTCATATTCTCCCGTGCCTCTCAGATTAACTCATTTATTCATGCTCTCCTCCTTCCCCCCAGTGAATCTTGCCAAAAGTGAATCATTTAATTCTTCTTTTCCAAGAACCAACTTTGAATTTCTTAAATCCTCTCTTTTTCATCAATTCCCACTTTCATATTTATTTTCCCTTTCTTTGGGTCAATCTTATTACTCTAACTTTTCAAGTCAAGTGCTTAATCCATTAATTTCCTTCCTTGCTTTCTTCCATAAACATTTTATAGACTATGCATTTTGTTCTAAGAATCATTTTAGCTGTTTCTATGGGTTTCCATGTTCTATTTACTATTCCTCTGTCTACAATGTTCATCACAACTTCCTTTCATGCACAAGTTTTTAAAAGAAATTTTAGAGTTTCCAGTGAATGGGTTTTTCTTATTGTGCCGGGTTCTAAGCCAATTATAGTGGAGTCAGATGTGGTCGGGGTGATAAAAGATAGTTCATTTTTGTTGAGACTTGTTTTATGACTGGTGTCCACATCGTCAGTTTTCATGTATGTTCCCTGGGCCTGAAAAGACAGTGTGCTCACGGCTGATGCATGGTTACACACATGTGTTTATTGTGTGGGTCTTGCTATTTGTGCTTGTCAAATCTTCTATTGACTACAGATTTTTTGGTCTGTCTCATCACTTAGTGAGATGTTAAATCCTTCCAATCAAACAGTAGATTTGTCCACTTCTCAGAGTTCAATCAATTTTTACTTCCTATATTTTAATATATAGTAATATATTTTAATAGAAATTTCATAAATGACTTGACAAAGAACCACTCCTCTGTTTTCTGCAAGAACTTGTGTAGAATTTGTGTTAATTCTTTAAACATTGGAACATTTGGGAGGTTTCTTCAGTGAGACCATCTGGCACTGAAGATTTCTCTTTCAGGAATTTTTAAAATGTCATTTCAATTTCTTGGATATGTACAGGACTATTCAACTTATTGCTTTAATTCAGAGGAAACATGAACTTCGACTGTGTTTTTCAAGAAAGTTGTCAATTTCATCTAAGTTGTCAAATACATATGTGTAGAACTGTTTGTGTTTGTGGTATTTTCTTAGACTTTTTTGTATCTCTAGGGTGATGTTTATAATTTGTTCTTTTTTTCTTTGTCAGTTGATCTTTTCAAAAGATCAGGTTTTTTATTTTACTGATTGTCTTCATTGTTCAACTGTTTTGATAGCATTGGATTTTCTCTCTTACCTTTATTATTTGCTTCCTTCAGCTTGCTTTGGTTTTCTTTAGCTCTTCCCCCCCCACCCCCCATTTCTTAAGGTGGATGCTTAGAATACAGATGCGTGACTTTACTCTTTTTTAATGTAAGTAGTACTTTAAGTTTCCTACTCAGCACTGCTTCCACTGTGTCCCTTAAATTTTGATATGATGTATTTCAATTTTCATTCCATCCCATGAAGTTTTATTTCCTTCAGACTACCTCTTTAACTCATGTACCAGAGTGTACTGCTTACTTTCTGAGCTTTGGGAGATTATCTTTTTATCTTTATGTTATTGGTTTTTATTTAAATATCATTGTAGTCAGAGAACAAAGTATGGCAGAATTTAATTTTTTTTAATTTTTTGAGTTTTCTTTTATGAGCCAAGATAAGGTCTATGTTGGCATACGTCCCATAGATCCTTTACAAGAATGTGTGTTCTGGGGGCCTCCTTAGTGGCACACTAGGTTAAGCAATGCACTGAAGCAAGCTGCAGCCACTGCAGCACGAATTCGATCCCTGCTGCTGGCCTGGGATGTGGCCCTCATGGCACAGCAGACCTCTCCTGCCTCTCCCGCTGCTCCCCTCAGCAGTGTATTTCAGTCTATCTGCCTGTTCTGTTCCCCACTCTGTCTCTGGTGGATCCTCCCACCCCCCTGGACCTCTGGCCTGTACCCCAGTGCTTGTATACATAAATAAATAAATCTTTAACAACAAAAAAAAAAAGAATGTGTGTTCTGTTGTTGAGTTGGGTGTTCTGAAAATAAAAATTAGATCCTGTTGGTGATAATATTGAGTTTATAATTATCAATTTCTGTCTAGTTCTTTTATCAATTGTTGAAAAAGTGTTAAAGTCTCTGATAACTGTGAATTTCTCTATTCAGAAAATAGAAATCTTATCAGTTTTGCTTCATATATTTTGTACTTCTTTTGATTGGGTCACATACATTTAGGATCTTTATGTTTTCTTAATGAAATGGCCCTTTCATCATTGTGCGATATCCTTCTTGGTACCTAGTAATTTATATACTTTAAAGTCTATGTTACCTAATATTAATAAAGTCACTTCTGCTCTCTTTTATTGATATTGACTTGGTGTAGATTTCTTTATCCTTTCACTTTCAATTTTTACATACTTTAATTGAAATTAATTTGTTGTAAATAGCATAAATCTGGGTGACTTTTTTTGTCCACTTTACCAATCTCTGTCTTTTTATTGCTGTATATGACCATTAATATTTAATGAAATTATTGCTGTATTAGGGCTCAGGTATGCCATTTTATTTTGCTTTTCTATTTTCTTTTTTCTACTATCCTGTGGGTTATTTCAATTTTTTTTTAGAATTCCATTTTGGTTTATCTATAGTGTTTTTGAGTACATAATTCATAACTAGTTTAATGGGTGCTATATGTATTACATTATATATAACTAATTTATCAAAATCTCCTGGTGTTGTCATTTTACTTATTCTAGTGATATATAGAAACTTTATTTTCCTTTACATCATTTTATATTCCCTATTTATAATATAATTGTCTTAAATGTTTTATCAAACATTGAGAATCACATCAGGCACCATTATGATTTTTTATATTGCTCTTTATCAACCATCAACCATAATTCAGAAAACTCAAAAGGAGAAAGAAAGTATATTGTATTTACCATAATTTTGATCTTTCTGTTGTATTGTATTCCTTCCTGGTGTTTCAAAATAGATACTTATCATTCCCTCTGTTTAGACAACCTTTAGATGGATCTGCTAGTGATAATTCTCTTCATTTTCCCTCATCTGAGAGTGTCTTGATTGTTCTTCCTTCTTAGAAGATATTTTTGTAAATATAGGGTTTTCTTTTTTTTTAACCCAGAACTAGTTTTTTCTATAGTGTTTGACTGGAATAAAATGGTTATTATCTAAAATTTCCTGTCTTGCTTGAATATCTCTTTCCTAGATATTTGGCTAGAGAGAAGAGACTTTAATGGAGAATTTATATATATATATTTTTTTTTTGTCTGATGTTTTCAGGCTGCTGGATTCTACAGTTTGGGATATACGATGCAAAAAGAAAATCTAGGCAGCTCAGCTTTATGTATTTTGAACTTATGTTATAAAACTATAGCATTCAGAATTGATTCAGGTTCCAATTTTAATATTATGTACAAACTCCTTTATAACTAACAATATATAGTATAGTTATTTATTGGTATACATTAGCAATATATACTATAGTAGTTATTGGTATATATTAGTAATATAATTAGTATATTAATAATTACTATATGTTAATTTGATTAGTATGCATTAATAAAATATATTAACATATTATAGCCAATTACATTCTTATTTCCCAATAATCTTTAATCCATGATTACTAAAGCCACATCAATTTCTTTTATGTTGGCACTGCTTTCGGTATATCTTTTTCTATTCTTTTACTTTCCAGTTTATTTGTGATTTAATATTTCAGGGGTCTCTTTGGCATAAACTCATGTATTTTTCATCCATCCTGACAGTTTGTTTTTAAATTAAATGATATGTTTCCAATTATTGTCATTACTGATTCATTGGTTGTGTTCATACAAATAGTCGAGTGCCTACTATGTGCCAGGCACTATTCTAGGGTTAGGATATGACAGGAACCAGAGAGCCAAAGTCCATATCCTTGGGAATTAGAGTTAGTTTGGGGGTAACAGACAATAAACAAATGGCTGAAACATATCTGTGCATTAATAAGAATTCCAAATAATTTATGCAGATGCTTTCCCCTCGAGGAGATCAAGTGTGGGCTGCATGTGCGTTCTTTCCAAGAGTAGCAATGGAAAGAGGATGCGGGGAGGGTGGTCTTATAGCCCTGTGTTAGTTTGCTAGGGCTGCTAGCAAACAAAGCACTTCACAGACGCAGTCTCTCAAGTTCTAGAAGCTAGAAGCCCAGAACTGAGATACTAGCAGTGTTGATTCTCTCAGAGGGTTGTGAGGAAGAGAGCTCCTCCTGGCCTCTCTCCCAGGCTTGTACATGGCTGCGTGCACATTGGCACAGCATCCTCTCTGCACACGTCTGTCTCCAAATTGCCCCTTTTATAATTAAGACAGCAGTCATTGGGCCAGGACCCACCAAGTGGCCCACTTTAACTGATTACTTCTGTAGGACTTTCTTTAGATAAGGTCACATTCTAAGGCATTGGTGCCTAGGACTTGAACACCTGAATTGGGGAGGGGGTGCCACAATTTAGCCCATTGAGAAAACTGATCAGTCCTCAGCTGGCAATCAAGGTTAGCATCAGCAGGAGTAAGATGTGGTATTAACACCGTAGTGCAGGGCAGCATGGCTAGTTTCCACAGGGGTTGAGAAGCCTCCTCTCTAGCAAAAAGACGACTGAGTAGGGACCTGAGGAAGCAAGCGAACACACTATGGGGATATGTGGGAGGCCCGAGTGCCAGGAAGAGGAACAGAATATGCAAAGCCACCAGACAGGAGCTTGATTGGCAGGTTCAAGGACCTGCTGGGAGGCCTGCATGGCTGAGGAGTGGGAGGGGGAAGGGAGATGTAGTTAGAAGGGTGGGAGGTAGCATTGTGTTGACCTTGAAAACTGAAGCACCCAAGTGAAAGGAGATGTCAATGGAGGGATGAAGCAAAGGAGAGATTCAGCTTGGCCACGGTTCCTCAGAATCCCTCTGGCTGCTTCACTGACCATAGATTATAGGGAGGCAAGGGTGGAAGCAGGGAGACTTGTGAAAAACAGAGATAATAATCCCAGCCAGGAAAAAAAGCAGTGGAGCAAGTTTAAAAAAAAAAAAAAAAGCGGTCAGGTTGAAATATTCTTTGGTGGTAGAGTGACATGGTTCACTGATGGATCAAATGCGGGGTGTGAGAGAGGACCCGAAGCTGACTCCAATTTTAGGGTGGTGAGGGGAGGGGCATGTTGGTAGGGCTAGAAGGAGGAGGATGATTTTGCAGGTGTTGAGACTGAGGTGCCGATTATACCTCTAAAAGGTCATTTGTGTTAAGAGATTGGGTAATCCCACTGGAATTCAGAGATAAGGGCTGAGCTGGCAGAGATAAGGGAGGTGGCAGGCAGGAACTGGATGTGTAGACAGGAAAGAGATAAGACCCAAAGAAAATGGCCTGGGGCTCTCCAATGATTAGAAGTTGGGGAGAGCAAAGGAGCTTGAGAAGGAACATCAGGGAGGCTGGAAGAAAACCAAGAGAAAGTAGGGTGTCCCAGAAGAAGCTGTATCTCAAGGAGGCGCAGGAGCAGCTCAGGTGAGTTAAAGGGAAGCATTGAAAATTGACCCTGCCAAGTCTCCCAAATGATACCTTTTATCACACAATGAGAAAATACCAATATTTGTGGGATCCCCAGGGAAACAGACAATGCAGCTCAGGAAGATGGGACCAACCTAGGACTCTGGCCACCCCAGGCCTCACCCTGGGGACCAGTTCCTCGCTGGAGTGTGCTTGGGAGAGCAGAGGCGAGGAGCGGAGCTGTGTCCGTGGTTTTGCTGCAGTGGAAGCAGAGATGGGAAAATTCCTAACAGCATTTGCATTACTTTTGCCACCTTACTTGTACTCTGTCATCTTCATTTCTGAATCTTCCTTTCCTCTTCGTTGTCCTTTTCTTTTGGATTGAGTTTGCTCCTCATTCTATTCCCTTCCCAGCCTCATTTGTTTAAATGTAATATCCTCTATTTTCTGTCAGTAGTTACCCTAAAACAAGCATCAGCAAATATTTTCTGTAAAATGTGTCTGATAGGGAATATTTTAGGCTTTGCAAGCTCAGCTTCTCTGTGGCAGCGTGACAACAGTCGACGAAGGAACCTGCATTCAGGTCTGGCCCTGTCCCAACTTTATTTATGAAAACAGACACTGGACCCAAAGGTCATAGTTGACTGACAACCATAAATAAATCACCACTTTTACTCTCCTCCAGAATAATTCAGCAACATTAGAAAACTATATCTGGCAGCGCCCTCTCGACTTAATATGTTACTATGGTTTAGCATTTTCACAGGTTTTTTTTTTATATCTTTAAAAAACATTACTACCACTAAATGCAGATGTTTTGTCATATGTTGGTGTTTTGTCATATTTAGCCACATTTTCTGTGTTTTACTATTCACAATTCCATCTGTGTCTTAGATTTTCCTCCTAAAATGATTTTCTTTCTTTGTGAAAACATCTTTTATGGTTTCCTCTACCATGTCTCATTTGGAACTAAATAATAAGCTGTTCTTGGTTTGAAATTGCCTTAAACTCTCCCTCAGTCTCAAGATCATTGCACTAAATGTGTAGCTCTTGTCCACAGGTATTTTTCTCAGCACTGAAGGTCATTCTACTACCTCTGCATTCTGCCATCTCTGATGAGAAGGTAGATACAAACTTGTTATTCTTTCAGGTGATATAACTTTTTCAACAGCTGTTGAGATCTCTCTGTCCTTGATGTTTTTGAGATTTCAACATGATGGTGAAGATAGATAATTCTTTTTATTTTCCCTGCTTAGGTTTCTGAATTTGAGGAGTCATCTCTCATGAATTCTGGAAAATGCACAGCCTTTGTCCCTTTGAAAAAATGTTCCTCCTTTATTCTCCCCACTGTCCCTTTTAAATTTCTGAATCAACTTACTTTTTGTTTCATCCTTCACATCTCTTAACTCCTTTTCATTATTTTCATCTATCTGTCTGTGATGTAATCTGGGGTATCTATTCAATAGTCTTTCACTTCACTAATTCTCTTTCTAGCTGTGTCAATCTGCTATTCACACTATCCATTATGGTTTCTTCTTCAACTTTATATATTTCATCTCAGAAACTCAATTTAAGTCTTTTTCAAATAGCCTGATAATTGACTTTTTAAATTAACATCTTGAAGTATAATTTACTGATTATAGTTACATTGCATATAACCTGCACTCAACAGAGGCATCTATGTTAAGTGGAGTTTGCTGGCATTTTGAAAAATGTATCCACCCATGTAACCAAGATATAGAACATCAAGAAACAGGACATTTCATCATCCAAAAAACTTCTCTGGGGGCCTCCCTGGTGGAGTGCTGCACTGTGGGGCTTCTGTAGCCAGTACAGGCAGGTTTGACCCCCCAGCCAGAAAGCAGATCTCTCCAGCTTCAGCCCTGCTGCCCTCAGCAGTGTATTTCAGTAGATCCACCTGTTCTGCTCCCTGCTCTGTCTCCAGTGAATCTTCTCAGCCCCTACTCTCCCCCACCACCCCGTCCTGTGCCTCTGGCCTGTGCCCCAGCTCTTGTATGCATAAATAAATCTTAAAATATTTTTAAGAAACAAAAACAAAATAAAGTTCTCTGGGATCCTGTTGTAATCAACTTCCCTCTCCACTTTCAGCCTTAAGCAACCACTGGCACACTTCATTCTCCAATCTGTTGCTATAGATTAGTTCTTGCCAGTTCAAAGAGTTAATAAACATTAAACTACAATTCGTTTGTTTGTTTTTGTATCTTAATTTCTTTTTCTCCACATAATGTTTCTAAGATTCATTAAGGAAGCTGAAAGAATTGTAGCTTGTCCCTTTCTGTGGCTGATGTTTCTCCACCCATCTGCTGATGGATATCCTTGTTGTTTCTAGTTTGGGGCTATTACAAACTATTCTGAACTTCTATACACAAGCCTTTTCCAGGACATGTGTTTTCACTCTGCTTTGGCAAATACCTAAGTGTAGAGCTGTTGACTCAAATGCTATATATATGCTTCCATTTTATTTCTTTTTTTTTTTTTTGAGGGGATGGAGGAAGGGAATTTTTATTTTTAAAAACTGTGCCTAATCAATTTCCATAGTCCCTTGTTCTGGATTCCTACTTCAACATGAACTTCAATGCTTTCTTTTACTCATCAAAATTTAAAATTGATTAAAAATACATGAAATGCTCTAATTCCAGTACCCGAAGTGTTTACAGAGTTGAACTGTGACTTCTATTTGTATCAAAACTTGTTCGTGGAATTTGTTTCTGTAATTTAATTTTTTTCACTGTAAGCTCATGATTACTAGGTCTCTACCTGTGGGGAGTTTATAAGGCTTTGACTGACATATTTTCCTCCAGGAAGGATTTTAACTTATTTCTTGTTGGACACCTGGGAGGGAGCCTTACCCATCAGGGAATACCTGCTCTAAATTCTTTTTTTTTTTTAAGATTTATTTATTTATGCATATAAGCACTGGGGTACAGGCCAGAGGTTTGGGGGTAGTGAGAGAATCCACCAGATAGAGCAGGATGCAGAACAGGCAGACTGACAGAAACACACTGCTGAGGGGAGCAGCGGGCGAGGCAGGAGAAGTCTGCTACGCCATGTGGGTCTCCTCCCTGGCTGGAGGCAGGGATCGAACTTGTGCTGCAGTGGCTGGGGTTTGCTTCATTGTGCGGTTGCTTAATCCACTGCTCCACGGGCTCTAAATTCTTAACTCAAGACCTCTGGACCAATCAAAAAGCAGGAATTTGAGCACCTGAGGACTGGGTCAGTTTCTTTCCCCTTCCCTCCTAAATCAAAGCCAAGAGTTTTCTCCACATCTCCTTTCGGAAAACAGGTATTTTTTCAAGTTTCTCCTTTCACTAAAGCAGCTGCCTGCAGAGCTTCCTACCTTCTGGGGCATCTCAGCTCCAACTTCCAACCTGGTCAGGTCTCGGGCAGTCTCCGATCCCGTGGGCACTGTTAAAAGCAAAACTCCGTATTTTCTGTAGAGGGATGTGCAAAACGGCCGCTGTGGAAAACAATTGCTCAGTTTCTCCCCAAGTCCAGCACACAGCAAACAACCCAGTGCTCTCACTCCTAGCCCTTTGATTAAATGAGACAAAGCCTAGAGCCACACCATCACCTGTGCGCAAGCCTCTCGGCATCTGGACCCCTGACTGCCAAAAACAGCACGTGACCGGATGTCCCTCTGCCCTGTCCACACGACGACACAGACCGCGGAGACACACCACAGTGCGGATGAATCGTGAAGGCTTTATGCTTAAGTACAGAGGCAGACACACAAGGCGACAGCTGTTGGTCCTCTTTGTACGACATCAGAGAAGGTGTGACATCTTGGAGAAGCTCTGCTGGCAGCTTCTCTAGCGAAAGGAGAAACTTGGGAAAATAGCTCTCTTCCAAAAGGAATTGGCGAGAAAAATGCTGGCTTTCACTTAGGATGGAAGAAGAAAGAAACTGTCCCCAACCCAGGGACAGAAAACAGAACAGCACTTGCCAGGGGACGGGGATGAGAAAAGAAGGGACAGTGGGGGACCCTGAAAGAGAGGGGCGTGAAAATCTGCAACTTATTTAATTTCATTTAAATACATGTGTTTAATTTATTTTTTTTTAAGATTTATTTATTTATGCATACAAGCACTGGGGTACAGGCCAGAGGTGTGGGGGGGTGAGAGGAGTCACCAGAGACAGAGTGGGGAACAGAACAGGCAGATCAACGGAAGTACACTGCTGAGGGGAGCAGCGGGCACAGCAGGAGAGGTCTGCTGCGCCATGTGGGTCCCCTCCCTGGCCAGCAGCAGGGATCGAACTCGTGCTGCAGTGTCTGCGGTTTGCTTCATAGTGCGTTGCTTAACCCACTGCGCCACCAGGGAGGCCCCACATGTGTTTAATTTAAAAGATGGATTTTACTCTGTAGATTTGGCCTCTCCAAGGCAGCAAAGCTTCGGACATGGGCCCGTTCAAGGTCACTCTTGACGCGTGTAGACTTGCTTATTTATTGGTGTGTTTGCTTGTTTGTTTGCTGAGTTTTTGAGGGCCGTCTCCGTTTTTCTTGCCAGCTCAGTCGTGCATTTTAAGAGGTTCTTTGGGCTCTTTTGTCCAGGGCGCCCGCCCGGTGAGGGAGACACCCCACTTCTACCGTGGCGGGGTTCCTCGTGGGCAAGCCGGTACCTCCTCCCGGCATCCATGGAGAGCCGCTCCCCTGGGTTTTGGAGCTTCCTGGACCCGAGAGATCACATAACTTTTTCATAATGACAATAATGGCTGTAATTAACTGACAGAATGTGAGCACAGCAGGCAGCTGTCGAGGCGGCTCCCGTGACTCACTCATGGCGGTGGGGACCGGCAGGGCAGCCCAGGGGCAGGTGCCAGCCCCAGCTCAGAGAAAGACCCGGAGATGAGCGGGTGTCCCCTCGCTTGCGCTCGCGCAGGCATCGAGGTGCGGAACCTGAGAGTGGGTCTGACCTGTCCCAGTCAGAGTCCAGAAGGAGCCAAGCCAGTGCCCACAGCCTCAATCCCACAGGCCACCCTCACCACTGAAGGTGCCCCAGGCCAGAGAGCACACAAGTCCCGCCCCTGAATTGCCACGTGGTACACACACACACCCCCCCCCAGGTGCCTATCTCAGCAGAGCCTGTCTCATGGGGCCGCCTGAGAACACTACCGTCTGTGAAGCACTTAGCACCAGCTGCTGCTCAGCGAATGCAGGTGGTGGTTAGTAGCAACCCATTTCACAGGTGAGGAAACTGAGGCCCAGTGTTGGAAGGGACTGGCGCATAGTCACACAACTATAAGACAGCAGAATTGGATGCGCTTGACTCCAAAACCTCCTAGGATGGAGGCAGGTCACACCTCGACCAAAGTTTCCACATTCATGTGGGTCTAGTTTTAAAATAGTCCGAAGAGAGCAAAGTGGTTCCCTTGGATACTCTCCGCCTGGTTCTGAGCACCTATACCCTATCCGCATTGTCAACCACTCACCCCTTCTCTGGGTCCCAAATGCTAACACCTCCTCCAGGGAGTCTTCCTTGATTCTCCTACCTTCCTCTTCCCAAAGCACATGATCCATGTCTCACAGACATAGCACAGCGGAAGCCTATTAGACACCAGGCACAGACTGAGCTTCTTGGGATGTGGCAGTGAAGGAGACAGATGAGTTCCTGCCGCTTGGAGTGACTTTCTAGTGGAGAGAAGAGGTAATAAACAAGTTTTAAAACAGTGAAGGTAATTGTAGTTTATTATTAGTCTATGAAGGAATCAAAGAGATTTAAGAAATCTCATAGACAGAGCAACATTTAAACCAAAACTTTGTAATGAGAATGCTCCAGACATTGTCAGGAGTAGAATATTCCAGGCAGAGGAAGGACTCGTGCAAAGGTCTTGGGATAGAAAAGGTGGAGTCTAGGAAACTCTGGGAAGACGCTGGAGGTACAGTTGGGCAGAAGATGGAGTAACAGGCAGGGGCTGGGCCATGCAGTCTTGGCAGCCAGCTGAGCCCAAGAATAGGGTGGACATCACTGCAGGGGTCTGAGCAGAGGATGCTGGGAAGGGCGTGGACTCTAGGGGACAGGACAGGAAACGGGGATGGAGTGGCCCAGGCACGGTGATGGAGGTCCAGAACAGCACAGGGACGGAGAGATGGTGAGAACCCCTAGGGACTCTGGGTTTGTTCCTCTCTAACTCTGCTGACTGCTGGTGCCACCCACCTCTCCTCTGAGTTTATTTCCCTACTCCGAGCACCTCTTCCAGGAAGCCTTCCATCATTTTCATCCTCCACCCCCACCCCAGCTTGTCTCCCAGGGCTCCTCCTCTCTCATCCCCCTCTCTGCTGGTAAGAAAACTTTCCTGGCACCCTCCTCACCCAGAGGTGCCCCACATATCTATGGGATCAGCGGCTTCAGCTGAAGGTCAAGTCCAAGGCTGGGGATTCCCTGAAATGAGTGAGAGGCTGACTTCAGAAGGGTTCTGTTTTCTTTCCCAAATCCCTCTCAGTGCTCCCCTGTGTCAGTGGAGGCTGCAGCTCTAGGTCCAGAGGGTTCTGGAGTGGCTTTGCCGAGGACAGAGCCCCCAGTCCCAGCTGCTCGCACCGACTGCCAACCTGGCACTTTCCCCACAGCCACCCTCCCCCCTCACCCCAGTCACTGAGGCTGATAGTGACAACTCTCCTGCAAAAACCTCACTCACATCCTTTCCCTCCTCCACACCTCCAGGCCAGGGCCCTGCTTCCTTCATTCTCCCAAGAAGCACTTAAATGAGCACCTATTATGTGCCTGGTTCTGAGCTGGCCACTGGCTCAAAGATGGCCAGGGCACAGCTGTGTGTTGGAGTCCACATTCTGGGGGAGGCAGACAGACACACAGATGGTGACGGTGGTGACAATGGGCATGACAGGTTGAAAGCCTGGAAGGCTCCCCTGTACCCAGCACTGTGCTCAGAGCTTGGCATGCTTTAACCCATCCAATCTTCATAGCAGCCCCATGAGGTAACAATAATTACTTTAATCATGGGTACCACGACTTATTAGGCACTGTTCTAAATGCTTTACAAGTATTAACGCACTCAAGGCAGATCCTATGATTGCCCTTATTTAACAGATGAGGAAACTGAGGCACTGAAACATTTAATAACATGTCCAGTTATTAAACACAATCAGTTATCAGCAGGGCGGAATGTATTAGCTACGATGGGTGAAGGTAGGGGGTGCTGTGGGGCACACAGGAGAAAGAAGCCCCTTCCTTCTGGACAGATCCAGGAAGACTTCACTGAGGAGGTGACTCTTAAATCAGGAAAGGATATGCAGACAAGGACAGTGAGACACAAGCCCACGAGCACATAGGGGCAGGATGTGGTTTAGCAAGGCTAAGGGATCGTGGAGGGGAAGCTTGGATTGGAGAGGTGGAAATAGGCCAGGTCACAAAAGACCCCGGAGGCGAGGCTAAGGGGTTTGGGCTGACCCTGAAGGCGACAGGAGGCTGCAGCCCCCTCTTTTCCCCCTCTGAGCTGCTAAAACTAACTCAACCTTGCTGAATGCGGATGAGATAAACCTTCCCTAAACCAGGCCTACTCAGCAACCTCCACCTGTCCCCAGAAGACGGTGAGCCTACCCCCACCCTGTTCTTGTGAAAGTGTCTTTGTTTTTTTTTTTTAAAGATTTATTTATTTATGTATACAAGCACTGGGGTACAGGCCAGAGGTGTGGGGGGGTGAGAGGATTCACCACAGAGAGCAGGGAG